>SJYO01052474.1:38317296-38597724 GCA_006410555.1 Capra ibex | reverse complement strand
CCCACCACAGTAGACGTATAGACTCCAATAACTATAAAGTGGACCGTTAGAACTAAGGTCGAACACAAAGAAGGTCAGGTCGCAAAGAGTACTACATGAGACGTATCTTCAATTTATTCGTCCCACTGTTATANGTTCTCTCAAGGTATTTTTGTAGATAAAGACGAAATAACTGATACGGTTTCGGAAACTGACACATCTAGTGTTATTTGACACCTTTTAAGACTTTCTCTACCCTTATGGTCTGGTGGACTGGACGGAAAACTCTTTGGACATACGTCCAGTCCTTCGTTGTCAATCTTGACCTGTACCTTGTTGTCTGACCAAGGTTTATCCTTTTCCTCATACAGTTCCGAGATATAACAGTGGGACGAATAAATTGAAGATACGTCTCATGTAGTACCCTTTGCGACCTGACCTTTTTTGTGTTCGACCTTAGTTCTAACGATCTTCTTTATAGTTATTAGAGTCTATACGTCTACTGTGGTGGGAATACCGTCTTTCACTTCTCCTCGATTTTTCGGAGAACTACTTTCATTTTCTCCTCTCACTTTTTCAACCGAAGTTCGAGTAGTAAGTCTTTTGTTTCTAGTACCGTAGACCAGGGTAGTGAGGTACCCTTTATCTACCCCTTTGTCACCTTTGTCACAGTCTGGAATAAAACCCCCCGAGGTTTTAGTGACGTCTACCACTGACGTTGGTACTTTAGTTTTCTGCGATTGAGGAACCTTCTTTTAAATACTGATTGGATCTGTCGTATAACTTTTCGTCTCTGTAATGAAACGGTTGTTTTCAGGCAGATCAGTTCTGATACCAAAAAGGACACCAGTACATACTTACACTCTAAACCTGACGCTTCTTCCGACTCGCGACTTCTTAACTACGAACACTTGACACCACAACCTCTTCTGAGAAGTCTCAGGAAACCTGAGGTTCCTATAGGATGTTAGGTAAAACTCCCTCTAGTCGGGACCCTAAAGAAACCTTCCTTACTACGATTACGACTTTGAGGTCATGAAACCTGTGGAGTACGCTTCACAATTGAGTAACCTTTTCTGGGACTACGACCCTCCTTAACCTCCCTCCTCCTCTTCCCCTGCTGTCTCCTACTCTACCGACCTACCGTAGTGGCTGAGATACCTGCACTCAGACTCACTTGAGGCCCATAACCACTATCTGTCCCTCCGGACCGCACGACGCTAAGTACCCCAGCGTTTCTCAGCCTGTGCTGACTCGTTGACTTGACTTGACTATCCAAAACTCAACAGTACAAAAGTAACAGTAAACAAAAATATTTCACAAAAATAAAGGGAAAACTAAAAAAGTCATTGACCAAACAACAAATCTTTGTAGAACAACTTATAGGTATACAAACACAAAGAATGTCAAAAAAGGAACAATAACTATAGATCAGAGTATCGTAATACCAGTCTCTTCTACGAACTATACTAAAGTTAAAAGAATTTAAATGATTCCAAACTAAACACTGGGTTCTACACCAGATAAAACCTCTTATAAGGTACACATGAACTCTTCTTCCACATAAGAAGACGCAAACCAACCCTACAGGACTTCTATAGTTACTCTAGGTGGAGTAAATTACATAGTAAATTCTGGTTACAAAAATAATCAAAAGATAAAACTATTAAGTGGGTAATCACACTCACCTCACAATCAGAGGATGATAATAACACAATGACAGTTAAAGAGGAAAATACAGACAATTACAAACAGAATGCATGACTCCAAGAAGATACAACCCACGTATCTATAAATGTTAACAATACAGAAGTAGAACCTAACTAGAGAACCAGCGATACATCACAGGAATAGAGGACATTAGAAGAAATTCAGATTAAACAGACTATACTCTTAACGATGAGGTCGAATGAAAACGAAAGGTAAACGTACCTTATATAAAAAGGTAGGAGAGTGAAAGACAGGTATACACAGAACTACAGACTTCACCCAAAGAACATCCGTCGTACATATGTCCAGAACAAAAAGATAGGTAAGTCGGTCAGACACAGAAAACCAACCTCGTAAATTAGTTACGTGTAAATTTCATTAATAACTGTATATACAAGGATAACGGTAAAAGAATTAACAAACGTCAACTAAGACACCTAAAAAAAGGAAGGGAACATAAAGAACTGATATATTCAGGGAAATTGAAAACAACATTCCGACTAAATCACCACGACTTAAGAGAATTGAGAACGAACAGACATTTCCAAAAATAAAGAGGTAGTTAAAACTTACTCTAGGAACGGTCCACGTCATTAGAAGTAACATCTAAAAGGGGAAGTCACGAAATTTATATAGGACGGTAAGGGAAAACCGGACATCTCAAAGATGACTTTCCAGTCGACACTTCGCATACCCCAAAGGGAACATACTATGACAACGAAGAGGGAACGACGAAAATTATAAGAAAGAAAGACAAATAAGAAATAATCTAATCATACACAGAACCACACAAAGAGGAATGTAAATAGGACATACCCTGAGAAAGGACGGAGAACCTGAATTAACTGATAAAGGAAAGGGTACAACCCCTTTTAAAGTTGATATTAGAGAAGTTTTTTAAAAGAGTATAGGAAAAAGAGAAGAAGAAGACCCTAGGGACATTAAGTTTACAACGACACAAACTATAACAGGGTCTCCAGAGACTCTATTAGGAGTCAAGAAAAGTAAGAAAGATGAAATAAGACGAGAAGTCTTCAATAAGGGTGGTAAAATAGAAGGTCAAGTGACTAAACAAGAAGACGAAGTCTATAAGACGATAACTAAGGAAGATCTCATAAAAATTAAAGTCATTGACAGAAGGAACAGAGATATACAAATAAGAAATTAAGAAGATCCAGAAACAATTAACTAAGAACGTAAAAGAGGTAAAACAAAAGTTCCAAAAAACTAGTAAAATGATAGTAATAAGACTTAAGAAAAAGTTCCATAAAATAGTAGAAATGATAGTAAAAAGACTTATTAAAAAGTTCATCAAACGGATAAAGGAGAAGTAAATAAACCTGAAGACACAAAGATCAAACAAGGAAGTAAATACATCATACAGAGACGGAAAAATAATAAGAAAAAATTGAATAACACAAACTCCAGAGGAAAAGGATCCGAAGTTCTAACTTAAGAAAGAAGAAAACCAAAGACGGAAGGATTTCAACCAGTCCTGAAGGGACCACCGAGTCTACCATTTCGTAGACGGATATTACGACCTCTTGGTCCAAGTTAGGGACCCAGTCCCTTCTAGAGGACCTCCTCCTTTACCGTTGGGTGAGATCATCATAAGAACGGACCTTTGAGGGTACCTACCTCGTCGACCATCCGATGGTAGGTACCCGAGGGTTTCTCAACCTGTACTAACTCACTAAAGTGAAAGTGAATTCCAAACAAACAAACAAAAAGGAGACTACCCGTTCCGACTCACTCCACTATTAGGACAGACGACGACTAACCCAAACATAAAAACAAAACAAAGAATAAATCTACTCCACAAGACGTCTCCCAGTCTGTGTTGACTCACTGAAGTGAAAGTGAAAAACGAAAGTGAGAAACCTCTTTCTCTACCGTTGCGTGAGGTCACAAGAACGGACCTCTTAGGGCCCCTACCCCCTCGGACCACCCGAGGACAGATACCCCAACGTGTCTCAGCCTGTGCTGACTTCGCTGAATCGTCGTCGTCGACGTCGTCTCCCACGATGACCACCAACCCACTACGACCCAGAACATAAGTTCGTCAATGGAAACACACTCAAGAGTGACAAACTATGAGGGATCTCAATCGAGAGACCATCAGATCCCAGAACCTCAGTCATGAGGGTGAGATTTTCGAGTCTCGAACTAGAGCTCAAAACGTGTAGATATTTAAGAAAAGACGACCAGTCAATGAGGATAGACGAGAGTCGACCACAAACCGTACGTGAAGACACAGACTTCCACAAAAGGAGTACATAGGTAATTCTCTCTACATGAGGTTTAAGATGGAAGAGGAGGTAGTAGAACAAGAGGTCCTAATCAAAAATTTCTCCCTTTGACTTACTGACCAATGTGTATCCTGTGGATTTTATCTTACCGCACGAGAGAGAGAGAGTGTGTGTATCTGTGTTTGTGTGTGAGTGTACGTGTATAATATTTATATTAATGTTACTTATCTAGGAATTAGATGTCATCTTTTACCTACCTCGTCGTGACTCCTTTAGTTCCTTCAAGTCCGTCGTCAGTTCCTTAAAGTCCCTTCATTTCCGAGGTGGTCCATGTCTCCGAACTTTTCAACTTTAAGAAAATTATTCGGTGTGTTGTCGTGATTAGTCGGCGTTACTGAACCATTTTGTAGTGACCTTTTTATGGTTAACCAACATAGGAATCATACTAAGACACGGAATTATAACTAGAGTGTAAATAAGTTTTCGAAAATAAAAATTTTTCTTTTATAATGTCATAAACTGAGTCTACGTCAACCGAGTAGTATGTACCTAGTCCCCTTTTATCACGAATATCATTTTTGTCATTTTATGAATCGGAGATTGTCAAGTAAATGTAACAGAGAAAAGAGGAACTAAGATTAGGAAAAGAGGGGACTTCGTATGTGTAACCTCTATTTTATCTGACAGGATTTACGTTTAACGGGAGAAGTGACACCCAAGTACGGGATGTAACTAGAATTACAAAACCGTATTTGTACTATCGTACTATGGGTAACCCCAACTCCCTAAAAGATCTCATGTACGTTAAAGAAAAGATTAATGTTATCGACGGTACGACTCAGAACAGACGTCGGAGGTCTAGAAAAACTTTTCTTACTTCAGTGAGAACGGACAGTCGATTTCGGTCGTTAAGGGTTTCTAACCAGGATGACAATTTTATTCTCTTGAGAGAAAATTTGCCTCTAGAGTTTCGTTTCGGATTGTTCTGTAAAAAAAGAAGAATGAGGGATTGAGACGAACAATATGGGAGTTCTAATTTTGTCGAATAGTCGTTTAAATGGTCACCCGTAGATATTAAAGTGTATAAGAGTATATAGATCTCTTTTAAAATTTAGATTAATAGTCACAATAATTTCACTTACAATTTTACTAGAGGACTATAGACTAAGGACTCATTTGTCTCTTACTACCCAAAGTGGTTTGATCCCTTGTCACACCCTCTTTTACGATTTCCTTTTATGTACCGATCACAATACATCGGTCATAGACGGTGGACGGGTTCGATTTTTAGAACCTCAGTGAGAATGAAGGAAAAAGGGAATATATGGTCTAGATAAAAAGTCTTAACCCAGTGAATAGGTACCGAAAGTAACCGATGTTGTAATCACAGTCGTAGAGGACTGACCACCGTAATGAAGACGGGACTGAAGTAGGATCTCAAGAACGAGTCTCCTCGTTGGTCGGTCGAACAAGAATCTTTCGTATACAGTCTGATATGGTACGGAGACAAATATAAAAAATCACCCATTTCGGGTTCACAAGAGTTACGGGTCATCGTGGGATAATATAGAATCGAAGACACCAGGGTTAAGTAAGACTAGTAAAGTGAGAAGGACCCTTCTTCTCTGGGTGGTGTCGAAGATACTGAAACGGAACCTATAAACAAACTAGAAGGGGTTTTGAAGAAAGTGCAGAACTGAGTTTACGGTACATGGACCTCTCTAGAATGACTCTGTGAGACAGATGACTTGAGAGTTTGAGGCACGATACCTCTAAAGAAAGGTTGAATTAAAACGGTCGAGTATCAAACAGAATATAAATTTTACCTCCGTTGACTATCGTGACTCAACAACAACGGTTTTTTTTTTTTTTTTTCTTCGATTATACACTTGTGTATACCGAATAACATGTCTGGTCACTCACTAATAGAAAATAATTCTTTTTATATATAGATTCTCTCATATACATAGTACATCCAGAGACTTCTCTAATATGGACATCAGTGAAGGTGTTAATCATTTAACTCAAGAGTCATAAGGTATAGGACTGGTGTTGAAACATATCTATCAAAATACAAAAGGTTAAATCATTATATTTTCCTATCAAGTAATATTTTAATTAAAGGGACTAATGATTACTCAAACATGTAGAAAATTATAAAACTAATTAGTAAATATGAAGGTGAGTAGTTTATGGAGAAGCACCAAACATAAAACAAAGGAGGAAACAGAAATAACTCATCAGAGTCAGTCAAGTAAAGTCAACGAGTCAACACAGACTGAGAAACACTGGGGTACCCGACGTCGTACGGTCCGTAGGGTCAGGTAGTGGCTGAGGGTCTCAAATGACTTCGAACACAGGTAGCTCAGTCACTACCGGTAGGTTGGTAGTGTAGGAGACAACAGGGGAAGAGGAGGACGGAAGCTAGAAAGGGTCGTAGTCTCAGAAAATTTACAAAACCAAAAAAACGTAGTCCACCGGTTTCATAACTTCAAAGTCGAAGTCGTAGTCAGGAAGGTAAAGGAGACCCCACCTGACCAACCTAGAGGAAACGTCAGGTTCTCTGAGATTTCTCGGAAGAGGTTGTGATGTCAAGTTTCGTAGTTAAGAAGTCGAGAGTCGAAATAAATATCAGGTTAATAGTGTAGGTATGTACTGATGACCTTTTTGGTATCGGAACTGATCTACCTGGAAACAACCGTTTCATTACAGAGACGAAAAATTATACGACAGATCCAACCAGTATTGAAAAGAAGGTTCCTCGTTCGTAGAAAAGTAAACTACCGACGTCAGTGTTAGACGTCACTAAAACTTCGGGCGTTTTTATTTCAATCAAAAGATTTACTAGAACCAAAAGATTTACAACTCAAATTTCGGTTGAAAAAGTAAGAGGAAAGTGAAAATAGTCCTCAGAGAGATTAAAAAGAACCAAAAGACGGTATTCACACCACAGTAGACGTATAGACTCCAATAACTATAAAGAGGACCGTTAGAACTAAGATGGAACACGAAATAGGTCGGGTCCCAAAGAGTACTATGTGAGACGTATATTCAATTTATTCGTCCCACTGTTATATGTCGGAACTACATGAGGAAAGGGTTAAACCTTGGTCAGACAACAAGGTGCAGGTCAAGATTGAAACGAAGGACTGGACGTATGTCTAAAGAGTTCTCCGTCCAGTCCATCAGACTATAAGGATAGAGAAAGTCTTAAAAGGTGTCAAATAACACTAGGTCTCAGTTTCCGGGACCGTATCAGTTATTTCGTCTTCATCTGCAAACAGATCTTGAGAGAACGAAAAAGCTATTAGGTCGCCCACAAACGTTAAAATAGAGAACACATAAGATTAATATAAGATTAACTTATAAAAGATAAATTACGACCAAAAAATAATTAAACATTTAAAAAATTGTGTAAAACCTATACTTAAGACATAATATTCACAAAATTTCATAGAAGAGGTTCAAACGTCGAATATTATATCAGTAAAATTACATCAGTTTATACATAAAAGGTAATACTAAACTAGAAGAACCTTAGAATAAAAATTTTGGGAGTGATAAGGTTACAGGTTTAAGTATAAAATTGTAAAAGATTTATGAAAACTCTAAACCAGTGAGTATGAACAGATGAAAAAAAAAATTCATATAAACTGAATGTTACAAAATAAACAAGGTCCACATATTGTATTATCAAGTCATAAAATACCAAATATGAGTTATATTTCAATAATATTTTATTACTGATACATGTTATATAGAACTATTGAGAATAAGGATCATCAAACATGGAGAATTAGGAGAAGTGGATAAAAAGGGAGAAGGGAGAGTAGAGGGGAGACCGTTGGTGACCAAACAAGAAACATAGACACTAAGAGAAAAATAAAACAATATAAAATAAATAAAAAATCTAAAATGTACATTTACTTTTGTGTCATAAACAGAAAGAGACATACTGAACAAAGTGATTCGTATTCATGTCCAGGTAAGTACAACACCGTTTACTGTTTTAAAGTAACATTATTAGGTAGTATATATACACACACACACACACATAGACAGACAGACATCAGAGACCACCGAGAAGGGACCCTCGAAGGGTCCACCGAGTCTATCATGTCTTAGGTGGACGTTACACCCTCTGGACCCAAGCTAGGGACCCAACCCTTCTAAGGGACCTCTTCCTTTACCGTAACTAGGTCATAAGAACGGACTTCTTAGGGGTATCCGTCTCCTCGGAACCCCTCATGTCAGGTACCTCAGTGTTTCTCAACCTGTACTGACTCGTTGGTAACCTCTTCCTTTACCGTCGGGTGAGGTCACAAGAACGGACCTCTTAGGGTCCCTGTCCCCTCGGACCACGCGACGGTAGACACCCCAGTGTGTCTCAGCCTGTGCTGACTTCACTGAATCGTCGTCGTCGTCGTCGTCTCGTTGATTCGTGTAAACACACAGATGGTATATAAATTCAATTAAAAGTTTTTATAATTATAAAATTCTAATAACTGTAAAATGAAAAGTAAACTTAATTGATTAACAGAGTCTCAGTAAACGATTTATCATTAAAGAGATAACTACAGGTAACATTATGTAGGCTCAAAAAACACAGTAAATAGTAAAAAAAAACTGGGGACACATTGGAAAGGTTACTCCTAAAGAACCTAAAGGAATAAATTTAAATCGGAGTGTGTTGGTGTGTGTAAAATGTGTGAAACATGAAAGATGACGGAAGAAACGAATTATAAAGAAGTATCGTAGATAGTGACAGACTCTATAATATAAAATGAATAAGTAGAGTACATAACGAAAGGAGAGTTAATATCTTTGAGGGGTCTTAAGATCAAAATAAACGAGATAGTAATGATATAGTAGTTTGAATTGTTTAGTCATATATATTGTCTGTAACTTTTTTATCAATTTAATATAACTAATCTATCAGATGTACAAATAACGGTCAGACTACGTTTGACATATTCTTTGACTATAAAACGTAGAACTAGGAAAGTGGACCAGAAGTAATTCCCATAGAACACGGACTAAAAAACTAGAAGGTCCTTGTAACCTCTCAATCAAAAGTTTTGATATTTCTCTTTTAGGAAAACTCTTCCAAACATAATTTAGACGTACGATTGAATCTTCCTTGACTAAAAAAAAAAAATGTATCTCGAAAGGAGAGGTGTTTATAATAAATAGAGATACATTTTAAATCTAGAATGAATTAATGGAAGTTTTTGTAAAATATTAAAAAATGTATCTCAAGAATGTGTGTAAAACGATCAAATTAAAGTAATATATAAACAACGATGTTACTTATTATTAAAAATTTTAATCTTCAACCGTACTACCCTTTAATTTTCCTTTGTCCATGAGTGAAATAAAATAATAATAAAAATTTTATATATATAATATAACTGTATATTAACTCAATGTTACAATGTCCACGTATCGTTCTAAAAAGTCAATATTTTTATGTGTATATAATAAAAACTTTAACAAAAGGTAGTATCCAATTATGTACTATAACTGATATCAAGGGATGTAAGATGTCATTTGGAAACAACGAACAACGTATAGAAAAAAAAATTAATCTTTGGATAGTAAGATAAGTATGATTCAGTTTGTTCACTCTAGTTTCACAATATTGAAAAAATCAATCCGTTTTAAGTATTAAAAGATTTTATATATATAATATATATAAATATATATACATATGTTTTCAAAAAGTTGATGTGAACCATTTCCGAACTCTTTCTTGTTGTCGTTTTTTTACCACTACCTCTTTACACTCTTGTATTTGATTTACTTTACCTTCGTGATTTATACTTTATCTTTTAAACTTTGTTTGAACTACTTTCATTTTTTAATAGTATAAGGTCAACAAAATTTTGTACTGACGAGTAGTCTTTATATAGATCTCGAGACTCCTTCTTTTCCTTATGGACTCTTAAACACAAAAAGTTTTTTAAAGTTCTATCAAGACTATTCGTGGACCTAAAATTTTTCACTAATGTCCAAAAAGATAAACTAGGATCAAAACAACCATACCTGAAGACAGTATAAATACAACTGGTTGTTACTATGCTACTAGAACTCATTATTAACGTATTAGTGTTAACAAAAGTGATAGTTATCGGTCTGTTATTTTCTGTTAACGTTAATGTTCGGTATTACCCTTGTACTAATAGGATTGCTATATTTTATTAATGTTAAACACCTCCACTACCTCGATCACTTTCACTACCTTAAAGTCAACTCGATAAAGTTTAGGATTTTCTACTACGACAATTTTACGACGTGAGTCATACGGTCGTTTAAACCTTTTGAGTCGTCACCGGTGTCCTACCCTTTTCCAGTCAAAAGTAAGGTTAGGGTTACTTTCCGTTACGGTTTCTTACAAGTTTGATGACGTGTTAACGTGGATTGAGTGTACGATCATTTAATTACGAGTTTTATGAGGTTTGATCCGAAGTTGATATACACTTCACTGAAGGTTAACAAGTTCGACCTAAAACTTTTCCGTCTCCTTGGTCTCTAGTTTAACGGTTGTAGGTAACCTAGTGCCTTTTTCTTTCTCTCAAGGTCTTTTTGTAGATGAAGACGAAATAACTGATGTGGTTTGGAAACTAACACACCTAGTGTTGTTTGATACCTTTTAAGAAGTTTTCTACCCTTATGGTCGAATGGACGGAGGTCTCTTTAAACACACGTCCGGTTGTTCGTAGTCAATCTTGACCTGCACCTTGTTCTCTGACCAATGTTTAACCCTTTCCTCATACAGTTCTGACATATAACAAGTGGACGAACAAATTAAATATGTGTCTCATGTAGTACACTTTACGGTCCGACCTACTTAGTATTCGACCTTAGTTCTAAGGTCCCTCTTTAACTGTTATTCTTTATAAGAGTTAAAACCCTCTTTATAGTTATTGGAGTATACGTCTACTGTGGTGTGATACCGTCTTTCGCTTCTCCTTGACTTCTCGGAGAACGACTTTCACTTTCTCCTCTCACTTTTTCGACCGAATTTCGAGTAGTAAGTCTTTTGATTCCAGTACCGTAGGTCAGGGTAGTGAAGTACCGTTTATTAACCTCTTTGTCACCTTTGTCACTCTCTAAAATAAAAGAACCCGAGGTTTTAGTGACGTCTACAGTTGAAGTCAGTACTTTAATTTTCTACGAATGAGGAACCTTCTTTACGATACTGGTTGGATCTGTCGTATAATTTTTCGTCTCGGTAATGAAAAGATTGTTTCCAGGTAGATCAGTTTCGATACCAAAAAAGTATCATCAGTACATAACTACACTCTTAACTTGACATTTCTTTCGACTCACGGTTTCTTAACTACGAAAACTTGACACCACAACCTCTTCTGAGAACTCTCAGGGAACCTGACGTTCCTCTAGGTTGGTCAGGTAGGATTTCCTTTAGTCAGGACGTATAAGTAACCTTCCTGACTAGGACTTCGAGGTTGTGAAAACAGTGGACTACGTTTCTTGACTGAGTAAGCCCTTTCTGAGACTACGACCCTTTCTAATTTTCGTCCTCCTCTTCTCCTCTTGTCACCTACTCTACCAACATACCGTAGTAGTTGAACTAACTGTACTTAAACTCGTTCGAGACCCTCAGCCACTGTCTGTCCCTTCGGAACACACGACGACAGGTACCCTAGTGTTTCTCAGTCTGTACCGACTCACTGACTTGACCGACTGACTGTTAAACACCTATAGTTCTTCTCTCTACACCATTCACCTTCACGTATGTCGGTGTGCAAAAGTAGCTGGATCGGTCCGATACAGAAAGCCAACCACGAAAATTAGACAAATGTAAATTCCGTCAATAACTATACATACCAGGATAATGACAAAAGGATTAATAAAACCTAAATGTAAGAAATTCAGAAAAGGAAGAGAACACAAAGGATGGATCGTCTCCAGGATATCGTAAACAACATTTCGACCAAACCACAACGACTTAAGAGAATTGAAAAGTAAAAGACCCTTTGAAAGAATAAAGAGGTAGTTTAGACTTCCTTACAACGACCCGTCTCATAAGAACCAACATCCAAGAAGGGAAGTAGGGAAATTTATATAGTACGGTAAGGGAAGATCGAACATCTCAAGACAACTCTTTAGTCGACTATCGGACTACCCTCAATGGAACACATAATAAAAAACAAAAAGAAAACAACGAAAATTATAGAATAGAAAGAAATTAAAAACAGTATAATTAATAACACACAGAACCACACAAGGAGGAGGTCCAATAGGAGGGACCCTGAGAAACACGAAGGACCTGAACCAACTGACAAAGGAAGGATACACAACCTTCAAAAGTCGAAAAAAAGTTTATAAAAGAGGTCAGGAAAGAGAGAGAGAGAAGGAAGACCCTGGGGATGTTACACTGACAACCACGTAAATTACAACAGGGTCTCCAGAGAATCCATGGAAGTAAAGAAAAGCAAGAAAAAAGGCATAAGACAAGACATCGTCATTAAAGGTGGTAAGACAGGAGGTCCAGTCAATAGGCAAGAAGACGGAGTAAATAAGACGATAACTAAGGAAGATCACATAATAATTAGAGACGACAAACGAGAAATCAGGAAGATCCAGAAACCATTTGTAAAGAACGTAGAAAAGTTAGAAACGGAGGTAAGAAAAGGACTCTAGGACTCGCAGAAGTGATAGTAATAAGACTTAACAAAAAGACCTTCCAACGGATAGTGGTGAAGTAAATCAACAAAAAGACCCTATAATAGAAAAGAGAAGTAGACTCTATATTGACAGACAAAAAAGACATTATATCAAAAACAAAATCGACGATACTCTAAAACGACGAAGAACTAAGAAGAGAGACGGGAGACTATCTACTCCGATTCGAAGAACTACCCTTCCTAACCGTTACCTCTTTTGACCCAGAACGAGACCAGTCGTCCCGAAACGAGTCATTTCGAAATTAGGTTAATAGACGATTGTCCACCCCAACGTGAGGAAGGGATCATCAACAAACCGGACTCCCAATTACCGTCAGAGATTCTCCTAAATACGGTTTTCGGGGGTAGGGACAACACTCGGGGACAACTGGGTTTGAAGATGTCTTCCGGGAGATGTCGTCCATCAAAACCAAGTCAGAGGGTACAACTACACACGGTTTAAAACACACACGGGAGGTCCTGACCTCAGAGACAATGGGAGTCAGGAGACCTTTAAGACATTAGTTTAGGGTGACCGGGAGTTCCGGTCTAAGGGACTCCCAAGGGTCAGGGAAACAGTCTAGGGGTCCGACCTCCGGACTGTACCCTAAGTCTTGGAAGTGTTATCACACTCTTGAACAAACCATAATAACAAGAGGTAAGACACCCAGTAGGTTGACCACTAAGGTCATTGTCGGTCACAACTTTATGTGACAAAAACCTCTCATGTAAGGTTCTTCAGTTTGACATTCCTATGTTATGATAATTATAATAATCTATCGTACTAATCTATTATTATATAACTTACGGGTTCAAAATTAAAAATATAGAAGAAACTGAATCTGAGAAGTCCAGGGTACCGATTAATTTTCTATTTTGTAACATAAAGTTACAATCACAGAGTATTGTCCAGGAATTTACATATACTTCATTGTTTTATAAAATCAAAAGTTACAAATTTTCACCTTTTTCATAAAACTCTAGTTTCCTACATATCAGTCCTAGTGATCTATCATATGTTCGTTTCTCTTGATTTACATTGTTTGTAGAGTCATAACTAGTTACCTTTGAAAAAAAATACCTAAATTATTATATTTTTATAGTTTTAAGAATCTTTTAAATAATTTTATTAGGTGTATTTTGTTTCAAATATAATAAGATTTCTGTCGTTATACCCTTATAAGAGACTTATTATCCTAGACACCGTAAAGACAATGTCTTGTTTCTGTACTTCTCAGGACTCGTCCTTTTACTTCTTTTTTATCCCTCTGACTATAACTCACATTATAAGATTCTCTTATACGAACACATCCTTAAGGAGAATCTTTCCGTTAAGAAAAATAAATCCTTTTAACCACCTTCTATAAAAAACTCCCAATGTACACAATACCCAGGAAGAGGTATTAGTCTTATCCCTATTTATTTATTAATCATACTAATTGCAACTCTTAAAAAAGTCAAAGGACTATTTTGGACTCACTTAGTCCCTCCCTTTTGTGAATCGTCGTATTGACTTACGGTCTTCAGACCCCCTCCTCCGACTGTTTCAAACGAAACGGACTTTCTCTTTAGTACCGATGTCTCTCACCTCTTTTCTATGGTACGATCCTTCCTTAGATGTGAAACCTCAGTAATAGATGAAGTAAAGTAAGATTTAAAATTCTTCTTACACTGAAATACACTGGTCTCTGAACTCTGAAAGATCCGTGTCTTGTGGACTCAATACGTGTGTACTGTTCGGGATGATCAATAGGACCTTTATTTCAAGTGACTAGTACCTTTTTCGTTCTCCCAAGGTCTTTTTGTAGATAAAGACGAAATAACTGATACGGTTTCGGAAACTGACACACCTAGTGTTATTTGACACCTTTTAAGTCTTTCTCTACCCTTATGGTCTGGTGGATTGGACGGAGAACTCTTTAGACATACGTCCAGTCCTTCGTTGTCAATCTTGTCCTGCACCTTGTTGTCTGACCAAGGTTTATCCTTTTCCTCATGAAGTTCCGACATATAACAGTGGGACGAATAAATTGAAGATACGTCTCATGTAGTACCCTTTGCGACCTGACCTTCTTTGTGTTCGACCTTAGTTCTAACGGTCCATTTATAGTTAGTGGAGTCTATATGTCTACTGTGGTGATGGTGGGAATACCGTCTTTCACTTCTCCTTGATTTTTCGGAGAACTACTTTCACTTTCACCTCTCACTTTTTCAACCGGATTTCGAGTTGTAAGTCTTTTGCTTCTAGTACCGTAGACCAGCGTAATGAAGTACCCTTTATCTACCCCTTTGTCACCTTTGTCACAGTCTGAAATAAAAAAACCCGAGGTTTTAGTGACGTCTACCACTGACATCGGTACTTTAATTTTCTACGAATGAGGAACCTTCTTTTCAATACTGATTGGATCTATCGTATAAGTTTTCGTCTCTGTAATAAAACGACTGATTACAGGCAGATCAGTTCCGATACCAAAAAGGTCACCAGTACATACCTACACTCTCAACCTTACATTTCTTCCGACTCGTGGCTTCTTAACTACGCAAACTTGACACCACAACCTCTGCTGAGAACTCTCAGGGAGCCTGATGTTCCTCTAGGTTGGTCAGGTAAGACTTCCTCTAGTCGGGACCCTAAAGAAACCTTCCTTACTACGATTTCGACTTCGAGGTCATGAAACCGGTACACTACGCTTCAACATCTGAGTAACCTTTTCTGAGACTACGACCCTCCCTAACCCCCGTCCTCCTCTTCCCCTGCTGTCTCCTACTCTACCGACCTACCGTAGTGCCTGAGCTACCTGCACTCAGACTCACTTAAGGCCCTCAACCACTACCTGTCTCTCCGGACCGCACGACGCTAAGTACCCCAGCGTTTCTCAGCCTATGCTGACTCGATGACTTGACTTGACTATAGTTTTTAGATTTAGATCTTGAGAGTTTAGTCCCGTGAAGTCTCAACCGAAAACGCACCCTTTCCTCTCTAATGTTACATCCTACTAGTAGGATCAAACCAGGAATTTATTCCCATATGTATGACCCCGAATGTATTGTTGAATGTTCCCCCGTCGTATCCGTATTTATAATTCTATCAATTATAAGTTTAAAATTCAAAGGTATAAATGAGGAATTTTTATGTTGACGTCAAATCCAGAGAACGACCCAGAGATAAGGGTAAAAAGGAAAGTTTTACAGAGGAGAGTCAGATGCTTTCTTTTCGTGAAAAGGGTTCGAACCGTCTTAGAGAGGTACAACATAAAACTACCTCGTTTGTATGAACATTCCCTTTTCACCGTTAAAATTAATAATCACAACTCTCCGAAGGAAATTAGTTCTGTAGAGAGAGGTATAAAAAAAGTATAACCACAGGTACTGTATCCGATAATCTTTACCCTATACAACATGACACAACTGTATAAGACTTAAATTCATATAGTATCTCGTACCACCACCCAACTACTGTTAAAAGGGAATTGATGAAAAGAAAAGGGAAGGTTACTGGTAACAGTTTCTTAAGTAATAAGAACTCCTTCTTAAGAAACTCTACAAACCGTTTTCAAATGTATATACTTTCCAAAATTAAGTAAACAGAAGATTTTTATATTGAATGTTCTAAAGACCTTGGATAATTGTTTGATAATTTTTGATAATTAAAATTAATCTTTACTATTTATAATCACTTTACATTTATTTTGATTTTCATAGAACGTCAATTATAATGACACTTTCGGAAGAGGTTTTATTGTAACGAGGTACACTTTCGATCTTTAATAAGTACTAACGTCTTATGTAACATTATAGACACCGTGAAAAAGTATCAAATTTTTATAATCTATGGTTTGGATAACAACGTTAATTTAACCAAAGAGGATAAGTTTATTGTGATATAATACATTTCTAGTCTATCCTAGTAGACTTTAGTCTATCTTTGTTATCCCTTATAACAAGTTATAAAACTGTCTTTAACAACATTTATTTTGAATATAAGGAACTCATAACTTCTAGATCCCTATCGAGATCAATAACAGTCATTTATTACATACAAGTATACATATCCCTTCTTTTAGTCATAACCATTAATACCACACCATACATTAAGAACGGTTTATTAGTGAATCATCTCTCTAAAAGACTTGTAATGTGTCACTATAAACTCAATTAAGACCGACTTACCTGTTACTAGTCCATGTTCTTACCAAAAACGAATAAAGGCGTAGAACTTTAGAATTAAATAAAACTCTTCCGATAAAAAAAAAAAATTGTCGGAGAAATTTAACACACAATCGACCCCTGAAATCATTCATGACTTTTTTTTTATTTAAGTTTATGTTAGGATTTTAGTGTTTATCTCACTCCATTATACTCTAAGATTCATATGTCTAGTCTTTTTTAGTTGAACAATTACTACAGTTACTCTGTGAGTGGTCCCGAATCCTTCGTCTGACTTGATGAGTCAGACTTTACCATCTTGCATATCCGAGATCATTTCGTACTCAAAATACAAATACCTCTTCTTCCATCAGATCCTTTATATTTAAATCGGTAAAAGAAGATTCGACTTATGAGAATTAGTTTTCCGTTTTTTTTCACTTATAGAAATCAAAGGTACAGGTCTAGCCTTGTGATTTTTATTTAACTTGTCAATTTACTTACAATTGGTGTCTTTGTCATTTATACGATTACACAAGTAAATATGAACTAAGCAAATGTCCAGATATTAGAGAATAGGAGTTAAAGTTTTAGATCAATATATCGATCAATATTCCATTAATATATCGAATAAACCCTTTTTTTTAAGTACACTCCGATAAAAACCAGAAATACAATGAAATTGAATGATTCATACACAATAATATACAAAGTCATGTCTTTATCATTATATGAACTAATATCCCACGACAGGAGTGTAGTTGACTCTTACAATACATCATATACTACGTATATGAATTTTTGTAACGTGGTTTTGTGACTTTTTCTCGACAGCTACGTACAATTACGATTAAACATGTTTATCTCGAAAGTTTTATAAGATTGGGGAGTAACGAACAAGTCAGCGGGTCAACAGGAATGAGAAACTCTGGGGTACCTGATGTCGTGAGATCCGGAGGGACAGGGAGTGGTAGAGGGTTTCAAACGGGTCAAGTACAGGTAACGTATACACTACGGTAAGTCGGTAGAGTAGGAGAAGAGGAAGACGGGAGTTAGAAAGGGTCGTAGTCCCTGAAGAGGTCACTCAGTCGACAACCGTAGACCACTGGTTTTATGACCTCAAAGTCGTAGTCAGAAAGGTTACTCATAGGTCCCAAGTAAAGGGGATTCCAACTAACCGAACTAGTGGACTTTTACTTGTATTATACAGTTAGTAGATGTATCGTTGAAAATGTCTTACGAGGTTCACACTGACTGTGACAAGATCTACGACCCTTATGTTCCAGTACGTGTAAACGAAAAAAAAAGAAACCGGTACATAGTGTAAAACTCGTCAAAAGAAGATATATCCCCTAAAAGATACAATACTTGGTGTGAAGAGTTTACTCTTTCGACTTTGTTTGAAAATAACGTGACAGGAACTAGTTCTCGGGTCGAAACACTGGATCTTAAACGATTAGTGTACGTATATGAGGGCTGAAACCAGGACTTTCCTTCTTGATATCCTTCGTCTATGGTTTCTCCCATGAAAAGATTTACGAAAAGGACTATCCAATCTCGGGGGTATCGACTTGTTAACCTGAAGGTTCTATCCTATAACAGTCGTACACCTGTCACCATAGACCGAGACCACCGTTAACACTACCTCACGCAACTTGGTAGGGGTGACACTCGGAAGGTGTGAAAAAGACCACCGAATTGGAGGGTCAGACGCATTAGAACGGAGGACCTCTCAGGTACTCGTTGATGATTCAAAATTATTTAAATAACGACAAATACTAGTGATACCCAATCCATAAAAACGTTAATTGTTGGTACTAAGTATATTTGTTACTTTTTTCAGGGATTGGTGTATCCCGATCTTCCCCTTTGTCTATTCAATTATACGACTAGTCGTGTCTTATCTTATATTCCGACAAAAAAAAAAAAATTACGTGTACTTGTCTCCTTCTCCTAATAAAATCTCCGTACCGTTCCCGTCTTGAGAGTCTCTTATTCCGTGACTTCATTTTAGATTGGTTTCTCTCCTTCACTTGGTACATTTATAGTCCACCTCTTTGGTATTTATATACGACGATACCTTCGAACTAAATCTATAAACTGTTTGTCGTTCTTCCAAACATTGACTTGACTCAGCTCTCTTTACATCTCCTTTATTCCAGACTCCTATCGGTCCCCGTTTGTACAAATTCAGAAACATCTGATGGCAATCACACGAATCTTGATTCTCCTTACAGACAGACAGATAGACTTTACCTCTTTATGACTCAGAAATTAAATGTTTTAGGAATCTTATATAGAATAATATATTACAGGTGATCAGTTACACTGTTCAATCTTTTCAATTAAAAACACCCAAAAATACTCAATTGTCTTAAATTTTATCAAAAATACGATTTTAATGTACCATCCTACGTTTAAACCGTACTCAAAATTCTAACATTGTTCTCCCGGGATTTTATCAAATTTAAACACTTGTTAAATACCATTTAAAGAGTTGGAGAAAAACCGTACCCAAAGTATAATTATAGAATATGTTGTTCCATAAGAATCATCGTCTTCAAACTCTTCTTGATGTAACTATTCGTCACATGTTACTCTTATCACTTTATACTTAATTTGCCTATCATTGTTTTAAAACGAGTAAATATATTCTATTACACTAAATCACTTTCTCGTACCTTAAAGTTCAGTGAGTTATAACCTAAGTTTCAAACAAGAGAAGTCGGTAAATGGTGGGTCTACTGGTGCCCTTTCTATAAAATTACGAGTCCTGAACTTAAAGGAATAGACATTTTAATTCCTTGTGTTTTGTATAGTATGTTTAACAATTATTATAATTTATTCCGTCGTAAAGATTCCTTGTTTGATTCTACGAAGGGTATTTACTGTTCTAATACATACCAAAAAAAAAAAGAATTCAAATAAGAAATCAAACAAAGTGTCGTGTCGAGTTCTCGACTTTCCCTTCGTCTTCCTTTTTTCCTACGAACCTTATTATAAAATAGGAGTGTTGTCGTCATTTTTGTTTTCTCGACAAATTGTTCTTTGGAAAAACACACAAAAGTGTTATCTCGAACCTTCGAAGTACGGATAACTATTTTAGGTATCCAAAATTCACACAACTTGAATGGTAGTAGTAGAAATAACGAGGGATAGAGAGGTTTCGTGGACCTCTATATTTTCGACTATTATTTAGTCCTGCGAAGGGTATGGACTTTCATCTTACCCTTATTTGAGTTCTATGACTGAAAATTTTGTAGACAATCCCTTCAAATCGTTTGTAACATCTAGAATGGTCACTCCCTTTTCGAGTTTTCGATTGTGACTTCTGTACAGGATCTTGTATGATCCTATATATATGTATACCGATAAACAACCGATAGGTCTTGATCTCGGTTGAGTTCTGGTCATGTTTTTATGTTAGTAATTATCAGATTCTGTAAGACTTTCTACACAAGATTCTCCTCCAATGTCAGTCTTTTCATTTTTTAATTTTAAATTATTATATTATTTCTTTAATTACCTATGCATTTTATCGGGTCGTGGTAAATACTTTGACACTCCCTGATACTTATTTCCCTACACACCATTTTGTCATACTATTCATCTCAAAAGTGTCAATTTACACGTAGTTTACCTCTTATAATGATCGTGTTCTGTCTGATCTCCTTTCTGTGCCTTAAACAATGCCCTGGTTTTCCCGAGTCTAACGTTTATCGTCAAAGTATAATGTGCTGTTGTGAACCTTCAATGACCACGACCCGAACCCCCGTACGTATATACTCGTAGGTCGACCGTGCCTTTTGAACACAACGTTGTCAACAACAGCAAGTCGGCGATTCAACACAGGATGAGAAACACTGGAGTACCTGACGTCGTGGAGACAGGAAGAGATAGAGGACCTCAAACGAGTTTGAGTACAGGCAACTCAACCACTTAACTAGGTTGGTAGAGTAGACAGTAATTATTTCAAGTTAATTATTTCAAGTTTATTACTGGAACTTAATGTTACGTCCTAAATGCCAAATACCGTAGTAAGGTACATACCGAAGTTTAGAAGGAGAAGTACATTGACACTCATATCGGGACCCGTTTCTGAGGGTAGACATTTCGTCTGTATGACAGAAGATAGAGTTATCGTATATACTTTGTTGACTATGTATAAAACGATGGATCGTTCAAGTCAAGTCAAGTCAACGAGTCAACACAGACTGAGAAACACTGGGGTAACTGACGTCGTGTGGTCCGGAGGGACAGGTAGTGGTTTAGGACCTCAAATGGGTTTCGATACAGGTAGCTCAGTCCCTACGGTAGGTTGGTAGAGTAAGAGACAACAGGGGAAGAGGAGGGCGGAAGTTAGAAAGGGTCGTAGTCCCAGAAAAGTTTACTCAGTCAAGAAGTTCAGTCCACCGGTTTCATGACCTCAAAGTCGAAGTCGTAGTCAGGAAGGTTACTTATAAGTCCTGAATAAAGGAAATTCTACCTGACCAATCTAGAGGAAAGTCAGGTTCCCTGAGAAGAGTTCTCAGAAGAGGTTGTGGTGTCAAGTTTTCGTAGTTAAGAAGACGTGAGTCGAAAGAAATATCAGGTTGAGAGTGTAAGTATGTACTGATGAGCTTTTTTGTATCGGAACTGATCTACCTGGAAACAACCGTTTCATTACAGAGTCGAAAAATTATACGACAGATCCAACCAGTATTGAAAAGAAGGTTCCTCGTTCGCAGAAAATTAAAGTACCGACGTCAGTGGTAGACTTCACTAAAACCTCGGGGGGTTTTATTTCAGACAGTGACAAAGGTGACAAAGGGATAGATAAACGGTACTTTACTACCCTGGTCTACGGCACTAGAATCAAAAGACTTCTAGTACATGGATCGTCCAAGAACTTTACATATAACAATCATAATTATTAAACAATAACTATAACAATAATTTTCAACAATACTTACAGGGAAAAGTAGTAAGAAAAATGTCAGTTAACGTCGATAGAGACGTAGAAAAAGATTTTGAATTTTTATTATATATGATACGACGACGACGATTCAGCGAAGTCAGCACAGGCTGAGAGTGTCTGAGGGTCCGACGTCCGTCGAGTGGTCCGAGGGGACAGGGACCCTAAGAGGTCCGTTCTTGTGACCTCACCCAACGGTAAAGGAAGAGGTTACGTACTTTCACTTTTCACTTTCACTTCAGTAAGTCAGCACAGGCTGAGAAGCTGTGGGGTACCTGACGTCGGGTGGTCCGACAAGGTAGGTACCCTAAAAGGTCCATTCTCATGACCTGACCCCACAGTAACGGAAGAGGTTTATATATGGTATCTGCTATGATATAAAAATATGAGTGAAAAGTTCTTATTCGTTCTACCAGTTCTAGTTCTACAGTATAATTGTGTAATAATCGAGAACAATAGATTGATTTTGTATTCGTAGTTCTTGTAGTTTGATTTTCCGGATTCCCTTCTTATATTAGAAAAATCAGTTTCCCTTTTTTTCTGACGATTACGAAGACGTACTATACTGACTCTGGAATCATATAACAAAGTTTAAGAAAGGTAAATTCAAACTTCTATTTATAAACACAAAAAAAAAAGAAAAGGTATTCGTCTATATTCGATAGACCACGGGATTAAGGGATGGTCCTGGGTCTTTAAGATCTTCGATAAGACCTGAGTTCTAAGATACTCTCCAAATTGACAAGAGTCAATTTTCTTAAAAAAGTTTTTATGGTTCAAGTCCCCTCTGAAAGGGAGACCTCTTTAATTTTCTACCACGATTTATACGTCGTAGATCTTCAAAAGTCGGGGTGTGTGAAAAGTAGTCGAAAAAGACTCGGGCCATCCTAAAATAGTAAAGTATAGAGAACGAGTTGGACCGAGACATTATTCATAACACCCGGCATAAAAATTAGTCAGTTGGAGAAATAGTCAAACACGGGTATATGACTCCTGTCAATGATCTGACTGTTTAGAACCCTAAATTCAATCCATTTATTAAGGAGAGTTTATCTTGTGTCCTCGATCTTGGTCGAGGGTAAAGGTTGAAAAATAATTTTACGATCCTTTATGAAAAATCGAAGACTTAAATATACTACTTAATTTATAAAAAGGTGATTGAACTGACTATTAGTTCTCTTTACGTACAAACCCCAAACTAAAAACTGATTGGACACTCGGGTGTATATTTTTACCTCGGTAGGAGGTGTAGTCAAATAACTTATACGACGTCCAAACCACCGGGCACACCTTCAACTTCTTGTTTGTCACGTCAACCAGTCGAATTATGGAGACGAGTACTGATACATTTAGTCACTTCCTTAACTTTAATTAAAACGGTTCTAACGTTACTGTTATTATTGACCGAATCCAGGGGGAGACACCTTAATTTCCGTCATAAAAACGAAAACTTTTGAATGACCGTAAATATATAAATAACTTTTGGTAAAGTGAAAAAGTAGTTGACTTTAAAGAAACATCTTGATGTTTACCGGGTTCTAATCTGTTTCAGAAAACAGGATTTCTCAATAATGTGGGTTCACCTCTTTATTGAGAGTAAAGTTCCTGACCACGGTCTCCTCATCAAAAGAACGACCCTTCTTTAACTTATGTCGAAGTTCACTTCTTTTTGGGAGTTCTGTCGCGATAAACCGAAACAGTTGTGTCGGCCGTGTTTCGTTAACAAAATTTCCACAAAAGATTTGTATAAGTCTATTAGTAGAGTTAAACAGGTAAAACGTCTTACCTATCTAAAGTATTGTTTAACAACAAACCTCTCGTACCGAGTACTCTTCTTATCTCAGATCTACGGTTCCTTACCCACCTCTTGGTCAACAGTTTTAATAAAGAAGTGGACGGAAAGAGTCCCACACACAATACTATAGGAGACGTAAGACTTTCGACGTACAACCCGTTTTCAGGGTCACGTATAACGTACCTAAAATTTAATCCTATTTTATAATCTTCGAGGGAGTCGAAGTACCAGTCCCCTCTTACTTGGACGGGTACGTCTGACTCTACTGTAGAAAACTTATTCGTCGAAATTTTTACATCCGTTTCATAGGTTTTAAGTGTTTAGTGAGATGAGTTCCCCTAAAGTATCGTCACGAGTACTTTTCTTTTCTTAGATTACACTTTGTAAAACGTCTCGAAAAGTGGTACGAAACTGTAATAGTAAGTGTGAGATTAGATGAGGTCTTTTGTTCACCCCTTTTTACTCTCTCCCATGAACTATTTTGTCGGGATTTGTATAACAGTTATTGACGGATTTCTCAGATGTATGAAACTTTTTAGATTTCTAAGAACCAAAATCTCAACCCATTATGAGAATAGACTACTTGTCTGTTTATAACTATAGATTACCGACTTTTGACAATGAGTTAATAGTTTGTTAGCAATCGCGCGTCATTTACGTTCCTGATAAAAACACAATCAGTCTTCGTGACAAATGAAGAGGTACACAAAGATTCTTAGGGGATAATTCAACAGGGAAACTTAATCATAAATAAGTCTCATAAATTTATTTTCTGTTGGTGTATTCTTTTCGACAAATAAAGTCAAAATGGGATTTCCACTGACAAGATGGTTTCGGTCTAGTCTCGTTAAAGAGTCAGAGTCTGTAGATACTTTTTGGGAGAACTAAGAGGGGTAGAGTAAAAATTTATTTCTTATCTTTACTCTTACATACTCACATTCGACCTGATTCCGTTATTCACTTTTTTCACTTGATCGATCATCACGACTTGAGATGAAGACTGAGGAGAAGTATAAACTCAGAGTAATAAGAAAATGTATTTTATTAGACCTAATTTCACCGTAGACGATATTTACAGTAAACATTTAAAAGAACCGATATTTTATAGTACTTAGAAAATGACATCTAGGTACTGTACATATATGTATTCTCTGTTATCACGGAACGTAAAACATTCCAGATATTAAAAGTTTTAAAATTGTTAGTAATAGGTTAGGTAGAAATGGAAAGTTTTAGGTAACAAAGTTATATAAATTAAAAATATCTTGAAATTTTACAATGAAAAGTAAATGTCAATAATGTTTTATAACCAATATAAGGGACACAACATGTTATGTAATGACTTGGATTGGATGTATGAGATGAAACATGGAGGGTGGAGGGGATGGGGATGAGGGTGACCGTTGGTAATTAAAGAAGAGATGCATCCACTCGGACGAAGAAAAGACATTATAAGTGGTCAAAAAATATAAATAATCTAAGGAACATATTCACTAAAGTATATCATAAACAGAGATTGAGTAAAGTGTTTCGTGACATGGGAGGTTCAGGTAACTACAACGACGTTTACCGTTTTAAAATAATAAAAATACCGACTCATTATAAGGTAATGAGTACACACACACGTATACGTGTGTGTGTGTGGTATAAGTAGATAACTATTTGTACAACGACGGTAAGAACTGGTACGACACTTGTGACCCCACGAACGTAGAAAAGTTTAATTATAAAAACCGAGAAAGTTAATATTTAGGTTCTCATCTTTAAGACCCAATATACTATCAAGATAAAAGTCAAACGACTCTTTACAGGTATGTGACAAATTGTCACCGACGTGGACAATTGTAAGGGTACTTGTCACATGTTCCCAAGACAAAAAAGGTGTACGAGAGGTTGTAAACGATATAGACAAGAAAAACTGTTATCGGTAAGACTGTCTACATGCGACTATGTAGTAAAACCAAAACTAAACATAAAGAAACTAATAATCACTACAACTTGTAGAAAAATACACGGATTTCTCGTCGGTTCCATTAACTCCTCAAACAGTAAACACCGAGAAGACGTAAATCCGAGGTCTTCAAAGGTTTTTAATGGTGACTTTACAAGGATGTTCAAATACAAAACCCCCTCAAAATAGAGTCCATTTGTAAAGAGAGGACACTGAGATTTAAACCGACAAAAAGGTATAAAACACCACTGTCAACCGGGATATCCAAGTCAAGGGACTCAGGTTCTTTTTAAATAGTAAAATTCTCAAAATTGGTAAAGAAAGTCATTTTTGTCCTCACTGTCTAAAGTTGAGAATTGGAAAATCAAATTTAAACGTTTGTCTCAAGTATAAGACAAATATAAAGTAAGTGACAACTTTTATATTAAAAGGGAACTAGGAGAATGTTTTATCTTCGTTATCAGTCGCTACACAGTGAGTAAAGAACTACGAACCCAGTTTGACTCTTTTCATCATAGTTTCGAAGGCAAACGAAAAAGGGAAAAACGAGATGAACCACCTCGTTCTAATCGGTACTGTGTGGTCCCGCACGGACCTCAATCCTGAAGTCTACTGAGTCTCGAACCGAAGATGTGTGAGGGTCGTATCTAATAAGAGGAGATATTCTTCGTCATAATTAAAGATGTTTATTTCGTTTGAGTTTATATCAGGGTCTCAGTCGTGGAAAAGTTAATAAGAGTCCAGATTTTATACCTTTTGATGTGATGATAATTTACTCTATTAATATTGACAAAGAAAAGGAAAAAGAATAGTAAAAACAACGAAAGAAGTAAAGGGGTGGGTAAAAATAAATATCTTTCGTAACAAAAATATATTGGATCCTATTAATCTTTCAATCATCATTAATAGGCCTCTTCCGCTACCGTGGGGTGAGGTCATGAGAACGGACCTTTCAGGGTACCTACCTCCTCGGACCACCCGACGTCAGGTACCCCAGCGGTTCTCAGCCTGTGCTGACTCACTGAAGTGAAAGTGAAAAGTGAAGGTACGTAACTTCTTCCTTTACCGTTGGGTGAGGTCACAAGAACGGACCTCTTAGGGTCCCTGCCCCCTCGGACCACCCGACGGCAGATAACCCAGTGTATCTCAACCTGTACGGACTTCACTGAATCGTCGTCGTCGTCGTCATTAATAGTTCTCATATCAAGGAAGAGATTTCATATTTCGACCAGCTTGTATTACATATTATAATTAGAGTCAATTTAACTAATAAAATTATTTTTGTCTCCCTTTTCCCTTAGTAAAAAGTAGTGAAATCATTCAAACTGGGTGTTTGACAATGTTGGTCCTTTCCTGTCAGAGAGCTCCCTTTGTAAAAGAGTAAGGAAGTTTTCGGGTCTCAAGAAGTAAACATTACGAAACCACAGGAGTAAAAGGGGGACAGACCCAATATGTCATAGTTATATATAACTATAAATTCGTGTTATTTTCTTTTGTCATTTTAAACTTGTGTTTATAATTTCGTGCTCTTAAGGACACTTACCGATCTCTCAAGACCTCTTCTAAATGAACAGTCACGATTCGGGTTGTATAACTGCCTTACTTTTATTGTTGCGGATGGAATAACCATATTATTAAAAGTCATCTACTTCTTATTGGAACAGAAGATAAATGACTCCTTTTCGTGAATTTTAAGATTTTGTATTTTTCACATCAAAAATCTGTTTTTTATGGACTTAAAATTCGGACGAGATCGGTTCATCGTAGTCACTCAGAGTGTTAGAAAAATTAAACAAGGAAACGAGAATTTTACCTACAAGTTTATGAATTAACCGTCCCAAAAACTTTATAAATTAGAATTAATAATTACTTTTATATATAAATTAAAATAAAGAGGTTATATTTTACATCTTACCATCTATCAGTTATTCAATATTAATACTAAAAAAATCATAAAAATTTATGATTTTCAGAGTGTCCGTATATAAAGAAATTTTTATTAGTAGTGTTGAACGTTAAACTCTACCTCTTTCTAGACAATGAGACAAATATTAAAATACTTAGACCTATTGTACTAGAAGGACGGACATTCTATTCATTCTTTTCCTTTTTTTAGTACTTCTCCTCTTCCTTCTTTCTTATTCTGCTTCTACCGAGGTGAGGTCTTATAAACATACACTACACCATAAATCCGTGGAGTAGGTTCTGGAAACTTTCTGTCATCCTTCGGAGATGATGAAAATAAGTACGGCTCTCTTCAAACAGAGTCGGTTTAAACTATCATTAATTTCAAACAAAAGTTTGGAATCACAAACTTTATCACAAAGGTTGTGAGATAAAATCACGATAGAGGTTCAGGTTCATCCAATCTGGGACGGTGGATGAGAGTCTTCGACATCCTTCCAGAAGAAGTGAGCCAAGACAAGAGAGTCTTTCTGACTATTGGAATTATATATAATGAAAAGTATATATACAACTATAAACTCCAGAATAAAAATTAATCCCTTAATATCAATCCCTATAACATTCCTTATCCTATTCCTACAACGACGTCCCTATGGTATTTCGTAAAGATCCATTCCCCAGAGTCCGTAGGCAGTCTTCCTTTCTTATTGTACGAACACACACATACACAGGGTTGAATACTGAAACACCTGAAAACATGTCTTGCACCTCCTATCGTTACGGATCGTCGGACTCTTATATCTATAATAATGTGAACCGGAACGTTTTAACAGAAGAAAAAAAAAACTTATAAACAAAAGTCTTTAGGAATATTTTAATTTCTTTGAAGTTATCTCTTTCTTTATAATGAAAAAGTCAAACAAATAAACTATTTAAACTTTGTTGAACACTTACAAACCTTCCCCATAATTCTACACAATGAATAAGGTTTCTTTTAGTATTTTGTAACTCTTGTACTTTGTTACAAGATACACATTTTATAGGAGTATTTTTGTTTGGTGTTTATAACTTATTCGTTTAAGTAAAGTTATTTGGACTCTAAAACCAACAACAAACACTACCACGACCACCACTATTTCATACACAAACACACATGTACACACACACACAATATTTATTGAGACTTTGGGCACGTAGAAATTACGACCTTGTTGTCAAAAGTACACCTCAAAGTGGTTGGATACATACTGACGACTCTCCCATTTTATGAAGTGTACAAGGATCTTTTCTTTAGTACTTCATTTAGGTGATACGTCTAGACTCACAATAACGTCGGAGTAATTTTATTGTTCCTTTAATATTGAAAAAGTTTATTATTGTTTAGATTTCACCAAATTTTATCGGAATTCGCTTGTGTACCGTTGGTTTTTACCTCCACTTCTTATCTTTAAGTCGAGGATGGAATTCAGACTCCTTTGAATCGGTACTTTAATTTTCTGTGAATGAGGAAGCTTCCTTTCAATACTGGTTGGATCTATCGCACAAGTTTTCGTCTCCGTAATGAAACGGTTGTTTTCAGGCAGATCAGTTCCGATACCAAAAAGGTCACCAGTACAAACCTACACTCTCAACCTGACACTTCTTCCGACTCGCGGCTTCTTAACTACGAAAACTTGACACCACAACCTCTTCTGAGAAATCTCAGGGAACCTGACGTTCCTCCAGGTTGATCAGGTAAGATTTCCTCTAGTCGGGACCCTAAAGAAACTTCCCTTACTACGATTTCGACTTTGAGGTCATGAAACCGATGGAGTACGTTTTTCAACTGAGTAACCTTTTCCGAGACTACGACCCTCCCTAACCCCCGTCCTCCTCTTCCCCTACTGTCTCCTACTCTACCGACCTACCGTAGTGACTGAACTACCTGCACTCAGACTCACTTGAGGTCCTCAACCACTACCTGTCCCTCCGGACCGCACGACACTAAATACCCCAGCGTTTCTCAGTCTGTGCTGACTCGCTGACTTGACTTGACTTGACTTGAGTAGTCATAAGTGTATAATTATAAAACAAAGATATCACCATGGTACCTTAAATTACGATGAAGGTTTCATGGACGTCAAGAGTGAATGTTACTTCAGAGGAAGATTTTCTTTGTCAGTAGGAGGAAAGAATCGTTTTAACATTCTGGTGAATATTTGTATTCGTTAGTAAACTCCTCTTTTTCTACCAAAAGTGAAACATTACCTACTTAACTCCATCTTCAACGACCTTGAGGTTCAGGTAATTTGATTACAGATATCTTATTTACCGTCCGACTTTTGGTTTGTTTACTTTGGGATGGGTATTTGTTTGTTAAAAAAAATTAATCTAACTTAATTTTTCACGGTTAACTCTCTTTAAAAGTTCCCTTTATCATAGAAAAAGAACCATGACGTCCTCTTCGTCTCTTCCTTTTGTTGTAAACTTTTCTTATAAGGTATAGTCTCTGGTCCCTTTTGACATCTTGTAGGTCAATCACCATGTTAAACCCCATTTCCTTTTTCGTTTTTCTATCAAAGGTCAGAGGAGAAGTGTTTGGGTATAGATGTAACAAACACAAAGAGAGGAAAAGAGACAGAAATTACAATAACGAAACCTTAAGTGGTTCACTATAAATTTCCGTATTAATGGAAGGGGTAACATAAACAATCAGTACACTCGAAGTCTTATATGGGGGATTGACGTATGACCTAGACTCTCGGATGACACTCTATTTCCCGTAGATAAGATTCTCTAACGAAATTTACCATTAAGAAAGAATTAAAATAACGGTTAGACTATGATGAAATCTAAACAAAGATAATATTTCTGGTAAGATAAATAGTTATATAAGATTTTCAGATGTACTTTTATAAAAATATTTCGGTTTAAATTAAAGATCAATTAGCTGTAATGTCAAAAACTCCACGATATTGAAGTAAGAAATTTACAAAGAAACTTAGTCGAAATAACACTATGTCAAATATACATTTATTTACGTGGGTAAAATTCGTATTCCAAGTTATTTAGAACTGTTTAAATACATGTGTACATCGGTGATGGTATTAGTTCTATCTCTTGGGAAGGTACTAGTGTCTTTAAAGAGACTACAAAGTAAGATCATTAAGGATCATCGAGGTGACTTCAGGGTCTCTTATAGACTAGATGATTGTATTATATAATCGAAACGGATTTATATCCACCTTAGTATTTCATACATGCGAGAACTTAGACCGATTAAACTAAGTCGTTTTACTAAAACCCTAAGTAGGTACAACAATTTACATAATTCTGAACTAAAGAGGAGTAACGATTCATTATAAAGGTAACGTGGCGAATATATTAACGGTCCTGTAACAAGAGTTTAAAACGGTGTATTTCGTTCGACGTTCCTTAGATACTTTTATATTCATGTGTAGAAACTCTTCTGTAATATAAAAGTGAATAAACCCCATTTATTAAAGGACTACTGAATGTAACATTGGAACTGTTTATAAAATTCTAAAGGGTCCATAACAAAGACTCAATATCAACTTACGTAAACATAATTGTTGTGTATGTCAACGTTAAAAATTGTGAAAACTCCGAATAAAATCTCGTCATATATAAAACTTTCGAGATTCACGTGAACTTTTCTCATATATAAGACGAAAACTTTTATCTAAAGATATTTAGAGTTGAACTCATTAAACAAAATGTAACAAAATTTAGAAGCATGAGAATCTTTAAAACACAAATGAAAAGGACAGGATAGTTAATATCATTCTCCTACAACTTAAGAAGTATATATCGATATTTAAATAGTTTAAGAAAAAGATATTTTAAAATTACAAGAAACTTCGAGATAATCAAAGTATGTAGAAACTATAAATAAAGATAAAGATATATGTGACGTTAACAATAGTGGTGGTATTTAAATCATAAACTATAAAATATATAAGAAGTTTATCTGAAGAAGAAGAATATTTTAGAGAAATAGGGAATGTTATAAGATAAAACTTCATACGAAAAAGACTATGACTATATCAGGAGATCGAGAGAAATAAATCAGATACGGTCTATGTAGTAAAAGATAATAAAATAAAAATTGGAAAGATTTGGTAATTATGGAAATCTTTGGAAAGATTTCGTTCGTAAAGAATATGTGCCACATAAAAATCAGAATAAATTTAAGTCATATTGGTAGAGATGGTACATTACCTTATGAATCTGGTGTATTTTAATTCCATTCTACTATTACACATACCATCCTTTTTGTTACTAGGGGACTTCTACAGATATAGGATTGGGTCTTCTGGACACTACAATCCAATATACCATTTCCTCTAATTCCAACGTCCACTTTAACTCCAATGATTAGTTGACTAGAATTTTATTCCTCTTATTACATTAAATACACTTACTCAAGATATAATAGGATCACGAATTTTCCTTCGTGACCCTCTTCTTCCGTCTTCTTTCTCTACCACCGTACTCGTGAACGGCGTTACAACTTCCTTTACCTGGCATTCGGTCCTTTACACCCACCGGAGACGTACGATTCTTTCATTTTCATTTTCAGGGAGTCAGTATAGACTGAAAAACACTGGGGTACCTCATACGTCAAGTACCTTAAGAGGTCCGGTCTTATGACCTTACCCATTCGGAAAGGGAAGAGGTCCCTTAGAAAGGTTGGGTCCCTAGTTTGGGTCCAGAGGGGATAACGTCCGTCTAAGAAATGGTCGACTCGGTGGTCCCTTCGGGTTCTTATGACCTCACCTTTCGGATAAGGAAGAGGTCACCTAGAAGGACTGGGTCCTTAGGTTGGTCACAAAGGACGTAACGACCGTCTAAGAAATGGTCGACTCAATACTTAAGAGAAGGACCCATAGATCTTCCTTATATCGGGATAACTGGGGTAACAAAATCGAGTGACTTTGAGTAAAGTCTCAAAGTAACAGACCTTAAAATTCTATTTAAATATAACAAATTTGGTGATTCAAATACTACTACATAATGTCTCCAGTATTCTTTTATTACGTCTACAGTATTATTATTATTATTACGATCAACAAGTCAACACAGACTGAGAAACACTGGAGTACCTAACATCCAAGAGTACCTGAGGAAACAGGTACCTCAAGAGGTCCGTTCTTGTGACCTCAACCATCGGCAAGGGGAGAGATCCCGTAGAAGGACAAACTACCACAGTGTCTCGAATGGTTTGTTTTGAACAGTATTGGTTTCCATAAACCCTTTTTCATTCATTCGATGAAGGTTCAGATCGGTAGATTTTGTAGAGTACTGTAGAAGATGAGAAAGAGACACTGGAAATACCGGGACATAAGGTCCATTTTATTGATATCTACCCTCTCCGAACTGAAGTGCTTGGTGAACATCTTGATAAATGTAATACTCTCGACAACCTAGGTGTAATTTACTTCATTCTCGATCTTTATTTGGAAATAAATCATTCAATAACTGTAAAATCTCAAAGTAATAACGACATAGTATAGAGTGGGACAAATATCTATAACTTTATCTAAGAATTATCATGGAATAAATACCTTTAAGACTATTACACAACACATGATTATTTAATGGGAATCTAACGGTTGGTCTCTTTAATTTGAGAAGCGATAACTGTGTAACACTAGGGAATGTTTATTTAGGGATGAAGGAGATGACTTCTAGAGTACCTTGTTTATTCTACAGAAATAAACTATATTAGATCTTCTTTACGATGGATACTGTTCCATATTTATAGTCAAACAATATCAGAATTTCTTCTTTACAGTGAGTCCCATAGTACTAAAAGTAACCGGAATCAGGAAACAGTTTAATAGTTTAGGTTGTAATTCAGTAATCTGGAAATACAATAATTCAGGGATCACCGAGTCTTTTATTTCTCAGACGGACGTCACACCCTCTGGGTCCAAACTAAGGACCCAGTCCTTCTAGGGGACCTCTTCCCTTGCTGAAAGGTGTGGTCCTAAGAACGGATCTCTTATGGTACCTGTCTCCTCGGACTACCCGATGTCAGACACTCCAGAGTGCCTCAACCTGTGTTGACTCATTGATTGTGAAATACGTTAACAATAGATTTGATTCGTACTTGTAAATACTAACTATTTACCTAGATTAAGACCCTGTATTATATCCTTTTACTTTTAACCTACTTTTAAAAGTAACATAATCGACGTTATGTGTATAAAGGGAATGTGTGTTAAGTTATCATAAAATCACGGAAGTAATACATTAAACGATCAAAGTCTTTATAGAAAGGGATTTATCCAACATAGATCACCTGTACCGTACATTATTAACTTCTCCAATATTACGGTTGACAAGACACCATAAATTGTTTTCAGTTCGTGTTTAATTTATTTTTACGATTCCCTATTTTAACGATTAGATAATATTGTTTACTTCCGACGTTTTCAGAAATACCTTTGGAAAGGTGATTATATGTTAATTCTCTACTTATATTCATCCTCTTGATGACCTAAACTAGAAACTTTTGGAAGTGTTGGTCCTGAAACAACTGAACTAGAATTCTAAAATTTTAATTGTTCGTACTCTTGAATCTTTTACGAACTAACGAGTGAGGTACCTGAACATTGTTATCTAAGAATAAATACATTTTCGTACTTTAATAAGAAATTACAGATAGGTAAACACTACAGAGTGAATCTTTAATACGTTGTCCAATTCCTTTTTCTTATAAGTGTCTGTATATATATAAAAAATTTCTGATACGAGTAATAGTGTTGTATTAAGATGAAATATTTCGTTAATTTGTAAAGGATAAATTACATAAGATATCTGTCTCGGATCGAAGATTTGTTGTTGTATCTCGAATAGCAAAAAGTAAAAGGGATTACGTAATTACATTACATTATTTTATTAAACAAACTTCTTGTGACAATGAATCTCCATATTATATTTCTTAATTCAGACATCGAATCGTTATGAACCGTGGTTTGAAGAATCTCTATACAGATGGATTGAATATCTTAAAAACCACGAACATCTACTTGCCGTTTTTCTAGAAGTATTTCCTACTAAGGTAATCCCAATCCTGTTACAATTACCCCGTCTCCTATATTATGACCAAAGTATTCGAGAAGAAAGTACCTAAAAACGGTAACGGAGCGTTTGACGGTGGATAACTTAATTTTCAGAAATAATGAAGTCTTCACGTATAAACGGGGTCCCTTTCCTTCTATATTTTATTAGTTTATTTTTATTCTTTCAATCGACTCTTAGATTTGCCTAAAGAATATTGAGTATCGTTCTATGTTACGAATTTTAGATAAAACTAAAAAAAGTTAGTATATACTAAAAATCCCCCCTTTTTTCTTAAAAGACTCAAGTTTCTCGAACCGAATGTTATAATTTTCTACACTCGGTCATCCATTACGAATCTACTGTTTTATTTCTACAAATTACTATCTTTTAGACCGAGAGGAGGGGGTTTTCGTTATTTCATCTGACCAACCGTCTTATTCCCTGTCGACTCTCGACTTCTTATTCTCACTTTCTAATATAAAATCTTAAACTCTATACCGGAGTAGTGATGAAGGAGGGTGGTGAACTTAGACACCGGTTGACAAGTCTTGTAGAACAAGGTCCTTGTACATCCTCTCTCAATGGATATAACGTATGATACCTTCTATTATTTAAGACTTTTTAAGTAAAGATTATTGTGTATCTTTATTCTAAAAATTTACATCTATACAAATATGAAAATACAGTTGTCTAGAGAGGTTTTAAATAATTAGTTAAATAATCGTTTAAAATTCTTATTCTTTTACTGAATATCGACTACTAAAGTAACCGTCCTGAGGGTTCAAATCCTCTTTTGTCTTTTAGTGAAGAGTTGATAAAGACATTGAATGAAGTTGTCATTTGGTGTTTCAATAGTTGGGGGTTGGAAGGTTTCCCCTCTGATTTGTTTCACTATGTACCACGTGTAAACCCTCTGACTGTTCCTTTGATTGTTTTTCGTCAATGTCCCGTTTCAACTATAAAGAAGGAAGGATAACTTTAAACCTCTTCCGTTACCGTGGGGTGAGGTCATGAGAACGGACTTTTTAGGGTACCTACCTCCTCGGACCATCCGACGTCAGGTACCCCAGCGATTCTCAACCTGTGCTGACTTGCTGAAGTGAAAGTGAAAAGTGAAAGTACGTAACCTCTTCCTTTACCGTTGGGTGAGGTCACAAGAACGGACCTCTTAGGGTCCCTGCCCCCTCGGACCACCCGACGACAGATACCCCAGTATCTCAGCCTGTGCTGACTTCACTGAATCGTCGAATCGTCGCAACTTTAAATGAGGACTTATAACAACGGTTTACACTCTAAAACCGACATCTTTCTGTTATTTGTCAAAATCTTGTTTATATATCGACATTTTAGTGATGGTTGTTACTATGTCTTGAAGTTCAGTCCCACCTTTTATTTCACCATTAATAACAGGGACGAAAGGGGTGTCAGAGACTTATTGTGTACGCTAAAACACAAACTCCTCATTTTTTACCCCTTATTCAATTAACACATTTTCCCTCTTGATTTTCCCTTTTATCCTTTTCTTTACACATGTTTTTAGTCCTTTACGCTCACACTCCGGTGTAAAATGCCGACGGAGACGAAGAGACCAACGTGTGTGGGTAGAGAAAGGACCAGAGTTCTCAAGATTTCTACGACACTTGTTCGTCGTTAGTCACCACGGTCTTCTATTAAAGACATTACATAATCCAGATATTGTTAAGAGTAATAGTAGTATAATGGAAAATGTAAGGAACAAGGGTTGAGTCTCACGTTTTACGTCTACCGTTCAAGGAATCTCTTCCGTGTAACAAAACGACGAATTACAAAGGTTTACTTCTACATATTACTTAACACGTATCGTATATTAATGTCGAATAAATGACATAAATCGTAACTTGTCAAGTCTTGGTCTACGTTCACAGACTTCTTTTGGTCTTCTCAGAGAATGATCCGTGTCCTGTGTTGTACATATCTGGATTTAAATATTTAGTTTTCGTATCACGAAAACTTGTCTATAAACTGATATCACTGTTTAGTATCGAGATCACTACTAAAAGTTTTCAGGGTAGTCCAACTTCCGACTTCAATCCTGTGCCTTAAAACGTCGGAGAAGACAAAACACACAAATTGAGACATTAATAAATAAACAGTAATCCTTTTCTTCCACTTTTACATCATAGATCGGAGTCCCTTGTGTAAAGACCTTCGACAAGTATTTCCTATATAGTCGTTCTCGTGATTGTAAGATCAATGTAACATTTTGTAGTCTCTAAATATAAAATAAGTTGATAACTCATATTTTGTGACATGTATCAGTTTTCTTTTCAGTAGGAATTCGGAAAATAGTCTTAAAGAGTATTACAATAAATCTGTGTGACGGTCGTACGGAAAAATTCTAAAGGAATGTTTCGTCTACATTTTAAGATCCGACAGAAACTTTATCCCAATTTTCACTAAATCTAAAATAAGGTTATTATATATGGAGTACCTTTACTTGAGGACTCAAAACGGACATACAAACTTTTATTCACTTGTACTCTTATTAGGGTAGTGAAAGTAGGGACAGTATAAGTATTCTTTTTCTTGTTTATAAAGATTAATAGACTACAAACCACTCTCACGTCTCACCTGAGAGAACAAAACACCTATACTTTAAACTCAATATCTATTTTTGTAAACTCGTTCAAAAGAGATACATTTCTTTAATAAATTTATTCTAAGTGCCACAAACGTAACGATGTGTAGATGAAAAATAATTCCATAATTACGAATTATAATAAAAAATAAATTCATATTAACTGTTTCCATCACCTCAACTATCTTAAGATCGACTCGATAAAGTTTAGGATTTTCTACCACGACAATTTCACAACGTGAGTTATACAGTCGTTTAAAGTTTTGGAGACGTAACCGTCCCCTGACCTTTTACACAAAAGTAAGATTAGGGTTTCTTCCGTTACGGTTTCTTACAAGTTTGATGGTATGTTGACTTGAGTAAAAGGTATGATCGTTCCAACATGAGTTTTTGGTAGTTCGATCCGAAGTCGTCATACACTTGACTCTTGAAGTCTACATGTCGGACCCAAATCCTTTCAGTCTCCTTGGTCTCTAGTTTACCGGTTGTACACAATCTAATACCGTTTCGTTCCCTAAAGATCCTTTTTTTAATTTGTAGATCAAGTAACTGATACGATATTGTATCGTATCAGTATCCACTTACTGTTGTTTACCACGTTTTAGGAATTACTCTACCTTTATGGTCTTGTGGACTGGACAAAGAATTCTTTGGACTTACGCCCAGATCTTCGTTACCAATCTTGGAATGTGTCTTGACTGACCAAGTTTTGACCCTTTCCTCTTACCGTTCCGACGTAATAGCCGTGGGACAATAAATTGAAGATACGACTCAAGTCAAGTCAACGAGTCAGTACAGACTGAGACTCTGGGGTATCTGACGTAGTGTGGTCCGAAGGGTCAGGTAGTGCTTATGGGTCTCGAACGAGTTTAAGTACAGGTAACTAAGTCACTACGGCAGGTTGGTAGAGTAGGAGACAACAGGGGAAGAGGAGTCCGGAAGTCAGAAAGGATCGTAGTCCCAGAAAAGGTTACTCAGTCAAAAGGTGTAGTCCACCGGTCTCATAACCTCGCAGTCGTAGTTATAGTCAGGAAGTTACTTACTTATCAGTCCTGACTAAAGGAAATCCTAACTGACCACTCTAGAGGAACGTCAGGTTCCCTGAGAGTTTCAGAAGAGGTCATTGTGTCAAGTTTTCGTAGTTTATAAACCACGAGTCGAAAGAAATACCAGGTTAAGGGTGTAGGTATAAACTGATGACCTTTTTGGTATCGAAACTGATCTGTCTATAAACAACGGTTTCATTACAGAGACGAAAAATTATACGACATATCCAACCAGTATCTAGTTACGTCTGCATCCTGAGACGTATGTAGATACGTCTCATGTAGTATGTTTTATGTCCCGACCTACTTAGTGTTCGATCTGAGTTCTAACCGTCGTCTTTATAGTTGTTTGATCTTACACGTCTATTATGGTGAGATTACCGACTTTCACACCTAGTGTTATTTGACACCTTTTAAGACTTTCTCTACCCTTATGGTCTGGTGGACTTGACGGAGAACTCTTTGTACATACGTCCAGTCCTTCGTCGTCAATCTTGACCTGCACCTTGATGTCTGACCAAGGTTTATCCTTTTCCTCATGTAGTTCCGACATATAACAGTGGGACGAATAAATTGAATATACGTCTCATGTAGTACTCTTTACGACCCGACCTACGTCGTACTCGACCTTAGTTCTAACGACCCTCTTTATAGTTATTTGATTCTATACGTCTACTGTGGTAGGAATACCTTCTTTCACTTCTTCTTAATTTCTTTGAGAACTACTCTCACTTTCTCCTCTCACTTTTTCAACCGAATGTCGAGTTGTAAGTCTTTTGATTCTAGTACCGGAGAACAGGGTAGTGATTTACCGTTTATCTACCCCTTTGTCACCTTTGTCACTGACTGAAATAAAAAAACCTGAAGTTTTAGTAACGTCTACCACTGAAGTTGGGACTTTAATTTTCTGTGAATGAGGATCCTTCCTTTCAATGCTGGTTGGATCTGTCGTATAATTTTTCGTCTCTGTAATTAGACGGTTGTTTCCAGGTAGATCAGTTCCGATACCAAAAAAGTCACCAGTACATACCTACACTCTCAACCTGACACTTCTTCCGACTCGTGGTTTCTTAACTACGAAAACTTGACACTACAACCTCTTCTGAGAACTCTCAGGGAACCTGACGTTCCTCTATGTTGGACAGGTAGGATTTCCTCTAGTCAGAACCCACAAGTAACCTTCCTGACTACAACATCGATTTTGAGGTTATGAGACCGGTGGACTACGCTTCTTGACTGAGTAAACTTTTCTGGGATTACGACCATTTCTAAATCCCGTCCTCCTCTTCCCCTACTGTCTCCTACTCTACGAACCTACCGTGGTAGCTGAGTTACCTGTACTCAAAACCATTTGAGACCCTCAACCACTACCAGAGTAAACTTTTCTGGGATTACGACCCTTTCTAACTCCCGTCCTCCCCTTCCCCTACTGTCTCCTACTCTACCAACCTACCGTGGTAACTGGGTTACCTGTACTCAAACCCATTTGAGACCCTCAACCACTACCTGTCCCTCCAGACCTCACAACACCAAGTACCCCAGTGTTTTCCAGCCTGTGTTGACTCACTCACTTGACTTACTGTCTTTCACTTCTCCTTGATTTCTTGGAGAATTACTCGCCTTTTTTCTCATTTTTACGACCGAATTTTGAGTTGTAATTTTTTCGATTCCAGGATAAAGAAATACCGTTTATCTTCCCCTTTTCCACCTACGTCATTGTCTATAAGAAAAGAACCCGAGGTTTTAGTGACGTTTACCAATGACGTCGGTACTTTAATTTCTGTGAACGAGGAACCTTCCTTTCGATATTGTTTGGGTCTGTCACATAGGTTTTCGTCTCTGTTACCGAAACGGTTGTTTACAGGCAGATCAGTTTCGATACCAAAAAGGTCATCAGCACATACCTACACTCCTAACCTGGTACCTCTCTTCCGACTCACGTCTTCTTGCCTACGAAAGTTTAACTCCATTACCTATTCTGAGAACTCTCAAGGAACCTTACGTTCCTGTAACTTGGTCAGATAGGATTTCCTTTAGTTGGAACTTATAAGAAGTCTTCCTGACTACGACTTCGACTTCGAGGTCAGGAAACCGGTGTACTACACTTCTCGACTGAGTAACCTTTTCTGGGACTACGAATTTTCTAACTTCGGTTTTCCTTACCTCCCACCGTCTCCTGTTATACCAATCTATCCGTAAGATCTGTCTTTTAAGTCAGATGTACTTAAACGTCGTTTAAAACCCTCTATTACTTCCTGCTCCTTCGAACCACACGACACTAGATCCCCCAGTGTTTCTCAACCTGTACTTAATAGTTGACTTGTAGTTGTTTTTTATTAACTGAACGTTATAATATAATCACTAAGATATAAAGATATATAATACTTTACTAGTGTACGGGAAACAGTGGTATGTCTCATCAACGTCATAATCACTGATATAAGGGATACGACATGTAATGTTGAGACTGAAAAAAAATTATTAACGATTAATCACGAAGAGTGTCCGGAAAGGTTTAAAGAGGTAGAGGAGTGATAGAAGGGGAAACGGTCAGTATCAAACAAGAGACATAGATACTCAGACAAAACATGATAACCGAGTAAACAAAACTAAAAATCTACACTATATATTAACTTTTGTATGTCATAAACAGTAAGAGAATAACTAAAGTGAATCTAAGGAGATCCAGGTGGAACAACAACGTTCACTATTTTAAAGTAAAACAAAAAATCACCGACTCATTATAAGACAACATATCATAGATACACACAGAGACATACACACAAGTCAAGTCAACAAGTCAGCACAGACTGAGAAACTTTGGGGTAACTGATGTCGTGCGGTCCGAAGGGACAAGTAGTGGTTGAGGGTCTCGAATGAGTTTGAGTACAGGTAGTTCAGTCACTATAGTAGGTTGGCAGAGTAGAAGACAGTAGGGGAAGGGGACGAAAGTCAGAAATGTCGGCGTCCCAGAAAAGGTCACTCAGTCTAGAAGTGTAGTCCACCGTTTTCATAACCTCAAAGTCGAAGTCGTAGTCAGGAAGGTTACTTATAAGTCCTCACTAAAGGAAATCCTATCTGACCAACCTAGAGGAACGTCAGGTTCCCCGAGAGATCTCAGAAGGGTTGTGGTGTCAAGTTTCCGTAGTTAAGAAGACACGAGTCGAAAGAAATATCAGGTTTAGAGTGTAGGTATGTACTGATGACCTTTTTGGTGTCGAAACTGATCTACCTGGAAACAACCGTTTCATTACAGAGACGAAAACTTATACGACAGATCCAACCAGTATTGAAGAGAAGGTTCCTTATTCACAGAAAATTAAAGTACCGACGTCAGTGGTAGACGTCACTAAAACCTCGGGGGGTGTTTTATTTCAGAGAGTGACAAAGAGAACAAAGGGATAGATAAACGTCACTTCACTACCCTGACCTACGGTACTCGAAACAAAAGACTTACAACTCAAAATTCGGTTTAAAAAGTGAGAGAGAAAGTGAGAACAGTCTTCCTAAAAATCAAGAAGAAATGAAAGACGGTATCCCACCACAGTAGACGTATAGACTCCAATAACTATAAAGAGGGACATTTGAACGAAGAATATATAAATGTAGAAGAAATATGTGTATACACATACATACATACATATATATTTCTTATACATTTATATACTATACATATATACACATATTTATATATATTATTGAAAAAGGAATATTTTAGTAGATAGTCACCTGGGAGTCTATTCAAAGTATAGAATCGATGACATTTATTACGACATCACTTGTACCCCTATATACATAGAAGAGACAGTAATTTATCTTATATATAGTCATATAAAAGATTACGATTTACGAGTCTTCAAATTAACGACCTAACATACCATCATCATCAAAATAAAAAATTCCCTAGATGTATTACAAAAAATATAACCACATGGTTAAATGTAAGGGTGGTTACTACTCAAGAGAAAGGAGGTGTAGAAACGGTTAAAAACACAAAAAATCGGTAAGACTGACTACACTCCACTATAAAGTAACACTAAAACTAAATATAAGGGACTACCAATCTCTTCAACTAAATAAGTAAATAAATAAACTAACACGATCCAGAATCAAAACCGTGTAGAAGTAACGTCACACGTCATAGAAATCAACACCGTAGACCCTGGACTCGTAGAAAAGTTCACGAATAACCGGTAGACATATAGAAGAATACTTTTTACAAATACAGGATATGATTAGAAAATTAGTATAACCAAACGATAACTTAAAATAAGAAATATACAAAATCTATACTTGGGGAATAGTCTATATAGTAAACGTTTATAGAAGAGGGTAAATTATCCAATAGTAAAACAAAGTATCTAGAGAAGGAAGTGATACTTTTCAGAAAATGTAACTACAACAGTGTAAACAAATAAAAATAAAAACAACAGGAACGAACACCTCTGTCTAATTCTTTTTTATCACGAATCTGGTCACAATTTCTCGTATGGTGGATGTAACAAAAGATTTTCAAAATAAGAAAATCCATAATGTAAATTCAGACATCAGGTGGAACTCCAATAAAAACATATAACACATTCTTTCCCCATTCAAAGGGAGAACGTGTATATAGACAGGTCAAAAGGGTTGTGGTAATTAACTACTCTGAAAGAAAAGGGGTAAAATATAATGACGGAGTGAACTGTATCTAAGAAACTGGTACATTTATACTCATATAAAGACTTGAGAAGTAAGACAAAGTAACCAGTCACACATACAAAAAAACACGGTCGTGGTATAACAAAACTATTGACATCAAAACATCATATCAAACTTTAGTTCTGTGTACTATGGAGGTCGAAACAAGAAAAACGAGTCATAAGGAAACCGATAAACCTCAAAAAATAAGATATGTTTAAAATCTTAATAACCAGGATGAAGGCACTTTTTTAGTACCTATAAACGTCATAAATTTAAATTTTTGGTATAAAAAATAGGAGTAATTTTCGAAACAAAGGTAAGGGTATGACCACACAATCATCCATATAGTTTGAAATTGTACTTTTACTTTAAACGAGTCAACACAGGTTGAAAAACACTGGGGTACCTAACATCGGACGATCCGAGGAGACAGGTACCTCAAGGGGTCCGTTCTTATGACCTCTCCTATCGAAAGGGAAGAGGTCCCCTAGAAGGGTTGGGTCCTCAGTTTGTGTCTAGAGGATATAACATCCACCTAAGAAACGGTAGACTCGGTGGTCCTTTCGGGTTCTCATACCCTCCCCAATCGGATAGGGTAGAGTCCCTTAGAAGGACTGGGTCCTCAACTTGTTCCCAAACGACGTACCGTACTTCTAAGAAATGGTCGACTAAATAGGATTGTCTCCCTCCCTAACCCCCGTCCAGGGGTTCCCCCTACTGTCTCCTACTCTACCGACCTACCGTAGTGACTGAGTTACCTGTACTCAGACTTACTCAACCACCACTACCTGTCCCTCCGGACCGTACGACGTTAAGTACCCCAGCGTTTCTCAGTCTGTGTTAACTCACTGACTTGACTTGACTTGACTTAGTTCTGTCTTTAGGAAAAATGGAAGAAGGAGGGGTCTAAACGAATAAAACTTAAGGGAGGAGAAAAAGTCAAGTATCAAGGAGAAAGAGAAAGAAAAAGAGACAAAGAAAGTACTGAAAGAAACTACTAAAAGAAGGAGGGAGGGAGGTAGGAAGAGAGACAGAGAACGAGAGAGAAAATAAATAAAAAAACACACATTAATGTTGGTCTCTATGTTATAGTTTAAAATATACAGATATAGATGGTTATGTGTGTATAATCTCAAAGAAATCCCAAATTTAGTCCCGACAGGTTATTTTCGAAGGACACTATTATCTTAATAAGGTATTAGACATGACAGTTTATTACATAAGTGATCGTCAACTTTATATAGATCACTCTGACTCCTTAATATGAAAGTTAAAATTACTACAATATATTCAAATTTAATAAATTTATCAATGTACACCGATCATAACCTCTCAAGGTCAGATAGGGTTCTTTACCTCAACGAACCCTTAGTAAATACGTGTAAATTTGCACTCGATTTCAGTTGAACGAGAGATTTTGTCTCAAATCAAAGACATGAGTTAATGTATACGTTAAAGAACACCTACGTTGATAAGGAAATCAAGGAACTAATATAAATCATAATTATCCAAAAATGTGAAAAACACATGACGTCACCCACTGTAATCATAGAGTAATTAGTAAATTGGACATAAACGGAAGTAGCAGAATATAACGGGTATGGAAATAAACGGTCAGTACAAAAACAGATAATGGAAGAATAAAAAGACAACTTCATAAATAAATGGTCGAAGACTAATTTTCCATTCGAGTCTAATACAAGAAGGTCTCTCCTTCATCCAGAGACAATCAAATTCATCAGAAATTACTATAAACTTGAACTCGTTATTTTTTAACTACATGAACTGAACAGAAATTAAAATTACTGAAACTTTAAATTAAGATTTACTTAGACTTTTATAAAAAAAGTACAGGTACTTTTTGACTTCCTACTAGAATCAAAGTGTTTTATATTTAATAAACTGTGTCTCGGTAGAATAGATCTTTTTACTGTATACAGAGTCTACTAACTAACAAGTACAAACATTTATCGAAAACATGTAAAGAGGTCCAAATAAAGGGTCAATTATTTATATAAACGGTTACATCTAGTATGGAAAAAGTGAATGAATATAAAATTAATTCATAATAACCACCTATCTTACTACAAGTGAAAATTTTATATCTAGAAGTCTAGTCATTTGTGTCACTCAACGTTTTAATACTCGATTATGTCCTAATAACAACATTCGGTGACTCAATTCCTGTTAAACAATACTTCGTTATCTTTTGATTATACTAACTCTACAGAAATTAAAATTACATTTATAAAGATTTCGAGATGTCCATATATTTGATAAAAGAAATACGAGAATAGTTTACATAAAGTAGTTTAATTTCTTAAAGAAAAGAAGAGTAAATATTATCGAATTTTTACTTACATCTTTATATAAATTATTAAAAAGACACTGATTATATTAGTATACCACAAAGAGATGATATCATTTTAACGAGATTGAAACCTACAATTATAACAACATAATAGATTATGACTTAGAGGGAACGTAAAGACTTAATACTGATGAACAAAATAGTAATAAAATATGATTCTGTTAAACATGAACATTGATTAGACACTTTAGATACCACAGACAAAAGAGAGTAAAAGTATAAGATGACCCATACGAAACTTAGTAAAATTCCACTACCCGTCTCCACCAATTTCCTCATACTCATACAACTAAAGGATAGACCTTCGACATTGTTTTGCGAAAACTTTCATGTAGTAACGGGTTCCTAGAACTCTATTTAATTTTTACCCCTCCGCATCAGTACTCGTCCAGAGGGGTCCTTCGTCTAAACCTCTCTCAACTCGTACATCGATTCCTAAGTGATTGTAGGTACCTTCCTTTTCCTTCTTCCGTCCTCACCCGACACCCGTTATACTTCGATGTAACATGATTGTATGTTACAGTCAGACCCCTCAAGATCTGAACCTTACAAAAAACCTCGATAGGACACAACCGGACTCTACTGGGGTGAAAATACATAGGTACAACACATCAAGATCGAGTACCCAATGGGTCCTGTTCTCACACTCTAACTTATTCCGTCGACAGACGTCGATTCTGACAGGGACTTCCTCGACTGGTATATTTTGACGGATGACAGTCGTGAGACTCTTCGACCTCGTCACACGAGTAAGAATTTCACTCTCAACCAATGTGGGGAGTCAGAAACGGTACCTATACATACCTATTACTCTTTTGACAATCCGGACTTACTGGACAAATCTATCCCAATCGTGACTAAAATCGACTGAATATACCCTATCAATCCATGAGGTCTTATTAGGGTCCATGTGATTTTCCCTGGAACACATATAACATCTACATTTTTATCATACACCACGAAACATCGAGTACGGAGATTTAATTAATCACCTCCATGAACTTCTTACTGACAAGTTGTAAAAGTCACAAACATCAAAGAGTGAAGAGATTTCGGATACTCAGTGTCACTACCAGTTTTATTGGAAGATCCATCACTCTTAACCTTTTAACCGTCTATAGGACTCGGTGTCAAAGAGTTTGACGTATAAACACTTTTGTTTTATTCGTAAACCACAGGCTCCAAAATGGACGTTGTCACGGACGGGAGGAGGTTGAAACACGGTGTACCCACCATATCTGTCCCGTTACAGTTCAAATCAAGGGAATGAAGAAAGGATTTGAAGTGAAAGAGAAACAAGGTCGGAGGGAGTTTACGGATCAACTATTTCACTAACAAAATAAGACGAGTCGGATTCTTAAATTAAACTTTTCTTCTAGTCTTTGGTCCCTTATAATCTAAATACGATCACGATGTAGGTTCCTGAGATATCTTCTTATTATACGAAAAAATACTCTGTCATCACTATAGTCAACCCCATGTTTTACCCTTACCAAATACCAAACCGATATCCGAACATCAGGTCTCTGGTTTCTGAATTCAGAGACGAGTAAACAAACGTCTGAAGTGTGGTTGAGTAAAGTGAACATAACCTAAATAAAAAGGTCAGAGGGGTTTACCTTTACTATTTGATATAATACCTCTAAATACAGTGTCAAAGTGTGACAAAGAAGGTAAATAAATTAAGTTTCTTGAAGGGTGTATGATAAAGTAAGTAAACATAGAGACATTTTCGTCGTACAGAACGTAATTTTGGGAAGACGTCCCATCCTCCATCTACTTACTGGATCCCAGTCATAAAATTACCTACTATGTCACATATAACTTTTGGGTCATAAAACTTCATTCTATTTTTTACGAACGGAATGACGTTTGTAAATACAATACAACACCGACCGTTACTATAGGAATTATCCACCAGGTTAAGATTCTCTTTTAGACCGAATAAATTAGAGAAAACAAAAATGTCAAAAGAATAATCATAGTTTATAAAAACTAAACCATTGTCTATTAAATAGGGAAGTTCCTTCGAAATTAGGAACAAATCAAGAGTCTAAAGTTATAATTCGTGGGACTCACGCTTAAATCGATTTCAAATAGAACAACTTTTCTGTAAGAGAAATGAGTATATATCAGTGAGGACATTTGTAGACTTTGATAGTTCTCGGGGTATTTACAATATAGAGTTTATCTGAAATACACTTAATCTAAATGATTTACACATTTATCCGTCATTCAATTTTGTCCGATTCAACAATGACTATACGTATCGAAGTATATTTATACTGTTGTTTACTAAAGAAAACATAAAGGAAAAATTTCTCTTTATTCTATATGTCCTCTGAGTTATAAAAATCGTTAGTCTTGTCGGAACCTATTCTAAAAAATTTTCTATTTTTATTTTAAGATTCTTCTGGTGACTAGACTCTCAGACTTCTGAGTCTTATTCGTCCTGAAATTCAGTAATATAAACGGAAATCCATTCATGTGACTACATGACACATAACTCTCCTACAACACTAGAATACACTTAATCTCAATTTTTTGAGAGTCAGGGTCCATAAACCTTATCTAATCTAAGAATCAAAGGTGAATTGATTTAGTATTATTTAGTATAGTGAGAGAGACCTAAAATAAACCGAAATTGAAATTCCATATATGTGGAGAAAGATCACAGTGCAGAATTTTGTCACCGGAGTTGGAAATCTGAGTTTACTCTCTTACATATACTTTTTGTAAGATACATATTTAGGTGGTTAATAAAAATAATAAAAATAACAGAAGTGTATATTACGTTGGGACTATTGAGGGAAATCTCCCCTTGTAAGTAATTATTCTGTATTAAGATCTCTATTTCTATATTCAAAATAAGGACGGAATGTCTTAAAGAAACTACCAGTCGACGAGTGGATCAAAACGGAAGGATCTTCAATGTTAAGACTTAAAATCTCTCTTTTTGTCACGACAATAAAGAATTACTCATGAGTGACCCGTAATTTAATTCCCGTCCTTAATGTTGTTGTTGTTTTTAGATTCTTTTATACTGTTAGGGACGAACTTAAGATTCTATTATACAGTAGAAGAGAAATAAAACTAACAATGGAGATACAGTTAATTGACAAAGGGGGTACCGTGAACTATAAAGGGGAATGAAGTAACATCCTATATAAAACTAAACACCTTAAAAGATTTACTATACCTCCTTCAGAAAGACGTCGAAACAGTCTTAGGAAGGGATTGGATAATTTTGACTAATTTTAACCTCAAACTTTATAGATGACCACCCTTGACCGACAGGTAAAAAGAATCCCACTGAATTATAATTACTTTCATTAATGATTCGACCTCATGGGTGGTCGTATGTACTTTTCGGAGGTCGGATGGTAAGGTTCGTATTTGATAAAGTCGAACCAAAAGGTTAGACATCATTATTCTATACTTGGTTCAGGATACGGGTAAAGAAAGAGGTCATTATGGACTAAAGTTCATTGTCAATGACAAAACCAATCAAATAAACTAAAAATAAAAAGATACAAATAAGAAGTATGGAGAGTGGAGACTAAGGTAAAAAAGTATTAAATGTTAAGTCAAAATTTATAAATTACGATTTTATAAAGTATAAATATATAAATTTTTTTAATTTGGTGTGAAAAATAAGGTTCATCTATTTGTATGTGAATTCGACTTTTATACCGGACCGAGGGTCAAGTTTAGTAGACTGAAACCCCTGTATTAATGTCCGTCTTTGACACTGAATCCAGGTTAATACATGACCCGGGTTCAACCCACGGAGGACAAAAAGTTTCTACTCATCGGTTTTAATCTTAAATTTAACATTCAAGTTTCTTTAAGTCCCATATAGACCAAAGACGATTTCACAGTATACCCTTAGGTCTCCCCTCCTGAGGATACAGTAAGTGTAGGAAGGGACTGAACTGGGTTCGGATCCACAGAGTCTTCGACCATTAATTTGTGTCAAGAAGAGTTAATGAATAGAAACAAGAAGTACTTTTGTGAGATAACGACATTACATAACTACAAGTCAAATTTACTTGTATTGAGATAAGAGGGTGGGACGTATATACCTACCCTCACCTCCCCCTTCCCTTTACCTCCCCTTTATTTTTGGGGAACTTTAGTATATCATTAATCAAAGAGATAAACTTTCGAGATTTAAATTAATTTGTCGTCACTATCGGTCGTCATTTGACGATGGGGACCCTCTCCCCTTTTACAGTTTAAAGTAAGACCTTTCTGAAAATGTTTTTGTGTCTGTGTTGCAACTAAGTCAAAATAAAACTTCTAAATAAAGTATGGTCAAGTTCGATGAGTTCTGATTAAGTTTGGACAGAGGGTCTACGTTATTCACACTTCTTGATTTTGAACGACAGTCTACTAAAAACATTGTAGAGTGGAACAGATTTATAACATATGACTACATTCTTTACTATGATGGGTTTTAGAAACAATTCTTTAAAAATCGAGTTCTTTTATGTATACGATAATACTGTAGCATACCCATATAATATGCACACACGCACACACACTGTCTCTGTCCAAAAAGAAATCTTACTAGGTAAACACATATATTCGAAGAGTCTACCGAGTCACCAGTTACACCGGACGGTTACATCCTCTGCACCCAGTCCTTCTAGGGAACCTCCTCATTTACAGTTGGGTGAGGTAATAAAACCGGACTCTTTAGGATACCTGTCTCCTCGGATCTCCCGATGTACTGGTACCTCAGTGTTTCTCGACCTGTGTTGAATCGTGGACCTACGTACGTTACTGAGGAATGACGAGTCATGTATAAACACTTATGTATTTAGAGGAAAAGAATAGTGTATTTACATTGTGTTACCCCTTTCAATAAATTCGAAAGAATTTCCTTTCAGAATGACGATTTACGATACAATTTACAAAAATGAGTGATGTTCTCCTCTTCGTTGTACAAACTTTTTGATATGTCGTCAAGGAGACTTTGATATGATTCCTCAGGGTCTTAATTAAGTCCCCTATTTCTTGACTAATATTCAGGTTTGGTGTTGGATGTACAACGTTGATTTTCATTTGTTAGTGAAGTAAGTGATAGATTAAAAAGGAACACTTGACTGTTTCTAGGTAGTATCTTACATCATGGTCCCTTGGATAATGTATGTATGGATTTTTTATAAATATCTTGGAAACTAAGGAAAGTTCCGCCTAAACTTAGTTTTCAAAAATTTGATTTTCCGTCAATCTTGACCTGCACCTAGTTGTCTGACCAAGGTTTATCCTTTTCCTCATGCAGTTCCGACATATAACAGTGGGACGAATATATTGAATATACGTCTCATGTAGTACTCTTTGCGACCTGACCTTCTTTGTGTTCGACCTTAGTTCTAACGGCCCTCTTTATAGTTATTGGAGTCTATACGTCTACTGTGGTGGGAATACCGTCTTTCACTTCTTCTTGATTTTTCGGAGAACTACTTTCACTTTCACTTCTCACTTTTTCAACCGAATTTCGAGTTGTAAGTCTTTTACTTCTAGTACTGTAGACCAGGGTAGTGAAGTACCCTTCATCTACCCCTTTGTCACCTTTGTCACAGTCTGAAATAAAACCCCCCGAGGTTTTAGTGACGTCTACCACTGACTTCGGTAATTTAATTTTCTGTGAATGAGGAACCTTCTTTCCAATACAGGTTGGATCTATCATATAAGTTTTCGTCTCTGTAATGAAACGGCTGATTCCAGGTAGATCAGTTCCGATACCAAAAAGGACACCAGTACATACTTACACTCTCAACCTGACACTTCCGACTCGCGACTTCTTAACTACGCAAACTTGACACCACAACCTCTTCTGAGAACTCCCAGGGAACCTGACGTTCCTCTAGGTTGGTCAGGTAAGACTTCCTCTAGATGGGACCCTAAAGAAACCTTCCTTACTACGACTTCGTCTTCGAGGTCATGAAACCGATGGAGTACGCTTCTCAACTGAGTAACCTTTTCTGAGACTACGACCCTCCCTAACCCCCGTCCTCCTCTTCCCCTACTGGCTCCTACTCTACCGACCTACCGTAGTGCCTGAACTACCTGTACTCAGACTCATTTGAGGTCCTCTACCACTACCTGTTCCCTCCGGACCGCACGACACTAAGTACCCCAACGTCTCTCAACCTGTGCTGACTCGTTGACTTGACTTTACTTGACTTTCCATTATATAGAGTTTCTTTTATATGCTTACTGTTTATTTATATATTTTCTACCGGGTGTAGTATACAGTAATCCCTTAATGTACAATTTTGTTGACACTCCATAGTGGTATGTAGACAAACCAGTTTTAAGTCTTCTTACTGTGGTGATCTATGAGTCCTTATACCTCGTTGTCCTTGAGACTAAGTCACGACGACCCTTACGTTTTACCAGATCGGTAAAACCTTCTATCAAATCATAAAAGAATGTTTCGATTTGTACGAGAATGTTTCGATTTGTACTAGGTCGTTTGTGAGAGGAACCATAAACGAGTTTCTTCAACTTTTGATAGTAGGTGTGTGTTTGAACATGTGTCTAAAAATATGTTCTAAATAAAACCGAAGGTTTCGAATATTCGTTGGTCCTACAGGAAGTTATCGACTTACCTATTAACTTGACACTATGTCAGATCTGGCAGCTTATAACAAGTCGTCATTTATAATTACATAATGGTTCCGTACTTTTTGGTACCTCTTTGTAATTTACGTATAATGATCCACTTTTTCCGGTTAGTCTCTTTTAATGTATGACCTCCTAAGGTAGATATACTGTAAGTCCTTTTCCGTTTTAATACTTCTGACAATTTTTTTTTCGGACACCTTAACTCGACGTATTCAACGAACATATAAAAATTCTAATCAACAAACAGTCAGTTTTTTACCCGGTTTCTTGATTTGTCTACAAAGAGGTTTCTTCTGTATGCCTACCGATTGTTTGTGTACTTTTCTACGAGTGAAGTTTTGGCGTTACTCCATGGTAAAGTGTGGTCAGTCTTACCAACGCTAGGTTTACAGATGTTCGTTATTTACGACCTCTCTCACACCTCTTTTTCCTTGGGGGAATGTGACAACCACCCTTACGTTTGATCATGTCGGTGATACCTCTTGTCATGCCTCTAAGGAATTTTTTAACGTTTATCTTGACGGAATACTGGGTCGTTAGGGTGACGACCCGTATGTGTGACTCCTTTGGTCTTAACTTTCTCTGCACATGGGGTTACAAGTAGCGTCGTGACAAATATTATCGGTCCTGTACCTTTGTTGGATCTACAGGTAGTCGTCTACTTATCTATTCTTTCGACTCCGTGTATATGTGTTACCTCATAATGAGTCGGTACTTTTTCTTATGTAAACTTAGTCAAGATTACTCCACCTACTTGGACTCGGCTAATATGTCTCACTTCGTTCGGTCTTTCTTTTTGTGGTTATGTCGTATGATTGTGTATATATACCCTAAATCTTTCTACCATTACTATTGGGACATACGTTCTGTCGTTTTCTCTGTGTCTACATAGCTTACCTGAAAACCTGAGACTCCCTCTCCCTCTCCCACCCTACTAAACCCTCTTACCGTAGCTTTGTACATATGATAGTACATTCTTTGTTTAGTGGTCAGATACAAGTTGCGTCCTATGTCCTACGAACCCCGACCACGTGCCCCTACTAGGTCTCTCTACTATACCCTACCCTCCCCCCAAGTCCTAACCCTTGGTATCGCCTAAGTACAGTTACATACCGTTTTGGTTATGTCATAACATTTCGTTTTATTTCATTTTTTTTTTTTTTTTCGGACACCGACGGTCTCCAAAATGCATCCCTCTCTCCAACTTCCCCTCTCCCATCATTCTTCTCTCCCATCACTCCCTACTGATCCGTCTCGTATCACCTAAAAATCCCGTACTTTTACGAGGTACACTATGATATTACTACCTATATCTATTAGTATGTAAATAGGAATGGGTATTTTACCTATTGTGGTTCTAACTTAGCATTACATTTGACACTTGAAACCCACTAATAGTACAAATACACATCCAAGTAGGAATGATTAGACAATTCACTAAAACAATTACCCTCTTCAATATATACACATTTCCGGATCTCATATACCCTGTAAAGACATGAAGGGGGAGTTAAAGCGACACTTAGATTTTGACGAGATTTTTTAATTTCACAAAATCGTTTTTTAGTCGTAAAACGGAAACCATTCCGTCCATGGAGATTGACACGATGGATTTCAACTATATTATATTTTATCCTCGTTTGTGGTTTTAGTACTTTACTATACTAAGTGTGTAATATTACTTGTTATTACAATTACTGTAGTTTTCGTAAACGGACGATTAGTATACTTAACTAAAGGAAGAAAACGAACCGTGATTGTGTTATCGTCGTTGGTTTTAGTTTAAATGGTTTTAGTTTTTTAGTTTTAGTTTTATTGTCGTTGGTTTAAAAAGGTCACAATACATAATATGATTTCCTCATAGACCACTTATGTGTCTACAAGAAAGTTCACTCACACTTAATGGGAACAAACTCCGGGGTTTTATAGGTCAGACTGTTCAACCGTTGTAAACTGGAAATTCTTAAATATGATTCTACAATCAAAGAAAAATGGGTAATATACCGTCAGTGAAGAAAGGTGGAAGGAGACGGTTTCAACGACGTATCATGTACAGGACAGAGAGGAACCCTCCAGAACACGTAGAAACCTTAGTCATTTGTGTTCAAACGATAGGAGTCAAGAGAGTACTCAAGTTACTCCAGTACTAAGTTGTCTAATAGACCTAAAAAGAACCATGTTCATTTCTTCTGTCAGAAAAGTCAAAGGATATTTAATACGTCGTCTTCATCACTGAAGTTTATGTAAACAAGTACCAAAATTATCCACACATGATAAGTAACGTTTATAAAATGGTGTTAAATGATTGTTATGACAACTTGTAAAACAGAAAAAGGTTTTTCAAAAAAATGGTAATTCTTTATTATAATATTATTAGTGTGAATACATGTGTCGAATTAAAAAAATTTAAATCTTAACAAAGGACTTATTTTAATGAACCAATTTTCTCTTATCCCAGTTTGACGTCCGACGACCCAAACTTAATACAAGACGGTAACTAACGTAATAAAAGTCCATCAATAATTCGAGTGTTTCGTAAAAAACGTTGTACAAAAGTATAAAAAACCTTTTGTCCCTATTATTATAGATACAATATTTTAAAACACTATACATTTACTCTATTAGGTGTACATCGCGGACTCTCATCTAGTAGTATTCGATTTGTACGTTAATACCAATCAATAATATTTGGTCACTACTTAGAAAAACGTCTGAGACGTTTACAGAAAGGTTTCACTAACACCGTTTAGTGTAACATGATTGTTACGTATTGTTGTTTCAGGACGTGTAAATTCACCGACTAAAAAATAAAATAGATCCTTTGTGTCAAAAGTATATACATAACACACCATACTGTACTCGTTTAGTGGTCTCAAACATACTTCTGTCTATACTTTATGGACCCAAGTCTAGGACTAGAATATAAACAATGGTTACACCTGAACCTTTAAAAAGAATTAAAGTGGTGAAAAGTGAAAAGAGTCAGAATTCTTACTCTTATTATTATTAATGAAAATCAGTATCGACCGTAATCTTTATTATATCCGTTTAATGAATCGTCTAACGTATGAGTTTTACTCTGAGAGTGGAAATTCGTATGTAAACTTAATGACCCTCTAGACTCCTACACGTCAACATAGGGTTTGATCAGAGTAGTCCTAAAGACCTCCACCCAAAGTTCATATCCATAAAAAGGTGTCGAGGGGTGACCCACAATACAGGAATGGGTACAATATCGTTGATTATACAAATTTACTAAAGTGTTAAATATTTATTAAAGTAATGGTATTAAACTAAACTGATGACATTTTCGAAAGAAACATAACTCTTAAGGATGTATAAATTTTTTCATTCATCTAAGACTCGATACTATGGATCGTTTAAGTTGTGTTTCAGGAAACGGAACGAGACAGAATCTGAATCACATAACGTATATAGCCGAATAGACTACCAGGACTTAGACATATATAGAGAACGATGTAAATATAACACATGCCGTCTTAGACATCGTGTTTAAGAGGTATGGTCTCGGTCAGTTTAAGAAAATGTTTTAGAAACTTCCATTACGAGTCCAAAAATAAAGGAAGGATCAACCACGGTACTAGAATATATGTGTCTTATAGTAGTGTAACGACTATTGGGACGAAACAGAAATTTTCGTAGGGTAAGAAACAAATACTTGTGGTCCTTGGATTCAGGTATCTGTAAGTTTTTTCGACTCAGGTATCCCAGTGTTTTTCGACCTGTGCTGACTTCGTTGAACCGTACGTACGTTCTCCTCTTATTAACCTACCACAAAACCTTGCCCTCTGGAAATGTGTCTTAGGTTCTCTTATTCGAACAACTACTCATTTCTCCATCAAAAGACCTAAGACGGATTTACGTCCCTAGTCTGATTGTCCGTGAACCTGTATTAAGGTTTTGGTTTCTTTATAAAAAAGACGTATCCACTTATTCGATTCAGAGAGAAAAAAGGACACACAATCAGACACGTGGTAATTCCATCGGATTTCCTTCCTAAAAACATTTCACCACAGTATACGGTGAGCGGTTGTGATGGATTTTTCGATATACGAAAAGGACCGGGGAGATATATAAGAACTAACTTTGAACGAGTACACCAGGTTATTCAAAAACGTCGAGTCAAGACTTTAACTAAAATATAGTATTAGAGAGAATTTAATTTTTTTTTGTCCATAAAAAAATCTGACGAATTTTTAATACAAACCCTGAGAAAGTTTCTATATACCCCAAGGTTATATGACCAATTTTATTCTTATAACCACTATATTACTTTATCGAACTTTCCTTTTATTATATGTGAATTTTCTTTATTATATGGAAACTATCTTTTATTATGTGGTTGTGGTGATTGGTTCTAAATCGAATACATTACATTTTCGAGATTGACTTAAATACTGGTTGGATCTGTCGTATAATTTTTCGTCTCTGTAATGAAACGGTTGTTTCCAGGTAGATCAATTCCGATACAAAAAAGGTCACCAGTACATACCTACACTCTCAACCTTATATTTGTTTTGACTCGTGGTTTTTTAACTACGAAAATTTGACACCACAACCTCTTCTGAGAACTCTCAGGGAACCTGACGTTCCTCTAGGTTGGTCAGGTAGGATTTCCTCTAGTCAGGCCCCACAAGAAACCTTCCTGACTACAACTTCGACTTTGAGGTTATGAAACCGGTGGACTACGCTTCTTGACTGAGTAACCTTTTCTGGGACTACGACCCTTTCTAACTTCCGTCCTCCTGTTCCCCTGTTGTCTCCTACTCTACCAACCTATCGTAGTGACTGAGTTACCTGTACTCAAACTCATTTACGGCCCTCGACCACTACCTGTCCCCCAGGACCGCACGGCGTCAGGTACCCCTGTGTTTCTCAGTCTGTGCTGACTCACTGACTTGACTTGACTATTGATAAAACTATCGATGGGTATCCACAGGAATATAGGAAAAACCTCTACACTATTATAACACTTTGTGGTTCTGTGTCCGTTTTTTTTTTTAAGACGACAACTAAGTCAAAGAAAATGTAAAATTGAATTATCACCATGTAACTTTTACTTCTGACATACGATATCATATATAAAATTAATGTGAAAATATTTGGACTCACTTTATATTAATTTTACGTGATTAATATCTTGATATTATACTTTTCAGATAATATAAGTCCGTGTATAATATCTTTTACATTAACTAAAGAATTAGTTTACTCCTTGAGAAGATGTTTTAGTTCTTTTATTAAACAAACGATCCATCTAAATAATCGTCAATAAGAATAGGATCCAATTTGTCAACTTTCTTTATTTTCAAAATATTCTATCGTCATAATTATTTGTATGTCGCTAAGACGAAGGATGGGGGTCTTAACAAAAATGGGTGTCAAGTGAAGTCCTTTTCGTCCAACTGAGATGACAAATAAAATTATCAAGAGTGAGTTATATATAGAACAAAATTATATTTAAATAAATAAAATTAACCTCCGATTAATGAAATGTTATAACATAACCAAAACGGTATGTTAACTGTAGTTATATATAGAATTTACATGGAACACCCATAACCGAGACTATAAAGTACGACCATGTGACATCATGCTAGTAGGGGAAATCTGGTTTTTTCTTTGTTTGTGTTCTGTCTTAAGTTCTACCACGAGGTACTGAACAGTGAAGGTTTTTGTATTTCAAAGGAAATCGTCCTTGCATTATATGAACAATAACACCGATTTAAGAGTAACTTATTCTGTTCTTGTCAGACGTAAGTTGTGGTAGATGTTAATCAATAAATTCGACATGGATCTGTTCCGTTAATAAATTATGATTATGTTTGTCTTTCTAGAGAAAAAGAAGAGAAAGTGAGATGGTAATTTTTAGGTCTCTTTCTAATTATTAGAAAGTAGTTTTCAAAAGAATTACTCAGTCTGGGAGAACCAATCTTTACAAAACTACTTTATAAATTCATATTAAGTTATTATTATTATTATTTTCGATCGTAAATACGTACACACACACATATATATATATACACACACATATATATATATATATATCTCTCTCTCTCTCTCTCTCTTACATATATACGAAGGGTCCATTACTATCACCATTTCTTAGTTGACGGTTTAGTCCTCTACGTTCTCTACCCCAAAATTATAGACCCAACCCCTCTTGGGGACCTCATCCATTACCGTGGAGTGAGGTCATAAGAACGGACCTCTTAAGGTTCCCGTCTCCTCGGACCACCCATATCAGGTACCCCGGGGTTTCTCAACTTATACTGACTCGTCGACTCGTGTGGAACAATTTATATATGTCATATGTACGTCAAAGGAACTTTTTTTTTCTGGTTAGTAAACTATATTTTTAGACTAATTGATGAAAGTAAACTCTTATTTCATTCTACTTTGATTAAGGTACGAGTTTTATCTAATTTACTACTCCAATCCAAAGAGTCCTCTCTATAAATAAATAGTCATAATATTGAAGATTTAGATATTAGAAACGTATTTATACAATTAGTTTATCCGTCCGACGGACATAAAAAGTCGTATCTACACTATAAAATGTGAACTTTTAAAGGTCAATCATAGTTCGTTTTATAACGACCAGACTTCAGAGATCCTTATTAAACTCAAGTTCAAAAATGAAAGGAAAGATTATAGACTGTTAAATACTATACCTGAAATGGGACCTTTAAAGGAGTAATAGAGATCTTACAGACGGAGTCCCTCGTGCCTCACCGATTGAATCAGATGACAGTCATTTAAAGGTCCTGAACCAACAAAAGGCTTATTACAAAACACACACTAAATCAGTCACTACTATTCGTACGATTAAGTTGTAGGGGTTGGAAAAACCGTGTCCCTGGTTAAAACACCTTCTGTTAAAAAAGTACCTCGCTCCCAGATTCTCTATCAAAGTCCCACTATATTCGCGTAATGTACATGTCATGTGAAATAAAGATTAGATTATGACAGTGACTGGGCTGTCATGTCTGTATGGTTAGACACCGTACCTCCAGTCCCTGGAAGTGTGATTAACCAGTGTTCCAGTCTTATGATGTTTACATCAGTTCAAGGTTTTAACTATAATGTTAGAGTCTCTTTTGAACGATATAAGTATCTTAGACCATTAGAGACTTCTCTACTACCGTAGAAACTTCAGTCACCGATTCTAGAGTCTTCACTCAACTATTAAGGGTCCCTAAGGTGTCCTGTAAAAAAGAAGGGAGGTCTCTGAGTATCCGTCTCCTTCTTACAATAAACATTTTTGATAGTCAAACAGGAGTCGGTTCCAGTACTCGTAAAGTCGTTATTTCGTGGTTTGTTTACATGACATAAGACGTGTAAAAGTACACGATCTCTGTGTCTGTATTAAATGAACCGTTATTATCGTTTATAGTGTCTGTTCCGTCTTCACGAAAGTTCCTCTAACTTAGGTACGAGACGTGTTAATTCGTCACGATGGGTGGGTCACTCCTACGAAATATCACAGAGTATAAAAGTATTGTCGGTCTGACAACCATTTAAATTTATTTTTCAAATCAGGTATCTTGTCACTAGCTGGGTCGATTACTCTACAATTTAGTTTTTTTTTTTTTTTTTTTCTCTCTCTCTCTCTTTCTTTCCTGTCTTCCTCTCTTCCTTCTCTCTTTCCTTCCCCTTTCCTTTCCTTCTCTTCTTTTTTCTATTTGTGTTTAGTGTTAATGTCATTCTGTATCTCGATCTATGTATTACTAAATCTGATTAGGTTTCGAGACGGAACTAAATGTTTTTTCTTATTTTAGATATTCTATTCGTCGTTATTTACACAGGACACCGAGGATCCTATATTAAAATGTCATCGAAATGATATCCCGAAAGGTCCACCGAGTCACCATTTCTTAGGTGGACAGTTAAGTCCTTTATACTCAAGTTAAGGACCCAGTCCTTCTAGGGGACCTCTTCCTTTACCGTTGGGTGAGGTCATAAGAACGGACCTCTTAAAGTACCCGGTTCCTCGGACCGTCCCGATGTCAAGTACACCAACGTTTCTCAACTTGTGTTGAATCGTTTGTCATCGTCGTTGTCGAAACGATGACAAAGTCTGTTACGTGTTATAAAAAAATGATATAATAAGGGTATTTTGAAATCGGTTTTTGTTCAACTTTGATAAGTCATCGTTACCGATCGCCTCTTCCGTTACCGTGAGATGAGGTCATGAGAACGGACCTTTTAGGATACCTGTCCCCCCGGACCATCCGACGTTAGGTATCCCAGCGCTTCTCAGCCTGTACTGACTCGCTGAAGTGAAAGTGAAAAGTGAAAGTACGTAACCTCTTCCTTTACCGTTGGGTGAGGTCACAAGAACGGACCTCTTAGGGTCCCTGTCCCCTCGAACCACCCGACGGCAGATACCCCAGTGTCTCTCAACCTGTGCGGACTTCAATGAATCGTCGTCGTCGTCGTCGTCGTCGTCGTTACCGATCTTGACGGTACTACTTGGGTTCAAACTTTTGGTACCACATTACAATTTTTGGATCTTAAATTATAATACTAATTTCCGAAAACGGGTTTTATAACCATGAAAACGAACATCAACATAAAAAGTCCAATCTTCTATCTTCCTTCCCTCACTTCCGTTATTATATAAAACCCACGGATCACACACAGAACCACGTAAGACAAAAATACATGTGATTTGTAGTGGATCTGTCGTATAAAATTTTTATCTCTGTAATGAAATCCAGGTAGATCAGTTTCGATACCAAAAAGGTCATCAGTACATACCTACACTCTCAACCTGATATTTCTTTCGACTCGTGACTTCTTAACTACGAAAACTTGACACCACAACCTCTTCTGAGAACTCTCAGGGAACCTGTCGTTCCTCTAGGTTGGTCAGGGAGGGTTTCCTTTAGTCAGGACTTATAAGTAACCTTCCTGACTACGACTTCGACTTTGAAGTCATGAAACCGGTGGACTACACTTCTTGACTGAGTAAACCTTTCTAGGACTACGACCCTTTCTAACTTCCACCCTCCTCTTCCCCTGTTGTCTCTACTCTACCAACCTACCTAGTGGCTAAGTCACCTGTACTCAAACTCATTTGAGGTCCTCAACCACTACCTGTCCCTCCGGACCACACGACATCAGGTACCCCAATGTTTCTCGACCTGTACTGACTCGTTGACTTGACTTGAATGACTTGTAGTATCACTAAAACGATCTATCCGGTCAACTATTTTTGACTCTAAGTTTATTCAACAGTTTGAAAAACGATGATCTACTCTATTCACCCTAAATGGAAATTAAATGAAAAAGGGTCTATACAACTTAATAATAATTACCTTGACGATAGACCAGTGGTTTGGTTCTAATTGGTTTTTATAAAATAAGTACGCTTCACAAATCACGTTATCGATTGTGTTTCCTTCAAGAGATATTACAAATTACCACTATTACTAGTATAGTCTTAAAAGGAAACATAGGTTCATCAGGATGTGTAAAGAGGTATATTAGACGGATTATCAGGGAGAATCAAGGAAAGAAGTCGAGAGATAAGATTTCGGAACTAAGTTCGAGTACAGTAGAGAAGTAAACTAGTATTTATAACAGTTTACTAAAGAATAAATGTCAAAACGGTGGAGGAGGGTTTCGATGTAGGTAAGAAGTATAACAATGGTACCAAAAAGGTTTTACTTTAAATATAATAACGGATAACGAATTCTAGGGAGTCAGTAAGAGTCATCTTCCATACTTAGAAAGAAAAGTCCCATATATGTAACAGGATAGTATATAGATTTTATACTTTCGATGACAAATGAATGAATTGTGTAATACATAATAGAGAGTTGTAAAGATAAAGGGTTATCGGTTCAATTTTAAGAATTTACCATATTTATTAAGACACGATAGACTGTTGGACGGGATAAAAATTAATAATTTGTAATCGAGAGTGGTGAGGGTAAATCGAGTATAAGATCCTGGGATTTTAAGTTGATAGTCAAAGAATCCAGAGGACATTATATGGTACCGAAGTACGAGTTGTTTTGGAAACTGTTAATTAAATAACTTCCTTTGCATATGAATGTATATTTATAATAACAACAAGACAACGATTCAGTACAGACTGAGGACCTGACTTGGGGTACAGACTTGGAGTACTTGACATCGTGGGACCTAGGAGACAGGAGGTGATAGAGAACCTCTCACGAGTCTAAGTACAGGTAACTCAGTCATTGCGAAAGATTGGTAGAGTAAGAGACGACCGGGGAAGAGGAAAATGGAAATTAGTGACGGTCGTAGTCCAAGAAAATGTTTCTCAGTCGAGAAACGGAGTCCACCGGTTCCATAACCTCGAAGTCGTACTAAGGTAGGTTACTTATAAATCCCAACTAAAGGAGATCCTGACTGACCCAACTAGAGGAATGTCAGGTTCCCTGAGAGTTCTCAGAAGAGGTTGTGGTGTCAAGTTTTCGTAGTTAAGAAGTCGTGAGTCGGAAGAAATTCCAGGTCGAAAGTTTATACATGTACTGATGATATTAAAACTGATACACCTGAAACCAGTCGTTTTACTACAGAGACGAAAAATTATACGAGAGATCCAAACAGTGTCGAAAAGAAGGTTCCTCGTTCGTAGAAAAAAGTACCGACGTCAGTCGTTGGTGTCACTAAAATCTCGGGTTCTTTTATTTTAGACAGGGACGAAGGTCAAAAATGGAAAGACAAACTGTACTTCACTACACTGGCCTACGGTACTAGAATCAAAAAACTTACAACTCAAAGTTCGGTCGAAAAAGTGAAAGGAGAAAATGGGAGTAGTTCTTCGAGAAATCAAGGAGAAATCTAGGTCGGTTCGTAAAGTGTACTACATGAGACGTATCTTCAATTTATTTGTTCCACTGTTATATGTCGGAACAGTATGAGGAAAGGGTTAAAACTTGATCAGTCAACAAGGTACATACCAAGATTGACAACGAAGAACTGGACGAATTTCCAAAAAGTCCTCTGTCCATTCCACCAGACCATGAGGGACGAGAAATTCTTAAAACGCGTCAAACAACACTAGGTGTGTCATTTTCCGAAGGTGCATCAATTATTTCGTCTTCATCTAAAAAAAGACTTTGAGGGAACGAAAGAGGTACTAAGTTACATACAACCGGTAAACTAGAGACCAAGGAGACGGAAAAGATTTGGGTCGAACATGTAGACCTTCAAGAACAAAGTACATAACGACTTCGGAACAAATTTCCTAAAACTCGTATTAGAACGATCTTACACTTTACTCGAGTTAACATAGCATCATACTCGAGAAAGTTTCTCAATATTTCTCCATCTTCTCTTGTTTCTGGTGCTCTCACTTCAAGTACTGTGAAATCATAGACTCAACAACACAGCGTAAGAAACTACTATCTTTATCCAAGATACGGTTCAAAGTCCTAAATGGGACACGTCCGACGATTTCAATTCATCACAGACCTCTCCTTTATTTACGTGATCGTGAGTCCTAAGAGGTTATTTGTGTTTCGGTTAAAGACTTCTCCGCTGTTTGACTAAGACCATATCAGGTAGAGAACACCGAAAGTCTAGTAGAACGTCTAAGATTATAGAACGAGAGTACACTCTTATCCTATAGAAACATGGAAAAGATTGTTCCTGACGTGTCCAAGATAGAGATTTCTATTGTTGTTTAAAATCGTTCTACTTTGATATCAGATGTTTCGACGTCCCTCGGGATCTTGGTTCTAACTAAAAATAGTAGAGGGAGAAGGCGGTGGGTAAGTTCTAACGAGAGAAGGAACCCGTAACGAAGGAGAGTAGACCAAACGAACAAACGACTTTACTGGATCTATAATTTAAGTTTGACTCACAGATCAAAGAGTCAACCCGTTTATAGTATCACCAGTACCTTTATAGTTTACTACAGGATAACTTAGTGGACCCTAGGACTAGATGAAAAGGAAGGAGGTCACGTGTCAAAATTGATATCCAGAGAGACCATTAGTTTCGGTCAAAGGTAAAGATCATTTCATTGAGGTAAAAACAGATGATCATACAGACGTACTCTTCGGTCTTCATTAGTTCACTATCAAAGTCGATAGTCGTCTCATTTTGGAAGCAACGTAATAGACCACCTTCATGAAGGGGACACGGAATGTCTCTTAGTTCCGGAAATAGGTTCCACTTTAACTTCTAAACCCTTATCTTTCAAATTTTAGGTACTCATTCCAACAATTGATACTATCTCTCCAGTCAGTAAGGAGAACATGGGTATCCAAAAAAAAAATAATAATAATAAAAATAAAAATGAAATAAAACGAAATGTTATGACATAACCAAAACGGTATGTAATTGTACTTAGGCGATACCAAGGGTTGGGACTTGGGGCGAGGGTGGGGTATAGTAGAGAGACCTAGTAGGGACACGTGGTCGGGGTTCGGAGGACATAGGACATAGCATGTATCTGACCGCTAAGAAAGGAATGTACTATAATATGTACAAAGTAACGGTAAGAGGGTTTAGTAGGGTGGGAGGGGGAGAGGGTGTCTTAGGTTTTCAGGTAAGATATGTAGACACAGAGAAAACGACAGAGCGTATGTCCCAATAGTAATGGTAGAAAGATTTAAGGTATATATACACAATCGTATGACATAACCACAAAAAAGAAAGACCGAATGAAGTGAGACATATTAGTCGAGGTCAAAGTAGGTGGAGTAATCTTGACTAAGTTTACATAACAAAAAGTACCGACTCATTATGAGGTAACACATATACATGGTGTCGAAAGAATAGGTAAGCAGGTGACTACCTGTAGATCCAACAAAGGTACAGGACCGATAATATTTGTCACGACACTACTTGTAACCCCATGTGCACAGAGAAAGTTAAGACCAAAGGAGCCACCCATACGGGTCGTCACCCTAACGACCCAGTATTCCGTCAAGATAAACGTTAAAAAATTCCTTAGAGGTGGGTATCCAAAATCTGAGCAGGTAAGATCGACAGGTTCTGTGTCTAAGTATATATCCAGTAACTAAATCTAGTATATGGTGTAGGATCTTCTATTATAAGTTCTGGAATAAAAGTTCGATTCGACTATGTTGTCAACATAGAAGTTTCTTTTCGAGTTTCGTAGACAGATAGACCAACGAAGAGGTCATCTAGAAAACCAGTACATAGACAATTATAATGTAGAAAGAATAAATTACAAGGAACTTGACTTCGTCATAATATCTTAGAATGCTGAATTTTTTAGACTATAAAACATATTAGAATCCAAATCCACACCCACGACCGTGACTTTTATCTTTTCTGTTTCCAAATATACCTCTCATACATAGACCACATCATTTCTTTACCACAAGAGAGGTGGTACTATTTTTACCAGGTCACATTAGTCGGACGGTAGGCAATTGTACCGAAATACCTCCTTAACATGGTTTAGTTCCCAAGTTGTAGTTAGAGACGACGATCTCCAAACCCATAAGTAGTCACCGTCACCGATGTAGTGTCATCCATCCCCTCGAGTACAACGATCTAAGTATGTATCAAAGTTCATACGGTGATACTAGTCAGACAAGTTTCTAGGTAAGTGTGATTTCTCGGTCCCTCATTGAAGGTCTCAAAGACAGGTAGACTAACAACTCTCAAATGAGATACCACCGACGAAAGACCATCAGCAAATGAGTCCTATGTTTCTAGACTTCAGAAAGACGTATAAATACATCCAAATAGGTGTATGAAAGGGAAGAAATTATGAAAGGGGAAGAAATTATGAAGTCATTAAAAAAAGTATGAAGACTGGTTGATCTGCTCCATAATTAAAAATAGGTCTTCAATTACGTAATATATATAGATAATTAAAAGAAGTCATACTTCACCTACAAGTTCGTAGACCGAGTGTCTAGATCGGTGACCTTTTTTATAAAGAAACGGACACCAAATGTTTTAGTGTGAAATTACCCTAATATTAGATCGTTGTCTAATTAAGGTTGAGCATAGTAGTATAATACACTTCAATGAGTCACAGGGTAAGAGTATCAGAGATGATCTCGTGTCCTAGACGTCGAATTATGTAAAGTAAATTACTTTTAAAAATCAATTTGTTTTGTGATGATGTATTAGAGGCTAATTTTCTGTTTCAGGGTCTGTTTTATAATTTCTATGTAGTATATTTCCTTTTATGTTGTATAGTTTTAAATACCCGACATAGTGTTAGTCACTGTTCCTTTGAATGTGGGGTTTTATATTTTTAACATTTAATCTTTTATTAGATTTGAGGATGTAGTACCTGTATCTCTTCTTCTCGTTTTGTTTTCATTTGGATCGTCTTTCTATTTTTACTATTTCTATTCCCGTTTTCAGTTAATTAAATTTTTATTTTTTTTCTCTTTTTGTTATTTTTTTCTAGACAAAAAAAATTAGTTATTTTCACTGTTTACAGATCGTTCTGACTTGTTTTTTCTCTTCCTGTTTGTGTCACACGGTCATAATAGTGACTTTGTCTCCTATAGTGATGCCTTGACGTTCTGTAGTTTTTCTACTTCTGAAGCGACCACCAAGTCGTAAATTCATAGGTGGACGGTCAAGTCCCTCATACCCAAGGTAGGAACTAGACTCTTTTCAGGTGAACGAGGTCTCGTCGATTCGGGTACACGAGATCTTGGACACTCGACGTCGATAACTCGGGCTCACGCCGTTGATGACTTCGGACACGTGGATCTTGGATTCGAGGAGTTGTCTCTTTGGCTGTGTTGTTCTTGAGCACGTGGTGTTACTTCTCATCGAGGACGAGTAGTGATGATCTCTCTCGGACGTACGTTACGACTTCTGGAGTGTGTCGGTTTTTACTCACTAAAAAATTTTCTATACCTTTCAAGATATGTACATTTAAACTGTTGAATCTAATTTATTCGGAAAGTAACTTGATGTGTTTAATGATATTGAGTGAATTATACTAACTCATTTAAATTAAATTAGGTATATCGATAGTAAATAAGGGGGTCTTTTTTTAGAGATCTGGGATCTATCAAAGTGACCTCTTAAGGAGTTTGAAACTACTCTAAAAAATTATCAAGTCAGCGAGTCAGCACAGACTGAGAAACACTGGGGTCCTTAGTGTCGTGCGGTCCGGAGGGACAGGTAGTGGTTGAGGGTCTCAAATAAGTTTGAGTACAGGTAACTCAGTCACTGCAGTAGGACGGTAGAGTAGGAGACAGCAGGGGAAGAAGAGGACGGGAGTCAACGAGACTCGTAGTCAGAAAAGGTTACTCAGTTGAGAAGCGTACTCCACCGGTTACATGACCTCAAAGTCGAAATCGTAGTCAGGAAGGTTACTTATGGGTCCTGACTAAAGGAAATCTTACCTGACCGACCTAGAGGAACGTCAGGTTCCCTGAGAGTTCTCAGAAGAGGTTGTGGTGTCAAGTTTTCGTAGTTAAGAAGTCACGAGTCGAAAGAAGTGTCAGGTTTAGAGTGTAGGTATGTACTGGTGACCTTTTTGGTATCGGACTTGAGAGAACGAAAAAGGTACTAGGTCACCTACAACCGTTAAACTAGAGACCAAGGAGACGGAAAAGATTTTGCTCGAACTTGTAGACCTTCAAGTACCAAGTACATGACGACTTCGGACCGAACCTCTTAAAACTCTTAATGGAATGATCGTACACTCTACTCACGTTAACACACCATCAAACTCGTAAGAAACCGTAACGGAAAGAAACCCTAACCTTACTTTTGACTGGAAAAAGTCAGGACACCGGTGACGACTCAAAAGGTTTAAACGACCGTATAACTCACGTCGTGAAAGTGTCGTAGTAGAAAGTCCTAAACTTTATCGAGTTGACCTTAAGGTAGTGGAGGAGATCGAAACAAGTATCACTACGAAAGGTTCCGGGTGAACTGAAGTGTAAGGTCCTACAGACCGAGATCACGATGTGTATCTTTACAAGATTTGGGGTATCTAAGAGATGTTAAAATTTTTCAAGGGTTTCCTTTTTTTTTTTAGGGTCATACTATAGCTGAGTGTCTAATACTAGTTTAAGTCCAGATCCATGTCCTAGTATACCAATAGTTTGGAAGTACCCATAATTTAATCGTCGGAGATTTCCAAAAACTACAATTACGATCGTAGTACTATCTTTGTAACTAATCTAAACCTTTTACGTTCACCCATTTGGACTCTAAGAAGTTTAAGAAGAATGGGGAGAACGGATCATGTCTGTCAGGGAACGATGAATGGTATCGAAGGGGAAACGTACCTCTAAGACGTTTCTGGAGTGGATTCGTGTACAGGTCATTTTATGACAAGAGGACTTTAGGTCGTGGTGGATAACGGTGGTCGGGTTATTGGTCTTAGTCGAAAGTCGTGTAAGGTTTACCTGACCTTTCGTTAGGATATCATTTGGTCCTGTGGAGTTTTATACTTGGTGGTCGGTGACTCGTGTATACACACCAGTACCTAGTATTTCTCGTCGTCTACTTTTCTATTTCGATTCGTCTTCTCTTAAATAAGTCCTTCCATAAATCGGTACTGAGTCCTATACTTTATAACCGTTTTTATCGACATTTAAATGGATTATTAAAATACCTTACCGAGGAACTTCGGACTCGTACTGTTGTCAACTGGTATTTACTCTGACTCTATAACATGTAAACTGTCTCACAACTTCTTCCTGAGTCTTCGGAATCCTCAACTTTTCAATCTTATTTAACTAAGACATTATGGATCCTTTTTTGTTAGAAAGATAAAAATACTTTATTCGGGTCTTCTGTAAAATTTTAATAATAACTATACCATTTCTTACGGAATTATTCACTTTGTAGACTTGAAACTTCTTTCTTCACTACCGATCACTGACGTCAGGTCTCTGTCATTCTTCACAACGATACATTAATCCACGGGTGAGAGCTACCCTTCCTACCCTTAGGTCTTACCGTATCGAACCCTTAGTCTTGAATCGACACTCTTCATTCCCTCCGTATTAATGACATGATCCGTTGTCACAAAGAAGGTTAACCTCTGATTCCATTATCGATTATTTAGTACTGTAAGAATCCCTAAACTGACTACACATGGACTTCTCCGATAAGGAGATAAATATATTACTTTGTTAATTTACGACCGTTTGTCTCACCTTTAATCTTATTAGAGTCTCATGTACTTTAAAATTTTTCGTGATACGTAAAACTATTAGTAATCATCTTAGGAGGAAACCTACTGAGAATCCCCTTTTCACATAGTAAAATATTTCTTTCCACTAAAAATACCAGTAATTATTTATTATTTTTGAAGAGTTTAACAAAAAAAAATTACCAGTTCAAATTCCAGAGTGGTTAAATAACTCAGTTGACTTTAGTAAAACTTTCACAAGTCATATAATTCTTGTTACCTTAATTATTTTTAATAATAACAAATTATATAAATCCTGTCGGTCTGACATGTCAATCGAGAGTAAACTTTTGTTTATGTCGGGTAGTCACGACACCTGTCACTGGGTGTCTTTGTCGTTATTTTCCCACTAAATAGGACCGTAGGTTGTTTCAAGTCCAAAGTCAGAGGTTCCCCTTGGTTGTGTAAACTGACAAGTGGAGTTCATTTGACTTGGTCCTTTCATTTAGACGAAACTTTTATGTCACAAGAGTTCAACTCAGATACACTGTATCCAATAAGAACGAGAAGACCTCTTAGAGACGACAGTGTCATGAGGTAATCGTTCCCCTTCCCTCTCACCGGACTTTAGTGTAGAATAAGTATCTGTCTGAAAATTTAGTATAAACAGTTCCCGTTTAATTCAATGGAAATCTTTAACAGTCCGTATAATTAAATATGAGTGTATACTCCGACTTAACTTATTGTTAGATTGATAGGTAACGACTGTCCTTGTGATACAAACATGTGTTTACTCTGGTTACATGTGTTTTATCTGGTTAACACCCTTTAGGGATCAACGCCCTCAAACACAGGGATGAGAGTGACAAGATCAAGTGTAAATACCTTTAACTTACAATTAGATGAACCCTAATACAGAGTCTTTACAAATAGAGAGTAGTTCTCATATTTCACATAACTATGAAAAGAAGTAATAAAAGAAACAGAGGAGAGTCTATCCTAAACATTGACCAACTAGTAAGATTTTACAACTTCAATCATAGGTCTCTCCTTTATCTTTATACTATATGTGATATTGTGTACTTTAGTTGTACACTTTTATACTAGTCTTATGATATTTTATAAGACCGGTCTTTCTGAGATCGGTTTCTTTACAGTTTGGTTGTCTTAGGATACGTTAATTTACATTTGACGTACTTTTAGATAATCATTTTTAATTTAACAATCGAGACATCATTCAACTCTCTAACTGAATTCAATGACAAATAGAATATAATTAAAACGTTTAACTCCGTTTTACTTGTTAAACACGACGTTTTAAGGAAACAATGATACGTGACACGGTGATCTATCTCTTTATGATGTGGTACACTTTTTAGGAACTTCAATTAAATAATGAACGAGTCGACATCGGACTTCTCCCCACATTCCTACTCGTAGTCCCCGAAGTTTTCAGAAGAGGTTCTGAAGTTCATAGAGTTCTGTTTTTGAGCCAGTTGGGTTTGTTTCAAGAGAGTATGTAAACTTGAAACACTGTCGTTCTTCGTTTTGTAAAATTTGTTGTAGACACGAGACATTAACTGAGTTGGAATTACCTTCTATAAGTGATTGTCTCATTTTGTGGTTCCGTCCTAAAGTCGTTTACCGTTCAATAAAGTATTTCTCGAGACGAGTTCTATTAAATATTCTTTCTCTTTCCGAATGAATTCCGACGGTGAATCTTAACTTACTTCAGTTTAGTTAAAGTATCAAGGAAATTTAAAATAACTAGAAAGAAGTTGAAAACATAAAGTGTCTCAACTTTATTGTTTTGTAGAGATTTCCATGGAGTTAAAATTTAGGTGAAATTTGAGTTAAAAATAGAAGAATTAAAGAAACAATTCTCTTTTCTAAACAACGGTAAAGTTCCTGAGACTTATGTCGTCATCTTTGGTAACATGATTTCTCACAAGACTGTCGAAAACCATAAATTAACTTCACACCCGTCTTTGGGTTTCTTGGACAAGAAGGAGACACTTCCATATCTACTATTATAAACCGTGAACCCAAATCCTCACTTCTTCTTTCCTCCCGAGATGTATAATACATATTTCGTTCGACACGACCTCTCATAACGTCGTTAAACATACCACCTCACACAGTGGACTGAACCGAGACGAGATCCGGGACACCTGGTCTAGTCGAAACGTCGGGTTTCAAAAGGTGTAAAGGTAAACAGTGGTAATCCGTTAGTAACAGGATGTTGACTATTTAAGATGAGTAAAAGGAAATGAACATCGAAGTCTTATAAAAGTTCGTTATTAACATAAATACGTTGACATTTTATCGTAAAACGAAAATTTTTTGCAAATTAACCTCCTATCAACGAAATGTCATAACACAACCAAAGACGACACGTTGTTACACTTAGTCGGTATTATAGGGGAGGGAGATCCTCAGAGGGAGGGTGGCTAGGGGGTGGTGGGATGTGAAGATATATTCGTGTCTCACGACCCGACTCGGGGGACACAAAATGTCATTGAAGGGTGATAGATCGACAAAATGTGTACCAGCACATATATAAAGTCACAAAACAGTCTCAGGGGGAGTGGTTTTTTTGTGGAAACTCTCTGAACAACGAGAGGACCATCTTAATTTTGAGTCTCTTCGTTACATTGTTTCAGATAAAGGTTTTAAACTAGAAGTGATGAGTCTGTTGAGGTATAATAATGTAACATTATAACTATAAAATTACACACAGATGTAAAATTAAAGGGGGGAGGGAACTCAAGTCAAGTCAAATCAGTGAGTTAACACAGGTTGAGAAGCACTGGGGTACCTGACGTCGTGTGGTCCGGAGGAACAGGTAGTGGTTTAGGGCCTCAAATAAGTTTGAGCATAGGTAACTTAGTCACTAAGTAGGTTAGTAGAGTAGAGACAGAACAGAGGGAAGAGGAGGCCGTGAGTTAGAAAGGGTCGTAGTCCTAAAAAAGTTTACTCAGTCAAGAAGTGTAGTCCACCGGTTTCATGACCTCAAAGTCGAAGTCGTAGTCAGGAAGGTTACTTATAAGTCCTGACTAAAGGAAATCCTACCTGACCAACCTAGAGGAACGACAGGTTCCCTGAGAGTTCTCAGAAGAGGTTGTGGTGTCAAGTTTACGTAGTGAAGAAGACACGAGTCGAAAGAAATATCAGCTTGAGAGTGTAGTCATGTACTGACGACCTTTTTAGTACCGAAACTGATCTCCTTGGAAAGAACCGTTTGATAGCAGAGACGAAAAATTATACGACAGATCCAACCAGTATTGAAAAGAAGGTTCCTCGTTCGTAGAAAATTAAAGTACCGACTTCATTGGTAGACGTCACTAAAACCTCGGGGGGTTTTATTTCAGAGAGGGATAAAGGGGTCGATAAACGGTACTTCACTACCCTGATCTACGGTACTAGATCAAGAGACTCATAACTCAAAATTCGGTCGAAAAAGTGAGAGGAGAAAGTAAAAGTAGTCCCTCTAGAAATCAAGAAACGAAAGACGGTATTACCACCACAGTAGACGTATAGACTCCAATAACTATAAAGATCGTCGTTATAACTAAGGTCGAACACGAAGTAGGTTAGGTCGTAAAGAGTACTATTTGTCACGTACATTCAATTTATTCGTCCCACTGTTATATGTCGGAACTGTATGAGAAAAGGATTAAACCTTGCTCAGACAAGAAGGTACAGGTCAAGATTGACAACGGAGAACTGGACGTACGTCTAAAGAGTCCTCCGTCCAGTCCATCAGACCATCAGGGTAGAGAATTTCTTAAAAGGTGTCAAAAAACACTACATGTGTTAGTTTCCGAAACCGTATCAGTTACTTTCGTATTGTTCTACAAAGAGACCTCAAGAGAACGAAAAAGCTACTAGGTTGTCTACAACCGTTAAACTAGAGACCAAGGAGACGGAAAATCTTTAGGTCGAGTTCGTAGACCTTCAAGTCCCAAGTCCATAACAACTTCGGACCGAAGTTCTTAAAACTCGTAATAAAACGATCACACACTCTACTCACGTTAACACGTCATCAAACTCGTAAGAAACCGTAACAGAAAGAAACCCTAACGTTACTTTGGACTGGAAAAGGTCAGGACACCGGTGACGACTCAAAAGGTTTAAACGACCGTATGACTCACGTCGTAAAATTGTCGTAGTAGAAAATCCTAATCTTTATCGAGTTGACCTTGAGGTAGTGGGGGTGATAGAAACAAGTATCAATACGAAGGATTCCGGATGAAGTGAAGTGTAAGGTCCTATAGACCGTGATCCACTCACTACTGTGGTAACACTAATAGACTCAGTACTTCTGGAACATAAACATTCCGCAGGAGTCTGTTGGTAAAACAGAAAAACGTAAAGAAAAAGAACCCATACTAGAACTAGGGACAGAGGACATGTTACAGTACTTGGAGACACGTATCTAGAAGTCCGTGAGACAGATAGTCTAGATTAGGGAACTTAGACAAACAGTGAAGGTGACATATTAACATTCCCTAAACTAAAACCAGTATGGACTTACCAGATCACCAAAAGGGATGAAAGGAGTTAAATTCAGAGTTAAACCGTTATATCTAAAGTACTAGACTCGGTGTCAGTCGAGGTCCAGAACAAAAACGACTGACATATCACGAAGAGGTGGAAACCGACGTTTCTTATATTAGTTAGACTAAAACCACAACTGGTAGACCACTACAGATGCACATCTCAGAAGAGCACAACAACCTTCTCCCACAAACGAAACTCGTTATGCAAGAGAACCGTTTTAGATAATCGGAAACGGGACGAAGCAAGAGATGAGGTTCCGTTTAAACGGACGATGAGGTTCATAGAACACTGAAGGATGAAAACGGAAGGTCAGGGAATATTACTTTTTCCCGTAGAAAAAAACCACAATCAAGAACTACCAGAATTCACTTCAACGAGTCAACACAGGTTGAGAAACGCTGGGATACCTGACATCGAGTGGTCCGAGGAGGTAGGTACCCTAAGAGGTCCGTTCTTACGACCTCACCCAACGGTAAGGGAAGAGGTCCTCTAGAAGGGTTGGGTCCCTAGCTTGGGTCCAGAGGACGTTGCGTCCGTCTACGAAATTCGAGACTCGGTGGTCCCTTCGGGTTTTCTTTTTTATTTCGTATGTCGTGGGCCATAAGGGTCCGTCAGAGGGTAGGTTCATGATTGGTTCGGACTGGGACGAATCGAAGGTTCTAGTCTCCTCTAGCCCGCGCAATTCCCACCACACCGGCCTCTGATCCAGAAGTATCTTGGCAAGTTGAAGTCGAAGAAGTCGTAATGACCAACCCAGTATCTGAGCCTAATGACACTATAACTTACCAAAGGGACCTCACAATCACAAGTTTAATAAAGACACATAACAAAGGACTAATTTGATGTCAACAAAATAAAAAAAGACGTACCTAAATCAAAGTATATTAATGTTATTATATAAAAAAAAATCAAATTACTCTAATATACAACGTAAAAGGTTACAAAAATGTAGTAAAATTATTTTGTATCACGGGTCACCTTAAAAAGGGAAGGATGAAAAAAAAAAAAAAGGAACAACATCGGAAAAGAAAAAGTGAATTCCTCTCCAAAATTTCGAAGAATATTCTAATCGAATCTTAATTATAACTACTTAATAAAGTGAAAAACAAACAGAATCCTCAAGAAATAAAGAGGTTCAGACTTATTATTGGAACGACCCATCTTATAAATTTAACATCCAAAAAGGGAAAGTCCTGAAATTTATATAGTACAGTGAGACGGCCGGACGTTTCAAAGACGTCTTTCTAGTCGTCAGTCAGTAAATCACCAAGGGAACACACACAGAGACAAAGAGAGAACAACAGAAATCTTAAGAGACACGAAACTACAAACGGTAAATTAATACTATGTAGAAGTAAAACAGAGACCCAATTAGAACAAAACCTGAGTGACACGAAGTAAAAAGGCCGGTAGACAAAGGAAGAAGTCCAACCCATTCGAAAGTCGGTACTAAAGTAGTCTATATAAAAGATTGGGAAAAATACAAAGAAGAGAAAGACCCTGTTAATATTACGTTTACAATCATGTGAACTACAACAGGGTTTCCAGGGAATTTGATAAAAATAAAAATTTTTGAACGAAGAAAAACTATAAGACTAACTCACTAAACTAAAGTCCCTAAGATAGAAGGTCTAGTGAGTACTTAAGAAGATATAGTGGATTAGAACGATAGGTAAAGTGATCTATCTCCTCTTTTTCCTCAGGTTTCACCGTGAATCTCCTTCACCGTTGATCTTTTTCGGGCGTTTCCCCTGTTCCTTTCTTTCGGACACTTTTTGGCGTCGAGTCTTACTCTCGGAGACTACACTTTTGTGTGGGTTTGTATGGGGGAAGGGACTAACCGGAACTTGGATGTGGGATAAACGTAGGGGAGGGGACTAACCACTACCTATGTTCGGGGTTAAACGTACCCCTTATCGGTCAGTTCTGGGTCCTTACAGGTTTTCCTTCTCTGTTTTTCATATCTCCCTTCAGTTTACTCAACTCTGGTGAGGATATCCCAAATCAGACGAAAACGCAGAACTCTCACATAACGTACGACATACGAATTTTTTAGGACGGACGACCTCGACATTGATCAGACAACAAGGTCAAAAAAAGATACTACTCTGTTCTTTTTGATTAGACTGTTAAGAGAGATCACAAAAATAATGTTAATGACATAATAAAAAAGTATATAAGATCAAAAACAATTTTAATAGTAATCCAAGCAGATAAGATACAAGCAGATTTGGTAAGGATACAAATCAATCGTAAGAATAATGATAATGAAACTTGAAAGACAGTCAACTTAATAAATAGAGATAAAGTAATCCCGAAAAGGGGTTCAAAAAGGGATAAGAAAGTATACTTTATATAAGGAGACTGAAGAGTCAAATTAAAAAAGACAGAGACACCTTAATACACTTTGTTAATAGATAGGACCAAAACTTCCATACATGAACACACCTTCACAGGGACACGTTAGACTCATTCAGGTCACCGAAACCACCCTTTCGACCTAGACTTCATCCATGTCCGACACAGAAGGGACCTCCACACGACCGTCGACGTCGGAACCACACTCCATCCCGACTTCAACCTCTCCTATCTAGATCTTCGTCCACAGATCTTGGCATCCAAAGGAAATGTGAGTTACCGGAATAGTTCCTGTCTCCACTCAGGTTCCCGTACTTCATCTTTAGAACTCTCTTAACCCAAAGAGGGATAAAAGTACTTTCAGAGACGGAACTAAACCTCGTACCGACCCAATACTCCCGAACCCCGACGTGAAGACACGACCAAAGTGAAAAAGGGGATCATACGTACAGAACCAATCTCCGACACCACACCGTTCTTCTCAACCATAGTGTGATGACTTAACCAAAACGTAGGTAGGTTCACACACGTTCCCGACTACGAGGACGACACCACAAATAAGAAAAGAGTATATTCGTAAATTCTAGTTTTGCAAACTACTTTGATGTCGAAACGGATATAAATCGTTCATACCTGTATAACATAAAAGTAATAATTAAATCAACAATTATACAAAGTTAGAGATAATATCGAATAAACCCTAGTACTCAATAAACGTTCTAAGACGTACTAATAAAAAATCGATCTATAAAAACCTACACCTATAAGCAAAGGATGACAAGTAAAGGTCGAAAATTTAAATCGACTGAAAACGAGTCAAGACACATTAAGTCAAGTACATTAAGGAGTCAAGACACATTAAGGAATACTATACAATATATTAGATAATTAACTATTGAAAAATATTACAAAAAAATATACGTCATCAGTCATCACGATAAATTGTTTTATGAAGGTTAAGAAAGTTCAACAATACTTCGAACATAACATGACGATTCACAGATTATTAGTGACACCGAGTTACGAATTAACGTGACAATACACCGTGGTCGTACTTTATGTAAAAACAACACAATTGGGTGACTCTAAACTAAGAAAAACAATGACGCCCTAATATTTGGTTGGGACTAAACACCTATCTACTACAATCTTCGGACCGTCACTTTTTTCCTTGATTAGGTACAATATGTACAATATGTAGTTTTATGAATTATTTTGATGGTGGACAATATTGAACCTACGGGTTAGTACGTAGATTATTAACACATCGTGATCCTCTTCATCAACTTTTAGGTTTGTTATAACCGTACATAGTCAACCGTCATCGACAAAAATACTTCGATAATACTTTCTCTAAATTTCTTACGTACGAATATTTTGTATAAAATAGAGTAGTAAACCGTGTCCCAAAGAAAGATCAGATAGTCTAGTTGAACGATTAATAACAACTTTAGATGATATAATTTAAGACAGATCGATAATGAAAGACTCTAATAAAATTTTAGGAAATGGTACGATTTCCATTTATAAAGAACTTGTCTCCGATTTTATATAATTCATTTTGTAAGAAGAGTTTAATCAACAATTATCTTAATGTTTAAAGACAACGAGTTTTCTGTGTTCATTTTAATTACTTTTCCGTTTGGTCTTTTATCTTTTCCATAAAACTCATTTTTCTCGTTTATCGAATTCAGATGTCATCTGAATTCTTCATATCTTGAAGGACGTTTAGTCAAACTTATTCTTTTTCCAGTTTGGTTTTAAATTTATATATATATATATATATGTATATATATATATATATGTGTGTGTGTGTGTGTGTGTGTTTTCTTCATACCTGTGTAGTAGTTTTTCGATTATTTGAAAACTTTTCTAAGAATTCCTTTACGTGTAGTTTTAGAGTTATTCTTTGCCTATATATGGTTTTTGACAAGTTCACTTTTTTATTTTTTTTGAGAGTATATGACGACGACCCTCACATTTAAACATATTGGGGAAACGTTTTCACAAAACACCATAGTTAGTTCGAGTTTAACTATCGATACAGGATCGATAGGGTCAGTGTGTTGTTTCTAGAAACTCCTAGGGTCGAAATACAATTCCTTTGGGTGACTTGAGTCATTCGATCCGATCGGTATCCTGAGTAGAGTAAAAAAACGGAAGAGAGTCTTTCTTGACAAGACACGACGGATAACGGGTTATAGAATTTTACTAACAAAGTTGATGAATTTACCAAAAATCATGAAGTTCCGTCCTTCAATTTGACAAAGTATGACGAGTAGGTAGAACCAACTTTCGACTACAACACACTGAAAAACAACTGAAAGACGAGACCGGCAAAGTAGGGGGACGACCGTGTCTTGTACGTCGCCGTCAACGAGATCACCATATGGACACGACACTACAGACAGAGTTAAGGTTTTTAAAAACGGTTATTAGACTTTGTGAAATTTGAGTACGTATCAATCAAACACTAAAAAAAATTGAAAAGATGGGAAAAAGGGTCCTTAAATTGTCCCTTAATTTTAAAAAAGAAAGGTGTAAGAAACTAAAAAAAAAATTAGAGAAATACTGTTTGTATAAAAGTGTAAAAGGGTTTTTCCTTTACATTTAGGATCGACTATTAACATAAAGTCAAACCCCCAAACGTTACTCTAGTTGATAGACTTGAACGAAAAGACACAAAAGTATACAACTACTGTCGTCTTTTGCGATAAGAATACATAATAATTTAAAATACTATTTTGAGAGATTTTACGAACCTTAACGAATAATTCTACGATATTTTGATTTTGATAAGAACTTGAATTTTAAAGATACTTATACCTATTCGATGATTTTACACACTACCGGGTTCACATTTTGTTGCCATCAATTTAAAGAGAAATTCAAGGAAAAAAAAACATAGAATAAAATAAGTTGTCTCTTACTTTTCCACATAAGAAAAACTATAAAACAATAAAGAGAACTACACCTTCTTCATACGTACATTAGTCCCATGGTGATTTATCGGTATCATTAATTGTCACTGAGTTTAAATGATTTCTTGGACATAAATTAAAAATTTCAAAAACATATTAAAATTTCCAATGAAAGGTAAATGTCAATAACGTTTTATAACCGAGATAAGGGACGAAACATATTATATGTAAACTCGGATAGAATGTCGGTCATCAGATATCGAAGATGAGGGGGTGAAAAATTGAAACGACGAAAGGAATCGTTCCGTGACTAACCGTTTTATTAATTTATCGATTTCAACTATAAAAAACCACACTTTTCACTTTCAGCGAATCAGTACGGGCTGAGAAACACTGGGGTACCTGATACGTCAGGTACCTTAAAAGGTCCGGTCTTGTGACCTCGCCTATCGGAAAGGGAAGAGGTCCCCTAGAAGGGTTGGGTCCCTACCTTGGGTCCAGAGGGAGTAACGTCTACCTTAGAAATGGTCGTCTCGGTGTTTCCTTCAGGTTCGTATGACCTCACCCATCGGATAGGAAAGAGGGCTAGGTCCCTAGATTGTCCCAGAGGACGTAACGTTCGCTTAAGAAGTGGTTGACTCAATAGTCCTTTAAGGGGAGGAGGGGCAAAAACAAACAAACAAACAAACAAAAACCAATGAGGGTAACTTAAGTGGAGATGAAGGAGCAAAATGAGACCCCATCGGATATTGAACCTACCTTCAGTATACGGAAAGGTCCTACAATCATGGATGTCGGTACCTACAGCTATAACAGGAAAATCCAAGAGAAAACGGACGAAGAGACGTTTCATCATATATAACTTAGAGTATTAGTATCAGCTTTAATAAACAATCATTACGAAATTATGTCTCAGTCGTTGAAAGAGAGTCATTCCCCGGTCTAACTATCATTTATAAAAAGTTAAAATCCGGGAAGTCTGAGACAACGTGGATGAGTCGAGACAGGGACACTGTGGTTTTGTCGAGATTCGTGCTACATTTACTTATCCACTCCGACAAAGGGTAATTTTGAAGTCCATGTTTTTCCGTCACCCGATCTAAACCGGACACCGGTATTAAACGACTTAAGATTAACTTATAGAAGGGTTTCGTCATACAATCTTAAAACTGTCTTTGGAGACCCTTTGGGACATTGACTTCAAAATTTTCACCCGAAAGTATACCGTTATCTAGACATTCAGTATGTAAAATTTCGGTAAGTCGTAGGTCTCGTTTAGCACAATAATTTGTCTATATATACGTATACTTCTCATGGAGTACTTTTTTAAAAACTGTCAAAAAGTATAAATGTTATGATATCCGTCATATACTCTCAAATTACAGGTGACGTTAATTTCGTTATGGTTTTTTTTTTTTTCCGACTAAAAATAATTGAAAGATTTCGTAACAGTTGACTACTAATATCATGAACTCTTTGTAAAATTTTATTGTCTTTAATACGTCACCAGTCTATACCTCAAACCATTTAATGACTCATAGGTAAATTTTCTTCGGAGTAAAAAAAAAAGTTTTAATAAAAGATTATACCTATATATGAGTAACAAAAAGTTTTAGTAAAAGATTACACCTATATATGAGTAAAAGATTATACCTATAAAATTCTCACTTCCAGATGGGAATTTTATAGGTTTACTTCTAGGTAAGTATTCGATATTCAGAGTCACCCTATTCGTACTAAGACAATTGATTGATTTTTTATAGTAGTTACATTAAAGAGGGATTGTTCCCTCGTCAAGAGATGACCAATTACAAAGAGGTGACGATAAACATCTGACACCTCTTCCGTTACCGTGGGGTGAAGTCATGAGAACGGACCTCTCAGAGTCCCTACCCCCTCGTACCACCCGACGGCAGATACCCAAGTGTGTCTCAGTCTGTGCGGACTTCACTGAATCGTCGTCGTCGTATACATCTGACATCTCAACGTAAAGAAAGGAAATTTTTTTTTTAGATCAAACTTATTTAAAAAGAAACCTTGAACAGCCTTTATGGTACCCAAAAGGTTATTTTGAATTTACTAAAATGATTTTTCAACACACTACCGAAACTTCTGATGTAGGTACCAAAGTCCACTATACCCCTTTTTTAATCAGTTGCTCACAAAAGACGGTACGATAGTAAAGATAGAGAAATCGACAGAAAACGTAACCATCGAAACGACATTTTATAAGGTCGACTCTATATAAACCGGTAACATTACTGTAAGAAAAGAACCGATTTAGGTCCACTGAATTATTCAAAGAACTTTGATTTATGTTCTTATCTTTCGTAATAATTTGGTAAATCTTGTAAAATTTTTTTCGTATAAGTTTCTAATGTCACCAGTGATCCGTCCTTGTAAGGTAAAGAATACGGTCATTCTTAAACTACTCGAAAATATTATTGTCTATCCAGTCCTAGAGTTCATTAAAAAGTTCAGTAAAGTGTCATTAAGGTTTCAATATGTAAATAAGAACTTTAATTATCACACGGTATTTAGAACTGAAAGTAAAAATGAATTTTTGGGTATGGAAGTAAATAAGTTGTCTACGTAGAACTTGGATGATGGACCATTCTATATCCTTCACTTTCTACTTGTTTAATCCACATTAAAGACGGGACTATTTTAATTGTCAGTTCGACCGGTTTAGTCTGTGATTTGTTCATCTTCAGATACATATTATTAAAGTAAGATATGATTTGACTATGTATACGTATATTCACGAAACACTTTCTTTGACAGAAAAGTGTATTAATGGTACTTATGACATACCCCTAAGTTACTTCCTTTGTTAGGACACTGTAACTTCTCACTGTTCAATAACATGGGACATGGTTGGTGGTTTACTCCTAGGGTCGTTAAGGAGACGGTTCCTTCTCACGTTTTCTTCGTCATCCAGTGACAATGAGACAAAAGATTCCTCAAAAGATTTCCTTGTCTTTACAAGATTATTTAGTCCCGATGAAATACTATCATCATTAGACATCTTACCTTTTTAATAAAGTTCAAACAATCACGTGTAATTTTACTAAATGCAAAAGGAAATTGAAATCAAAGAATTTGAAGAGTCGAGAGATTAGGGTACCTGTATGGGTACTATTGGGAAATAAGAATAGTAAAGTTAAAACTCTTCGGGAATCCAGGGAGTGCGGTCACGACAAGATTCACCTTGCGACGTTCAGTCCCCTCTCTTCGGTGTACTGTAGAAGAAGGCGATTGTGGGACCAAACCAAGACTAACTGTCCACCATTTAAGAACCAATTAGACTGTAGCGTTCTACCTCGGATTCGAGGGTGTCCTAACAAAGAAAACTTTACAGTCCGAAGACACGTTGGACCCGTGAGAAGACTTTACCTCAGTTCTAAGTCCTGGAAGTAGAGTGAAGACTAAATTGATAAGAGGTGTAAGTAGACATAAACCTTTCGACACCAGTGTGATCTCTCAAATAAGAATGACAAGAGAACTTATAGATGTGTAGACGTACCGTGAGAGTTTAGATTGAATTACGGAATTGTTGATTTTCTCTTTTCGTGACACTTTTTCAGTGTGGACACGTTCTTAGACTTTGTGTCTTACCGTTTATATAATTTATCCTAATGTAAGAAGATGTTCATTGTCTGTTCGACTTTTCGTTACCGAATTTAATGATTGGTAGATAGAAGAAGAACATTTATTCTTCATTTGTCAGGTGACAACTAGAGTACCTCAGTAGTTTTAGGTCAAAGGAAGTTCGAAAGTCGAGTCGGACAGAATCGTACACCAAAAGTAGGAGTTCAAAGGAAAAGTCAATAAGAGTTTTAAAGTCTTAAAATGTTTGTAATTTTTTTACATTGGTTATAAACGAAGGAGCACTGTCATTTTACCGTAACCTACGGTATATCAGTGTTTGGAAATATTTTAGGCCCATTGATGTCCCTCGTCTCTCTTCCATGAACAAATGTGAACTATCGTCACAACAGACTTTCGACTGTTTCGTATCGTGGTCGAAGACTCCTTGGTTTCCCGTTTCGGAACGTTCGAACGTCCTGATCTCTATTTCCTCTCCCTCCGTTACACTCTCCTTACGACCGGAATTTTCGCACACTACTGTTTGGTCCTTCCCGTTTACCGGCATTGAGAAATCCTAGGAACATACTGACTGCGTGACATATACCACCCCCTCGGAGTAGAATACCTTCCTTCCTTTTAGGAAGCAGAGATGAATTAGAAGGGATTGTGGATCAGTCCCCGAACTCTCCGTGTAAAATGGTGAGGTACACACACCTCTAATCCGAGTGACGAATCAGAAACGACCCCACTCATCTCCACCCTCAGGTGTCCAAAGAAGACGTCACAAACCAGTCTCATTTCACCGATAACAGAATTTCAAAAGAAACCGAACTGACGGGACCTGACAAGGAAACCGATGTACCTCGTCTGAAGAGACCAGGAAAACATCACCCGTGACAATTGTAAGATCTAACGCCGAAGAAGTCGAGGGTCAGACCCTAATAACAATAAGGTAACGGGTCTGTACAAGCTGAGAAACATTGGGGTACCTGACATCGTACGGTCCAAAGGGACAGGAAGTGGTAGAGAGTCTCGAAGGAGTTTGAGTACAGGTAACTCCGTCACTATGGTAGGTTGTTAGAACAGGAGACAACAGGGGAAAAAGAGGGAGGAAGTGAAAAAGGGTCGTAGTCACAGAAAAGATTACTCAGTCAAGAAGCGTAGTCCACCGGTTTTATAACCTCAAAGTCGAAGTCGTAGACAGGAAGCTTACTTATAAGTCCTGACTATAGGAAATCCTACCTGACCAAACTAAAAGAACGTGACGGTCACTGATAGTTCTCACAAGAGGTTGTGGTGTCAAGTTTTCATAGTTAATAAACCATAACTCGGAAGAAATACCAGGTTGAGAGTGTCGGTATGTACTACTGACCTTTTTAGTATAGACACTGACAATCCTAGAAACAACCGTTTCACTACAGAGACGAAAAATTATACGACGGATCCAACCAGTATCGAAAAGAAGGTTCCTCGTCCGTGGAAAATTCAAGTACCGACGTCAGTGGTAAACGTCACACCTTATACGCTCCGTTTTCCTTTCAGGTCCCTTGTGTAGTGATGTAACAAGGAGTCCGACCTCAGTAGGATCGGTTAGACCGAACAAAGGTGATGAACAATCATGGAAGAGTACTGACAAAATATATATTACAGGTCCTAACGTCTATATAAATGACCCTCTTTCTTTTCATACAAATGGTGTGGAAGAACCTTTGTCTTCAACTGCTCTCGGTTCCCGTTTAAAAATAAAGATCTTTCATCTAAATGATTTACAACTTTTTTTAAATTCACTTTAGGGAAAATAAATTGGGTAATATAAGTTCTTCCGGAGTCGTTAAGTTTTACAATTAAAACTACATGACACGGTCACATTGAACGAAAGATACATTCGACTTTTTGTAGAGATTTGTATAAGGCCGAAGTTTTCTCAAAGGAGGTGGGGATTTTGATTTCCGTTTGGACCTCTATTTATATAATCAACTTTGTCTAATAAATATAAATTTATTTTATCGGTAAATCGTAAATCATAAAGAATGTCTTATAGAAAATAAAACGGAAGTACAAGTGAGGGACTTTCTATTTAAGAAACAATAATCCGTCGCCTAACTTCTCAACTCCTATTCAAGTTATTTCCTTCCAGAAGAGAACACCGAGTCTCCCATTTTGAAGACGGACGCTATGTTCTCTGGGTCCAAGCTAGAGACCCAGTCCTTCTAGGGGACTTCTTCCCTTACCGATGGGTGAGGTCATAAGAACGGACCTCTTAAGGTACCTGTCTCCTCGGAACGTCCGATGTCAGGTACCCCAGTGGTTCTCAGTCTGTGCTGACTCACTGATTGTGAAAGTGATGTGATTTCCTTTAAACGGTAGTAAGGAAACGTGTGGACGACTAAATTCTTACAGAGTAGTTTCCAATTTTACAGGAGTAAGATTACGGTACGAACTGGAAAATTTCCTTACTGCACGAAATAAACAAGACCCATGCAAAAAGGAGGTGTATAATGATAGAGAACTTTAGGTTTTGGAGAACTCTCAGGAACGACGGACGTACGTTACGTTCTATTTTTCCACGTCTAACCCACGGTCACAGAATCTCCTCTTAGAGTTTCTGTTATAACGTCAGAAGAAAATAAAGGATCCTTCGTTTACTGACACTCAACCATCCTACACCAGTTCGTCTCCCGAACACGAAATAAGGATTTGGGTCTTTCGTTCGTCTGCCTGACATAAGTCAATGCTTAGAGGAGCCCTTAATAGAGATTACTGAAAATCTCGAACAATCTAATAAAATTATTTAGGACACGGTGGTTGTGAAACAACCTTGGTTCCAATGATAAAACGTCTTTTTATACCTATAAATACTGAGTTTATCTTTTCATGAAGGTTTAAGGTTTGAGATTTGTACTTTTTACAAAATCCTTTTACAATTGGTAAATAAACGAATATAAAAATATGTACGTGTCTTCATTATACACTATTTAAAGGTACTTTTGGATAGAGAGATATTTAAAAAACACAATTCTTTTACACAGCAGCAAAGGAACCGTCACCCAAAGAAAGTATCAAGAATTATAACCTGTACAAAGAAATTTTGGAAGAAAAATTTTAAAAAAAATGTTACATCAACGAAATGTAACAACACTCGTCATGTCGTTTCAATAAGTCAATTTACATATATACACACACACACACGTAGAAAAAACCTAAAGGACGGGAAAATCCAGTGGGTCTCGTAACTCATCTCCAGACACACGATATGATATCCAAGAGTAATCAGTAGATAAAATGATTCTGACATATATACAGTCACAGTCAGAGGGTTAAGTAGGACGGACGGTGAAAGGGGGAACAATAGGTATATAAATAAGAGACGTAAACAAACAAGAGGAGAAGACGAAACATTTATTTTAACAGGTATGGTTAAAAAAGTCTAAGGTGTACATACGTAATTATATGTCATAAACAGAAAGAGAAAGGTTGAATGAAGTGAGACATACCGTCAGAGACCCAGGTAGGAGTAGAGGTGTGCACTGGGTTAAAGTGAGGACAAATACCGACTCATTATTAGGGACCACGTATACATGGCATAGAAGAAACAGGTAAGGAGACAACTACCCGTAAATCCAAAGAAGATATAGGACCGCTAACATTTATCACGACGTTACTTGTAACTCCACGTACATAGAAAAATTTAATCCAAAAGAGACCTATATACGGGTCGTCACCCTAACGACCTAGTATACCATCAAGATAAATTTCAAAAAAGTCCTTTCAGGCATGATAAAAGGTATCACAAACATAGTTAAATGTAAGGACAGTTGTCACATTCTTCTAAGGGAAAAGAGGTGTGGAAGAAGTCGTAAATAAAAAACATGTAAAAAACAACTACCGGTAAGAATGGTACACTTTATATCAAAACTAAACGTAAATAGATTAATCACTACGACTCTTAGTAAAGTACACGAAGAACCGGAAGAATACAGAAGATACCTCTTTACAGATAGATCCAGAAGTCGAGAGAAAAAAAAAAAAAAAAAAAATGACAAAAAAAACAAAAAAAACAAAAAAAAAAAGGAATTATATAACTCTACGTACTCGACGAACCTATAAAACCTCTAATAAACAGTCAACGAAGGAAACGTTTACAGAACAGAGGATTAGACTCCGGACAGAAAAGTAGAACAAATACCAAAGGAAACGACACATCTTCGGAACTTCAAACTAATCCAGGGTAAACAAATAAAATAAAAAAAATATAAGTAATAAAATCCTCCAAGTAGTCTTTTTCTAGTACGACACTAAATATAGTGTCACACAGGACGGACTCAAAATGAGATTCTCAAAAATATCACAGAACGGTATGTAAAGCTAGAAATTAGGTAAACGTTAAATAAAAACACATACCACAATCTATCACAATATTAAAGTAAGAAAATGTATATCGATAGGTCAAAAGGGTCGTGGTGAATAACTTCTCCGACAGAAACGACGGAAGACATGTAAGACCGGAGAAAACAGTATTCACGTACTCAAATAGAGACCCGAAAGATAGAACAAGGTAACCCGATATGAAGACAAAAACATGGTCGTGGTAGGACAGAACTAGTGACATCGGGATATCATATCAGACTTCAATCCTTTTATATATATATATATATATATATATATATATATATATATATATTACACATATATAAATATATGTATTTGTGATTTTATATATAATATATATCTTTCATTATATACACGTTAAATAATATACCCGAAGGGAACACCCAGACGACCATTTCTTAGGTGGACGTTACACTTTCTGGACCCAGGTTAGGGACCCAGTCCTTCTAGGAGACCTCTTCCCTTTCCGATTGGGTGAGGTCATAAGACCGGACCTCTTAATATCAGATATATATGTGTCCTGACACATCAGGTATCCCAACGTTTCTCAGTATTATAATATATAATATATCATGTTCGTATACGTGAAATCTATGGTCATCAATGTTTATAATTTATAATTAGACTTCGGTAAGAGTTTCCGAAATGATACGCTTACGTATACAACTGAAAAATTTTATTACGATATCATAAGTCTAAAAAGTGAGTAAATCAGTATCCTATAAAAAAAGAGTATATAGGAAAATGAGTCTGTGGACCCTTATACCAAACCTATTGTAGACAGATCGAAGAAAATACAGTATCCCGAGGTCACATATAAGATTAAAAGATGTGTTATCGCATTTTATGTGATAAAATGTATGATTCCAGTATAATGAATTGTCGACGATGTTTACATGACAATGAAAATACAATCTTTACAAAAAATTTGTATAATTGAATATTCTGGAATCACACGGATCTATGAATCATTAACAAGTTATTTGCGGGTACCTTATCTTAGTGTGTGTTATCAAAGTAAAAGTGTCAAGAATTTTCTCCTTGGATACTTTCCTTCCAAGCACCCCCCTCGCAGTAACGACCCTGACAATGCGTATAGTATAATATATATATATAGTGGGAAGATATAAATAGTGAAGTAATTCAGACACTTTTTAGTTAGGAGATAGATGTTATTAATCGTTTTATTTTTTAGTTTAGATCCGGGAACCTCACGTATAAACTTAGTTGACAGATGAGAAAGTAGATGCGCGTGTCCGTTTTTAGGTAAAAGAAAGGTTTAATATAACTAATAGTAATAAAATTAGATCGTGAAAAAAGGTACAACGATTTCATAAGACTTAGTACATATAAATAAAAGAAGACCGTAAAGAATCAGTAAGACATCCACTCACAAAGAAAATCAGTGTACACATAAAGGAAACCTGGGTGTAAGGGTCTGTCACCTTAGACACCAAATAATAACGTCGTGTATGGTTTATGAGTGACGTACGTATGAGTTGTATGATGTACGTTCAACTTACCGTTTTACTTTTAGACTGTACAAATATTTTCTTAGTACTCTTCTCGTTAATTTTTCTTTTTGAAACAAACGTATTCTATCTACAGTCTACGAGAGGTCGGAGTACTAATTTAAAAAGTACAAGTTTCCTCTAACTTTCCCTGATTTGTTCTTTATAAAACATGTTCCTTCATCAGTGGAGAAACTTCGTAAAAATTTACTTTTAAGAAAAGTTTTGTAGAAAATTTTGTAAAGTATTTTTTATGTTTTAACATTCACTAACTGAAAAACAACAATATGAGTAGCACGACTCTACAAGTCAGCATATACTGAGAAACGATGGGGTACCTGACATTGGGTCGTCGGAGGAGACAGGAACCCAAAGAGGTCCATTCTTATGACCTCACCCATCGGTAAAGGAAGAGATCCCCTAGAAGGACTGGATCCTAATATGGATACAGAGAATACAGAGAACTTAACCGTCCACCTAAGAAATGTTAATCATGGTGGACCCCTCGGGAAAACAACAATATTTCCCATGTAAAACCAGTTGTCATTTTCATAACTCTAAGAAAGGGGAGTTTACTATTTAAGTAGTATATTTCATAAAATAAATAAGTGTCACCGAGTAATACCCTGAGTTCAATAGGTCGATAAAAAAGGTCTTTTTCACTGATTAGTAAATAAATTTTGTACTCCAACTCATCTAATTCGTACTTTTTCTTCCTTTAATGTCCGTCGCTTCGGGAGTTGAAAATTTCGTGTCCTAAAAGAGAAAGCAAAGGGAGAGACAGACAGAGGAACAGGGGAGGGGAAACCGTAAAGACGAGAGATGGTATGTAAGACTCCTCACAAGTAATAAGAAAAAATTTACTGTTCCCGGTAAGGTTAGAATAATTCACCTTTGAACTGGCTATCGTTACTTTTCCAGTGAACACTAAGTCCGATGTTCACTATTTTTAAATCCTCAGTTCTAGTTGTCTCTGACCCTCCTTTTAACTTTTTTTTTTTTTTTCTTTATTTCTAAATATCTGTACTCCGATAAGTTTCTTCTGGTTCGGGACGTTCAACGACTCTTTAGTTTAACTACTGGTCTTTTATTATAGTCTAATTCTTTATACTCCAACCATCCCGGAGGACTTCGTGTCTGTCCCCTGTGACTCTATATAAAAATCGGCTAATACTTCCTAGGTCCTTACCTATTGAGACTTTAGGAAAATGTGATGTAGTGTTGCACAGTATATAAGGGACTCTTTGAGTCAATGCTTCGTAGAGTCTGTTGTACTCACCGAGAACAACTTCACTCTTTTTGAAACTTTCACTGTACTTTACGATTTAACCGAAAGTCCCAAGTTCTTTCATAAAATATTCATCGGATTTGGGACTAAAATAAGTCGTGTTCTTAGAGTATAGATATCCATTGATGAGTACTGGACACTTTCCATCGATTCAGCTAAAAATCTTTTCAATTCTAACAAGACTCGGGAATTTTACTCGTGTCTGTACGAAAAAGTAAATATTAATAAATTCCAGAGGAGGAAAAATTCAATGGGAAGGGGTCGAAGTCAAGTGGGTCCTCTTCAATGAGTTTTCATTTGTTTATGTCCTTCAAAAATATATACATCTTCCTAACGACTACTTCCTTTCACCCCTTCTCCATCTCAAAAACAACAACAAAAAATCAAAACAAACACAAAAGTCCCTACTTTGTTTTGTCTTAAAAACTTTATTTATGATGTCTTTTCTTTAATTGAGTGAGATTCTCGTTATTACATGAATTTATTTAATTGTGTAATTGTTTACGAAGAGGGGGTTTGGTTTAATTAACTACCCCATTATTACCATCCATCATAAATTTAAGTTAAGAACCATACCCTATCATTGATCAGATTGAAAACTACATGACAGAAAGCAATCATATTGGTGAAATGTATACTCTATTGTCCCGACTCTCTCTTATTGGGGATCTAGACTCAACTGGGTCCGAAACTCAAGTCCGATACACCCGGAACTTGTTGTTACAACGTGACGGAATATTCAAGGAAGAGAATTATTTTTATCTGACCTTTGATGATTGAGATCATTTTTATCGACGACTTTACCCGGGAACAGTAAAAGATTCGAAATGGAAACAGTGTCATTGAGGGGTTTACTGATATTTTCCATGAAGATCAGTAAAGACAAACCGTCTCCTACCTGGACTCAAAGATATCCTTTAATTTATTAAATTGGATCCTGTCATCAAAAGTTACAATTTACATGTATTAGTAGTGGAGGTTTCAAATAATTTTGTGTCAAAGGACCTGGGGTCGAGACCTCGAAGACTATGTAATCCGGGTCCCATACCGGTTCTAAATCACTATGAGGACCAGTCTCCTGGTGTACAACTCTGGATGGTGTGATGTATTATTACAATCGTCAACTTAAGCTTGTCAAATACAAGATTTGGGAATGAAAATAGTTGTGTACTCAGATCTTCAAAACACTACAAATAGTTCATGTATCACCGATTATGTATGTAAAACCTACTCTCGTAGACGGTTGACTGGGGATCTAATATGAGGTCTATGGTGATCCCGGAGGGACTATCGAGTCAACTATCTCTTTGACGGACGTTACGTCCGCTGGGGTCAAACTAAGGACCCAACCCTTCTAGACGACCTCTTCTCTCTCAGTTGAGTGAGGTAATAAGAACCTAAAGGGAATACCGAGTCGACCATTTACTAGTCTCTCATTACTTTCTCTGGGTCCAAGTTAGGGACGTAACCCTTCTAGGGGACCTCTTCCCTTTCCGATGGGTGAGGATAAAAGACCGGATCTCTTAAGACACCCGACATATCAGGTACCACAACGTTTCTCAGTCCGTGTTGCCTCACTGAAAGTGATGGTGATGATGGTAACCCCGATCCGAAGTTATCATGTAAATTTAATACGAAGTTATCATTCACTTGGTTTTTGAAGGTCTACATTTTCGACCTAAATCTTTTCCGTGTCCTTGGTCTCTAGTTTAACGGTTGTAGATAACCTAGTATCTTTTTCGTTCTCTTAAGGTTTTTTTTCTTTGTTATTTGTTTGTTTGTTTTTTTGGGTAGATGAAGTAACTGATACGATTTCGGAAACTGACCCACCTAGTGTTGTTTGACACCTTTTAAGAATTTCTCTACCCTCATGGTCTGGTGGAATGGACAGAGGACTCTTTGGGTATACTTCCAGTTCTTCATTATCAATCTTGATCTGTGTTTTGTTGTCTGACCAAGTTTTGACCCTTTCCTTATGTAGTTCCGACATATAGCAGTAGGACGAAAATATTGTATATACGTCTTATGTAGTACTCATTACGGTCCGACCTACGTCGTGTTCGACCTTAGTGTTAATAGTCCTCTTTATTGTTATTGGAGTTTATACATCTACTGTGGTGGGATTACCGTCTTTCACTTCCCCTTGATTTCTCGAAGAACTACCTTCACTTTCTCCTCTCACTTTTTTGACCGAATTTTGAGTTGTAAATTTTTTTTTTTTTTTTTTTCGGGATTGTAGTACTGTAGATCAGGGTAGTGAAGTACCGTTTATCTACACCTTTTTTTTACCTTCGTCACTGTCTGATAAAAGGACCCGAGGTTTTAGTACCACTGACGTCAGTACTTTAATTTTCTGAGAACGAAGAACCTTCTTTTTGAAACTGTTTGGATCTGTTGTATAACGTCTCCGTAATGAAACGACTGTTTCCAGGTATATCAGGTTCGATACCAAAAAGGTCATCGGTACGTACCTACACTCGACCTGGTATTTCTTCCGATTAGTGACTTCTTAACTACGAAAAATTGACACCACGACCTCTTCTGAGAACTCTCAAGGAATCTGATGTTCCTCTAGGTTGGTCAGTTAGGATTTCCTTTAGTCAGGACTTATAAGTAACCTTCTTGACTACAACTTGGACTTTGAAGTTATGAAATCGGTGGACTAAGGTTCTCGGTTGAGTGACCCTTTCTGGGATTACGACCCTTTCTAACTTCCTTCCTCCTTTTCCTCACTGTCTTTTACTCTACCAACCTACCGTAGTGGCTGAGTCACCTGTACTCAAACTCGTTGGTGGCCCTCTACCACTTGCTGTGTCTTCGGACCACACGACGTCAGGTACCTCAGTGTTTCAGTCTGTGCTGACTCGTTGACTTGTTGTCGTCGGTGACCCCGAGATCGAGGAAGGATCGAAGTATTGTATGGAAGGAAATATCAGGTAAACCGAGACCTTTATCGTTTAGAATGGTAGAGTCCAATTAACGTGTACAACTGTGTCAAAGAAATAATAACGAAACGTAGTTGTATAGAATCAAACTCGGTAGGATTACGACTTAGACCGGAAACATGGAACTGTAGTTTAATTTAGAGTCTCTGTCTCAAAACCTACTTCGTCTTTTCTCTTCAAAATATAGAAACGAACCATCTTCTCTGGTCTCATCCGATCACGGGATTTTTGAGACACAGGACTGGACCTCCCAAAACACTCCTCAAAATGTCATTACCCAGTTTCTCCTCCCGTACTAGAAAAGTACTTGTAAGAAGAGTGACCAAACACCACTTCTCTAACCCTCAGTCGTAACAGTTGAAAGACTAAGGTCGACCAGACCCCAGATTCACGAACGTCCGTCACATGTTGATTGAAGAGGGTGGACCACCCCCAAAGTCATAGTTGTTTTGACGAGTTTCTATAACAATAAATATAGGGACCTTCCTGTTAGTCCTGGGACGGGTTTCCGACGTGAGAACAAAGAATTGACGAGGAGGGAACAGAAGTGAATCGGAGGGAAGGGACTAGTCGTCGAGAAACTTGGACGGGACACTTTGAGTCCCTTCCAATACCTCCGACTCACTTCAGTTAAAGGATATTAGTTCTTTACTCTCTGTGTTTGTGAAAAGACGGGTCCTCAGGGTGTCTCAGGACGAACCAAAGTTAGGAAAAGGATGTCTCTGGAATTATCTGTTTTTATTAGGGACGAAGTATTCAAACAATATTTCAAATTGACTCAACTATTTATATTTTACACATCATATATCACGGATCAAATATTAGTTGAAAGTTATTTAGTATCATTAAAGAGGTAGGTTTTGTACATTTATCATTCCGTAATAAGTATTCTTAGAAGACACCTGATTTCTTCGTTACTCACTCACTGACTTCAACGAGTCAACACAGACGGAGAAACGTTGGGGTACCTGACATCCTCGGATGGTACGAGGAGACAGGTACCCTAAAAAGTCCGTTCTCATGACCTCATCCAACGGTAAAGGAAGAGGTATCCTAGAAGGGTTGGGTCCCTAGTTTGGGTCCAGAGGACGTAACATCCGTCTACGAAATAACAACCTTGGTGGTCCCTACAGAGATTTCTTCGTTATCAACATTTTATAAAACGTCTCAAGGACCGTATGTCAACTATGAGATACGAAATTGAATATTGAAAATGGTTTCCTAATTTAACTTATGTACATGTCCCCCAAACCTCTTCCTTTACGGTTGGGTGAGGTCATAAGAACGGACCTCTTAAGGAACCTGCCTCTACCCGGTGTCAGGTATACCAGCGTCTCTCAGTCTGTACTGACTTCGTTGAATCGTGTGTCCGTGTACCCCAATGAAACACACTCGAAAAGTCGTTCTATTTAAGTTTCGTGTTCTCACTCCGTATACAAAGTGGTCCGTTTATCTACAACAAAGGACTTTGACCGTACACTCACTTGAACCAAACCGAGGGTCACCTACGGACTCTTGAAAGACCACACCGTCATTCTCCTGATTGTGACGAGTGTTTTGCCGTCTGAACAAGTGTATCCCCGTCCTTACTCCCTGCGACGTGTTCCTTCTCGTGTTTCGTTGGGACTGGTTTCACGTCTCTTGCCTCTTTGACAGTTTGGTCGGGAGGAATGGTCTCCATTGGCTTTCTCTCCCCTACTCTCAAACTTTATCATGGAGGAACCGTCCACCCTAACTAAAGGATCGTACAAGTAAAATTGCACTAAGTTTCCGTCAATGACCCGAGGTTTCGGCTCATCGACGGAGTCCTTCTGGACGACGGACTCCAAGTGACTTCTTACTCTAGGTTTCGATTACTTCCAATTGTACGACGGACCTTGACTACTCCAGTCCTCTTGGGTCAAAGTCGTCGTTCTTCGTTTCCTCATTCTCCTGGGTTAGACCGCTACTCTGTGTCCCTTCCGTTTTATTTCCGGTTCCTCTCTTAAGAACCTTATTGTCCCAGTCAATAAGAGTTTACACTCAGTCTTAACCATTAAGTCTTAAAACAGAATGTAGATCCAAAACTTTCCGAGATACGACCCTCCCTGACCCCCGTCCTCCTCTTCCCCTGCTGGCTCCTACTCTATCGACCTGCCGTAGTGACTGAGCTACCTGCACTCAGACTCACTTGAGACCCTCAACCACTACCTGTCCCTCCGGACCGTACGACGTCAAGTACGTCAGTGTTTCTCAGTCTGTGTTGACTCGTTGACTTGACTGACTTTAAAGGGAAGAAACTGCTAATCTTCACAATTTCGCGTGTCTAACCAACTTGGAATTTATTCTTATATGATACCCAACTTAGTACGGCAGACACTTTAGGATTCGAGGTGCTAGAGTCTTACACTGTTCTTACACTAGCCCAGAAAATATCTCCTTTAGTTCAATTACTCTTCAATAATCTTACTAGAATAGTTAGGGTTTACTAAAGTAAGTCATTAAAGAAAGACTTATTTTCTTGCACACTAATTTATAAAGGATGAAAAATTTTCATATTAACTAAATGTAACAACACAATCAAAATCCACACGTCTTTTTAATAAAGAGTTACCTTTTTAGTAAATTATAAAAAAGATAAGTAAAATGAGTAGACAATCTTTTCGGAATACTAGACTAGAATTATTTAATACTAAAGACACTAAATATATCATTTCCTGGGGTACCTAGATTGTGTCAGTATTAAAAACCAGTACACATCCAATCGAAAGAAAAAATTATTGAATGAATAAATTTAAAATTCAATTTTTAATAAATTTTTATATAACTAGTATTTTCAGAACATATGAGTATCAATTCGTAAAAATACGTCTTTAATACCTCTCCTTCCCATTTTAACAACTGTATTGATACTAAGTATCTATTGATAACAGTTATAAAGATACACAAAATAAGTCAGGTAAAAAAATCTTGTATACATTAAATTATTCTTCTATGTTAGAACCAAATAACAAATTGGGAACAAATTATGGAGAGAATAACACAGAAAACGTTGTATAAACATTCTTATGTCTCTAAATTATTAATTACGTATTCCTCTTAAGTGAACCTTTTACAGAAAACGTTGATGAAATAGTCTAAGTTAATTTACGTGTTCAGTGGAAGGAAATTTAATCTCTCAACGAATAGATTACATAAGGGTATTCTTTCAGTAAGTACGTTTAATTTAATAAAGAAAGATTTCCAGAATCCCCAATTTTTTTACATTGTATAGAATAGTCAGTGGGTTTCTACAACCCTTTGTTTCTTTTTAACATATGAAGTTTGTTTTCACTGGCGGTCTCTTCGTACTGACCCATATTCGTAAAACGTGTTTCTGTTCGTCTATCAAACTATTTGTAAGGTCTGTGGACTTTTTTATTTATCAACTACTGTACTGTATCATCGAAGAGGGACATCTGTGACGAACGAGAGAATCCACTTGTTGTGAGATCGAGAAACTTGTACTGTATACATAGATAAATACTTTTCTATATTAAGATTATATTTAACGTGAATATAACTTTTATAGTAACAAAAGAACTTTTCACTTTCACTTCAAAAGAGTCATAACAGGTTGAGAAACACTGGGGTGCCTGACATCTCGGACTTAAGAGGTCCTGTCTTATGACCTCACCCATTGGATAGGGAAGAGGTCGTCTAGAAGGGTTGGGTCCCTAGTTTGGGTCCAGAGGGTGCAACGTCCACCTAAGAAATGGTCGACTCGAAACTAAGAAATGTGAGACATATACTTTCGTCACCGATTTACTATGAAGAAAGTTTCTCGTGTCTCTCTGTGTATGTAGGTGTTTGTGTGAGAAGGTCTTACGACTTTGTGTACTTCGTTGACTTTAAATTATATTCAATTGACCATTTTAAGACATCGTGTTAGTATCTGAGGGTAACTTCTAGTAAATATACGTTCTCATAAGTATGTACACCTATTAGGAATTACCGATTTGGGATAAGACTAATGAAAAGTTACATATTCTCAAACATATACGATAAGTCGGATGGTGACCTCGGACATAACTTGAACATATCCTCTGTAGGTTTCCTTTTCACGAGACACCGATGAGTGGTCAGGACATTACTTTAATACAAGACTACTGTTTCGCTCTATAATGACCTTTAAAAGATCCGTTTGTATTAGATAGATTTTGAGTGGTTGAGTATTAATTTTTCGTCAACCGAACCGGTATCCCTACACCTAACTTTGTGTAATCTTATTCTTATCTTTTAATACCCTTTTATCGTCGAAGGACCTGTGATGAATGTCCTTTACCTAATTTTCGAAGTCACTTTCGTTATGTTCGTTCGAACTCGGAAATCTCTTCTTTTTGGTATTTTTCTCTATAACTGGTAGTCCGAACTCATTTTCGTCCAACTGGAAAGAAACATATTTTCTTGATCCTATAAAGTTCTAAAATTTTAGTCCTTTTCGTAAAGTGACAAATGATTTGTTACAATGGGTGTAGTGAAGATCGTAGGTAGACCCTATACAAAGTATCTCTTTCTCTCGGGAGAATCCGTAAAGGGGTCATCGGTTCTTCTATGAGATGAAAGTAAATAGGTGACATGGTTTAGGTTGAGTTTTTCTAACTCTTGTACCCGTGTTATTATTTTATTGTCATCAGAAACAAGTAAAGTCGAATTAGAAAATCCATTTTTTACTTAAAAAGATTAAATTTTATACTTAGTTATTGTCACGAAGTCTTTGAACCGGAAGAGAGGATTAAGGGTATCGAGAGTCAGGTAGTATTACTATCGTCTTCTGGACGGTGGATTTCTAACTTTAAAGGTTTCTTTATGATGTAGGTTCTCACAAATACTTTATTTTACCACTATAACCGAACTCTCCGAACAAGAACTCACTCTTCAACATTCGCTATGTCTACCTTCTGAATAGATATTTAATACAAATTGTCAATGATTTCGTAAAAGTCACTTAATGAAGTATTGTAGGACTTTTGACACGACACGACCACTTTATCCACAATAGTCGTAAAGTTTCCGTTCCCTTGATTCTGTCACTCCAATTACTTTATTGGTTCCCGTTTCAAAAAACAACAACAAAAAAGAATTATGAGACTGTAGTTGATTCTAAGTCATGAACTCATAAAGATAACACATAAAATGTATATTGATATGTTTTATCGGTACTTAGGAGAAGATGAAGAAAACAGTTTACTTTAGTAGTTCCGATGTAACATAACCATATATTAGGAAAAGATAATTTTGAGTCTTCTATCGTGAGGAAATAAAAGCTTGAACAGTGTCACGAGTAACTAGTGAATATACAAATGACCTCAGTATGAAGAGACCTTTGTAAAATGTCAGAAGACAAAAAAGAATGGAAACACGAGACTTTCAAGTCTTCGAAAATAGTTATCCATCCTAACTGAGAAGATGTCTACCAACCTCTTGGTGGATTAGATTTCTCTAAGCACAAGAAAAAGATACTAAACAAACAAATAAAAATAAAAAACCGACACCACCCAGAAACAACGACATGTGTCCGGAACAGATCCACGACGTTCGTCCCTGACGAGAGATCAACACCACGAGTCCGAAAAATAGCGACACTGAAGAGAACAACACCTTGTGCCCAAGATCCGTGCGACCAGAGTCACCAACATCGAACACCTGAGTCATCAATACCGAGTGCCCGAGATCCAACACCCGAGTCATCAACACCACGTACCCGAATCAACGCGACGTCGTACACCCTAGAAAGGTGTGGTCGCTAACTTGGACACAGAGGTCGTAACGTTCTGTCTAAGAATTGGAGACCTGGTAGTCCCTTCGGGGATCACAAAGAATTCGATACCCTTTAACTAAGTTAATAAAGAATATTTTATAAGGAGAGTTAAAAAAAGACTATACAATAGAAGATATTGTTAATAAAAAGGGGAAAGATAAGTCAGAAACGCAAGACGGTTCAGAGAGACAAAGAGGGAAGGGGAGGAAGGGAAAAGAGGGAGAAACGGAAAGATGGAGAGAGACACACACCAAATTAAAGTTTCCTAAGAAGGGACCAAACACTTACAATGGAAAAGTCCCGTAAACGAAGACTAAAGTACGTAAACAGACACATATTGTACATCTTAAGATTTTTAGAAAATGAAGGGCTTAATGGAGATATTAGAAACCAGAAACCTAGTCGTCAAGACAATAAGTAAGAAATATTACAACTTTAGTTGTAAAGTACACAGATTAATAGTAACTGGTAAATAAATATAGATTTCTTAATTTTTAACCGAATTAGATTTGTCGTCCGTACGTAAAGGAGGTAGCACACGAAACCAGAGAAAGGGAGTAGTCGATGTGTGGTTTTACCTTTCTGACCGGACTGTACGAGATCTTTTCATCAAACATCATCCACATCCAACATTCAATGATACAAGACGAAGTCCAGATTCACCACTCTTATAATCAACCTTTCGGTGTCTACGGTCTTATCCTTCCTAAAATAAATTCTTATCAATGTCGGTGTCCGGATAAAGAGGAAATTTATTCGTAGTCATGGAGTCAATTGTGAGGTTTTGTCTCTTTATTTATGGCTGTCGATATTATAAATCTGAAGGGTACCGATATTAAGATATAGAAGTTTATAACCGACCATTTATAGAATCTTTAGGTAAGTCAATGAACAAAAACACATATTATTAAACACCAACCCTCATAACCCTACCCTCCCCATGTCCTTTACGTAATCCCAAAATAATTTTTATATATAGATAATCGGTGTACTATGATAAACGAAACACTACCACTTAGTTTCTTTAAAGGTTTATTTTGTTTACACTCCTAGGTAGTGACTACTTTCTTAGAAGAGTTTTGTTATAAGATTCTTGTCCCCTACACACCAAGCGATGAGTACTCTGAATGTTCGGTGTTCACCCGTTTTTCGGCCTGAAAATCAAAATAGGAGTATCACACTTTTTCAACAATCAGTTAAGTATCGTGTCTCGTTTACGTACGACTTCAGTTGCACCCTGTCATTTATTTATTTTTTCCTGTCGAACTTTCTTAGAGTAAGTCTTCACTTTAACGTCCTATCCGAAAGTAGGACTTAGTTGTGTTGTCAGAAGTGTCAGGTTTAACGGTCCATTATCGGACTCGTCTACTAGTGGTCTTTAATTCGTACTTCAGGGTCGGTGGGAAGGACTTACCGTTAGTGTCCTGGGTCTACGGTTGGAAACTTTCTGGAGAGTGATCGTCGTCCTAAACTGTACAACCGTCCGAAAAGTTTATCAAAGAGACCGTAGTAACTTCAACGGAGATTCAGTCAATACACTAATCTAAGAAGTCCTTCGGACCTAAACGAATAGAAGGAGACACGACATAGAAACCTGTTACGTCGAAGAGTATTTCTGTCCATTGACACGTCAAGGGTAGTCAAACCCGACGACCAAAAGGTTTTCACTTATAAAACAATTTGATTCATTTATTAGTTCGGTTAAAAGGTCTTTTATGAACGGATTCGTTTTAAGGACTCACCGGTCTCTCTTTTATACAAATACTACAAAAGTTAGACCCACGACCAGAAAGAAAGAAGGACCAGGGGTAAGGATAAACTCAAAGGTTTCTAAGAGAAGTAGAAGAGAATAATATTATTGGTTGATGAAGGAGAACCTAGTGAGATTTGAAAATAAAATCCTGTCTTAATCTCTTTTTCCTTCTAATTCTTACCAGTAACCTTTACAGAAGGACCAAATATAGTAATAATACACAAAACGGTTACGTACGTTGGACTTCTGTCTATTTAAATAAATTAATTTAGTGTATTTTAATTCCTTTATTGTATTTGAAAGAGTCATTCGTACAGTTGGTCGTTTTACTCCAGGGATCCCGTGAGCATGGACATGCGTACCCTTTATTTCCGTAGAAGAAGTTTTTCACTTCACGTAGTATACTCTTAAACTAGAGGAAGCATAAAACAATCCTGACTTTTACCGTTACAAACTCAATACGAGATCATTGAAAGTTCCACCTTAGTTCTGACGGTCCTATTAATAGTTGTCGGAGTCTGTACGTCTACTATTGTGAGATTACCGTCCTTCACTTCTCTTTGATTTCTCGGAGAACTACTCTCACTTACTCTTCTCACTTTTTCGACGATACTTTGAGTTGTAAGTTTTTTGACTAGTACCACAGGTCAGGGTAGGGAGGTACCGTTTATCTACCCTTTTTTTCATATTTGTCATTGTCTAAAATAAAAGAACCCGAGGTTTTGGTGACGTCAAAATTACTTTAATTTTCTGTGAACGAGGAACCTTCCTTTCAGTTCTGTGTGGATCTGTCACGTAACTTTTCGTCTCTATAGTGAAACGACCGTTTCTAGGTATATCAGTTTCGATACCAAAAAGGTTATCAGTATATACCTAAACTCTCAACCTGGCATTTCTTTCGACTCGTGGTTTCTTAACTACGAAAACTTGACACCACAACCTCTTCTAAGAACTTTCAGGGAACCTGTGTTCCTCTAGTTTAGTCAGTTAGGATTTCCTTTAGTCGGGACTTATAAGTGACCTTCCTGACTACGACTTTTTCTAAGTTCCGTCCTCCTTTTCTTCCACTGTCTCCTTCTCTATGAACCTACCGTAACGACTGAGTTACCTGTCAAACTCGTTCGAAGTTATCAACCACTTCCTGGCCCTTCGGACCGCACGATGTCAGGTACCCCAGTGTTTCTCAGTCTGTGTTGACTTGCTGACTTGTTGTCCCGGGACTCTACTGGTTTGAATATGTACATAATAAGATTACTACAAGTCACCTTGACACTACGTGGATTAAAAGTCCTTGTATTTTCGTTACGATTTATTATATAAATCCTCTTTTCATCATAAGGAAATAAAAAAGGTAACACGGTTTAAGATTTCTTATATGATTCCGACGTATACTATTTTGTGGAGGAATTTCAAAGTGAAGCTATTGTATTAATTAAATAGTAAAGAAAATGATCATTTTCACTAGAAGGGACGGAGGTATCTTAGAAAGATATAAAATTACTGACACGTATAAACTAAATAATTTCATACCCAGTGACACTTCAATCTTTACTTTATTATTAGTGTACAGTAGAGAGAAGTCGACAGAGATGGTGTCGTGAGTCACTGAAAGTAAAAAAGATATATAAAATGAGAGATAAGGGTAGACAGTTTCTTCCAGACTGATCAATCTCGTCTCCAATAAGAGTGACCCAGACTCCCACCTCCGGAAGAAGGAATCGGTGCCCATGGTTCTTTTAATGTTTACTCTGTCCGAACTAGAAGTCGGTCCCCTCTGCCACGATTAGTTAGAATTGGTAGTCTGGTAGGGGACGAACTCAAAAGTCCGTCGAAATTTCTTCCAATTTGTCTCAAAAAAGGGTAAAAGAAGAAAAGGGAGAAAATTAATAAAAACGACCATAATATTCTACTTCCTCCCTCCTCTAAATTTATCTAGAAAATAAGTTGTTTAGATAAAATACTGAGGGTTTCATTTCGAAAGTCGTGACATTAACCGACCCCTTTAATTGTCTCATTATGAATTACACACTTGATGTTTAAATTGAACAAAGATCTTTTGGAACAAAATAGGAGACCGACTTTTCCTATAAACCTTCGATAGGAGAAATTTCTCATGTCTTATGTCTATGACTGGGTTGTAAAGTTTATCATATAAGACCTAACTGTAAGTTTCTGGATTTATAAATTTCTATTACATCATTTTATTACGACGTTATAATATAATACCTTTACACCTCTTCATTAAAAGAAAGTAAAAATTTTCGTTTTAAAGTAGACTAAAACCACCACCGTTACAATTACCGTTTACATACTTATTTTACTACAAGTAAAAGAAGGTAAAGGTAAGACAAGTTAGACGAAAATGGTGAAAGGTAAAATCTTGAAGAAATAAAAAATAATTTCAATCCTGACGTTCAACGAGTCAGTGTAGGTTTGAAATTATACATTTTTGAGTTTAATGAAACCATAATTATAGTTTTTAAATACATCACGAAATGTAAAAGTATATAATGTATGTGGTACACAGTAAACTTGGAGTACATCACATGGTTCCCCTCTCTAACAATAGACTCAGAATGTCTACACCGTTGTGACTAGGTCTCTTCATTCCACTGTAATGGTTTGATCATTCACTACGTCAGTCTTACACCAAAAAATCTAGATTTTGGTCTCTAGAGATTCGACACGTAAGTCGATAAAAATAGAGGAATCGGAAAGGAGTGGGTTCGTCTCAAAAGTCAAGTCAGGTCAACGAGTCAGCACAGACTGAGAAACGCTGGGGCACTTAGCGTCGTACGGTCCGGAGGGACAGGTAGTGGTTGAGGGTCTAAATGAGTCTGAGTACAGGTAACTCAGTCACTACGGTAGGTCGGTAGAGTAGGAGACGGCAGGGGAAGAGGAGGACGGGAGTTAGGGAGGGTCGTATTCCCAGAAAAGGTTACTCAGTTGTGAAGCGTACTTCACCGGTTTCATAACCTCAAAGTCGAAGTCATAGTAAGGAAGGTTACTTGAGGGTCCTGACTAGAGGAAATCTTACCGAAGTAACCTAGAGGAACGTCAGGTTCCCTGAGAGTTCTCAGAAGAGTTTGTGGTGTCAAATCTTCGTAGTTAAGAAGTCACTAGTCGAAAGAAGTGTTAGGTTGAGAGTGTAGGTATGTACTGGTGACCTTTTTGGTATCGGAACTGATCTGCCTGGAAACAACCGTCTAATTACAGAGACGTAAAATTATGTGGTAGATCCAACCAGTATTTAAAGGAAGATTCCTCATTTACAGAAAATTAAAGTACCGACGTTAGTGGTAGATGTCACTAAAACCTCGGGTCTTTTTATTTCAGACTGTGACAAAGGTGAGAAAGGGGTAGATAAAGGGTACTTCACTACCCCGGTCTACGGTACTAGAAGCAAAAGACTTACAACTCGAAATTCAGTTGAAAAACTGAGAGAAGAAAGTGAAAGTAGTTCTCCGAAAATCAAGGAGAAGTGAAAGACGGTATTTCCACCACAGTAGACGTATAGACTCCAATAACTATAAAGAGGGCCGTTAGAACTAAGGTCGAACACAAAGAAGGTCGGGTCGTAAAGAGTACTATATGAGACGTATCTTCAATTTATTCGTCCCACTGTTATATGTCGGAACTACATGGGGAAAAGAATAAACCTTGGTCAGACAACAAGGTACAGGTCAAGATTGACAACGAAGGACTGGACGTATATCCAAAGAGTTCTCCGTCCAGTCCACGAGACTATAAGGATAGAGAAAGTCTTAAAAGGTGTGAAATAACACTAAGTGTGTCAGTTTCGGAAACCGTATCGTTATTTCGTCTTTATCTACAAAAAGACCTTGAGAGAACGAAAAAACTACTAGGTCACCTACAACCGTTAAACAAGAGGTCAAGGAGACGGAAAAGATTTTGGTCGAACTTGTAGACCTTCAAGTGCCAAGTGTATAACGACTTCGGACCGAACCTCTTAAAACTCGTAATGAAACGATCGCACACTCTACTCACGTTAACACGTCATCAAACAAGTAAGAAACCGTAACGGAAAGAAACCCTAACCTTACTTTTACCTGGAAAAGGTCAGGACACCGGTGACGACTCAAAAGGTTTAAACGACAATATAACTTACGTCGTGAAAGTGTTGTAGTAGAAAGTCCTAAACTTTATCGAGGTGACCTTAAGGTAGTGGAGGTGATCGAAACAAGTATCACTACGAAAGATTCCGGGTGAACTGAAGTGTAAGGTCCTACAGACCGAGATCCACTCACTAGTATGGAAGTACTAATAGAACCAGTACTTCTAGAAAAAACATGTCAAGACACATAAGAACGGTGGAGAAAAATTATAGAAGACGAAGAGAATCCAGGTATGGTACAGACAGGAAATAACTCGGGTAGAAACGTACTTTACAAGGGAACCATAGAGATTAAAAGAACTTCTCTAGAGATCAGAAAGGGTAAGACAACAAAAGGAGATAAATAAACGTGACTAACGACTCCTTCCGAAAGAATAGAGAGGAACGATAAGAACCCTTGAGACGTAAGTCTTCCCATACAGAAAGGAAAAGAGGCAAAGAAAAGTGAAGAGAAGAAAAGTGTCGATAAACATTCCGGAAGAGCCTGTCGGTAAAACGAAAAAACGTAAAGAAAAGGTACCCCTACCAGAACTAGGGACGGAGGACATGTCGCAGTACTTGGAGGCAGGTATCAAGTAGTCCGTATTATAAGGGAATTCCTTATTACCTAAACGTGACGACACAATCAAAAACAACATTTCGTTTCACTAAGTCAATATACACATATATATATATGTGTGTGTGTGTATTATATATATAAGAAAAATCTAGGAAAAGGAAAAATCTACTAATGTTTTACAAAAGATCACAAGGGACACGATATGTCATCCAGGAACTACCAATAGATAAAATATATATCGTCACAAATGTACAAGTAGAGTTTGAGGACTATATAGAGGGGAGAAGAATAGTACACCCAAGTACTTTTAAAGAAAGAAGTGTGATGTATGGTTAGGGACTGGTCGTTTATAGAATGATAAAAAGTTCTTCTATTGTTTTCTTATATACATACATTTGTACTCCCCCTCCCTCTCTTACTCTCTCTCTCTCCCTCTATCTATCAGTCCATGTGACCGTATGGAGTAAAATAACACGAAATAACGTAAGACGTCTATAACACTCAACGAATATAAAATAAAATGTTTAACTTCCGAAGACCATTGGAATGTAGTTTATTCAGATAACCATGGTAAAAAGGTCGTCGTAAAAGAATGAAGTATAAAGAAACAGTGTAAAACAAATAATAATATCTTTAAACTTACAAAAGTAATCATTATATAAACAATACCACTAGACACTAGTTACTAGAAGTTATAATGATCCTGTGTTTACTAATACTGAAAGACTTTCGAGACTAACTCCAATCGTAAAAAATCGTTCTTTCATAAAATTTAATTCCAAGTATATAATAAAACATCTATATTACAATATAGTGTGAAATATGGAATGGTATATCACATTCGGATGTAAAAAAATATGTGACCTTTTGTTTTAAAACACAACTGAGTGAAATAACATTATAAACAAAATAAAATCACCGGACATTGACTTGGGTGACATAGAGACTTCATACGGATATTTATATTTGACATAAACAACGGGATTTAGACTAATTAAGTAGTAAAAGAAGAGTTCCACTTCAGGGTGAATAGAGACCTTCGGTATTGTTATTACCTTCGAGTAGGGGTAAGTCATTTTCATTGGTTTTTCATGAAATCTTACAACTAAACGATAAGTGTTAAATGGTCCACGAAAATACACACAAAAGACAAAACTAAAGAGTTTTGTTCATACACTTAGTCGATAATAATAAGAACTCAAGGTTCAGTTTCACAAACACTCTGTATTAAAGAGGAGGTTAACGAAATTAGACTACAAAGTCAGATCGTGAAGGATCCTCAAGACTCATCACTCGGACTGAGTGACACAGCGTAGTCAGTTTGACTACGAAGGCGATTACAAATAGTGAGCCATGGGGAACATTATTGGGTACTTTAAGAACTTCATAAAGAACAAAGGAGAAAGAAACGGACTTCATGGGACCCAGACTTGTTCGACTGGTTAAGAGGGTATCGTTCCAGTAATTAGGATCGGTAGAGGAGTGTGGAAGTCCTTAGAGTATAGGTAGATTCTATTTACCAAATTTCACTTGATGTTTAAAGTTACATTTCCATCGAATTATAGTGACTTGGTAATTCTCTGTATTAAAGGTGGTTCCCTTCTTCTACCGGTAAAGTAGTGTCTTTCAGAAGTATTAATCGCAGAGGACTGAATGTCGTGTAAACGGTCACCAACGGGAATTATAATCTCCTATTAGTTGAGTGTCGTCACCTCCTCGTCGTGTCTCGTAGTTCACCCTCGATACTTCGGTCTTTTAGTGTGCTGGTTGTGTCTGAGTCTTAGGGTCTGCAGAGATAGATGACGGTCTTGTAAGACTGAGAGTCGTTTTTATCATGGTAGTAAACGAGGTGTCGGGGTTTCAGTGTGAGTCAGAGGTAGGAGTGTATTTATAAAGTATAATATTTTGGGGAAGTCTCGGGGCATTGAGTGCGTTCGAAGAAAGTTTTACTGTTTACTAGGAGACGGGATCTCTCTGTCTAAAGTGACTGAAGGAGTTACATACAAAGTCTGTCTCACAAGATACTGCTTAAAGTCATTGTTGTAATAAGACGACGAGTGTTCGGATTATCGGTCTGTCGTCACTCCTCAGAACTGTGGTTTAAGGATCGGAATCCAAGTTGTCAGACCTGTCGTCAGATGAACCGACAGACCATCCGTCACAGACGGGGGAACCACAAACTATACCACGTCTAGTAATTGAAGTTTTACGAGTCTGACTGTCCGATCCCTTTGACAATAGACTTCTCTCGGACTCTAAACCTCATAGAACAAAAAATCATAATCGATTCCTGAGTTCTTATATATAAGATTAACTGGTAATATATTTCTACGATCATTGTCACTGGATTTTTGTTGTCAGAGTTCTTTCACGAAATCGATTTTACGGAGATAATAACCTGTTTTCGGTTTACTAAAAGTAGAAGTAGTCGGACATTCGAAGAAAAGTCACAAGAGTCTGAGTCACAGTCTGTGTGAAAGTGAGACTTGAGGTGGTCTGGTTTGTACTATTCTTTAATCACTGTTCTGTTCCTAAGTCACAACTGTTTCGTAAAAGGACGAAATACGTAGTAAAGGTAAGTAAGTAAATAAGTAAGTCAATATATGATACAATTGTGTCATAGATGATATAAGACCAATCACAAGGTCTGTGACAAATATCTCACCGTTCATTCTTTTTTTTAGTTCAAGGACATTAAGGTCACCTCAGTATCCCACATACACCCACATACACACACACGTACGTAATTTTTCACGATCCCTCATTATGATTATCCTTGGGTACCCGGTTTATTATATCCTGAAACATCCGGTGTCTTCTCTTTCAAAACATGGAAAGATTCAAATTAATCTTCGTTTATTTCCCTAAACTTGTCCTCTTCCTGTATTATTCTAAATGAAACGTTCTTATAGGAAAACCGATGTACCACCTCTTAAACTCTTTGATGTCTTCATCTTTCTAGTCACTTCCTAGATTCTGTAGTCACGAACTATTTCGACTCCCACAAACCCACTTTGATCGTTCCTCCTCTTTTATAACTGACTAACACTTGGTCAAAATTTCAAACTGGATTATCCTCACTTATCTTCACAGACTCTTTTGTGGGCACTCTCCGAGAATTAACAAGGATATTCGAGGACCTAAAATTAGTATCCTCTGACCTTACGTTTTCATCCTTCAGTTCTCTATGGACCTCATTGTCCGTTCAAACCAGATCCTCATGTGTTACTTCCTCCCGTTTTCGATTGTTAAAACGGTTCTCTTGTGTGACCAGTGTCGTATGTGGGAGAAGGTTGTTACGTTCTCTGTTGAGATGTGTACCTGTAGTGTTCTACCAGTTATGGTTCAGTCTAAATAATATAATAAACGTGGACTTCTACCTCTTCGAGATATGTCAGTCCTAGACTGACACCGAGTCTAGTACTTGAGGAATAACGGTTTAAGTCTAAATTTAACTTCTTTCATCCCTTTTGCAATCTGGTAAGTTTATACTGGACTTAGTTTAGGGAATGTTATTATGTCACCTTCACTGTTTATCTAAGTACCCTAATCTAGACTATCTTACGGACTTCTTTATACCTGTCTCCAAACATCGTAACATGTCCTCCACCACTAGTTTTGGTAGGGGTTCTTCTTCTTTACGTTTTTGCGTTCTACCAACAGACTCCTCCGGAATGTTTATCGACTCTTTTTTTTTCTCTTCGATTTCCGTTTCCTCTTTTCCTTGCTATATCGGTAGACTTACGTCTCAAGGTTTCTTATCGTTCTTCGCTATTCTTTCGAAGGAGTCACTAGTTACGTTTCTTTATCTCCTTCTGTTATCTTATCCTTTCTGATCTCTGGAGGAGTTCTTTGTATCTCTATTGACTCCCTTGTAAAGTACGTTTTACCCATGTTATTCCCTGTCTTTACCTTATCTGAATTATCTTCGTCTTCTATAATTCTTCTCTACCGTTCTTATGTGTCTTCTAGATATGGTTTTTTCTGGAATTACTGGATCTATTGGTGCTACCACACTAATGAGTGGATCTCGGTCTGTGGGACCTCACTCTTCAGTTCACCCGGAAACAAGTAGTGATACTTGTTTCGATCACCTCCACTACCTTAAGGTCAACTCGATAAAGTTTAGGACTTTCTACTACAACACTTTCACGACGTGAGTTATACGGTCGTTTAAACCTTTTGAGTCGTCACCGGTGTCCTGACCTTTTCCAGTCAAAAGTAAGGTTCGGGTTTCTTTCCGTTACGGTTTCTTACAAATTTGATGACATGTTAACGTGAGTAAAGTGTACGATCGTTTCATTGCGAGTGTTAAGAGGTTTGATCCGAAGTTATCATGTACTTGACTCTTTAAGGTCTACAATTTCGACCTAAAGTTTTTCCGTCTCCTTGGTCTCTAGTTTAATGGTTGTATGTAACCTAGCAGCTTTTTCGTTCTCTCAAGGTCATTTTGAAGACGAAATAACTGATGTGGTTTCGGAAACTGACACATCTAGTGTCGTTTGGTACCCTTTAAGAATTTCTCTCCCCTGATGGTCTGGGGAACTGGACGGAGGACTCTTTGGACATACGTACAGTTCTTTGTTGTCAATCTTGGTCTGTACCCTATTACATGACCAAGGTCTAACCCTTTCCTCATACAGTTCCGACATATAACAGTGAGACGAATAAATTGAATGTACGTCTCATGTAGTACGCTTTACGGTCCGACCTATTTCGTGTTCGACCATAGTTCTAACGGCCCTCTTTAAAGTTATTGGAGTCTATTTTTCTACTTTGGTCGGGATACCGTCTTTCACTTCTCCTTGATTTCTCGGAGAACTACTTTCACTTTCTTCTGTCACTTTTTTTACCGAATTTTAAGTTGTAAATTTTTTACTTATAGCACCGTAGACTAGGTAGTGAAGTGACGTTTGTCTACCGCTTTTATCCATTGTCACTGTCTGACATAAAACCCCCCAAGCTTATAGTGACGTCTCCACTGACTTCGGTACTTTGATTTTCTACGAACGAGACAATACGAGTCACAGGCTCAGGGGTTTTGACTCTCTTATTCTGTAGGTGTCGTTACGTTTTCGTATTTCCCCAAATAACGATCGAGCTCGGTCCCGAGAACAGTGTACGTTGTGTCACCTCATCTTGTTCTCGGGGCTCGGTTCTAAATGTCGTCATAAATATTCAAATCTTGTTTCTGTCCCTCAACCGTTCCCAACTAACCGACGTCCCCAAAGGACCATAAATGACTAACCGGTCAGTAGTAGGGAGACTAACCGGTCTCAATAGTAGAGAGACTGACCGGTCTCAATAGTAGGGACCTTCGGGGCCTTCGTACTGAGTCCCTAATAAAAACCGGACCACGTGGAGAGACTCGGACAGTTCCGAGACCACTCCAACATTGTCGAGGAACCTTCTTTTCGATATTGGTTGGATCTGTCGTATAATTTTTCGTCTATATGACGAAATGGTTGTTTCAGGTATTTTAGTTTCGATACCCAAAAGGTCATCAGTACGTACCTACACTCTCAACCTGGTATTTCTTTCCCATCGCGATTTCTTAACTACGAAAACTTGACACAACAACCTTTTCTGAGAACTCTCAGGGAACCTGACGTTCCTCTAGGTTGGTCAGGTAGAATTTCCTTTAGTCAGGACTTATAAGTAACTTTCCTGACTACGACTTTGAGGTTATGAAACCGGTTGACTACGCTTCTTGACTAAGTTACCTTTTATGAGACTACGACCCTTTCTAACTTCCGTCCTCCTCTTTCTCTCCTGTCTCCTTCTCTACCAATCTACCGAAGTGATTGAACTACCTATACTCAACACGTTCGAGACCCTCAACCACTACCTGTCCCTTCGTACCGCACGACGTGAAGTACCCCACCGTTTCTCAACCTATGTTGACTCGATGTTACCGTGGGGTGAGGTCATGAGAACGGACCTTTTAGGGTACCCACCTCCTCGGACCATCCGACGTCAGGTACCCCAGCGCTTCTCAGCCTGTGCTGACTCACTGAAGTGAAAGAGAAAAGTGAAAGTACGTAATCTCTTCCTTTACCGTTGGGGGAGGTCACAAGAACGGACCTCTTAGGGTCCCTACCCCCTCGGACCTCCCGAACGGCAGACACCCCAGCGTGTCTCAGCCTGTGCTGACTTCTCTGAATCGTCATCGTCATCATTTCGATGGATCGACTTGACTTTGACGACCTATAGGTCACGGTAAATGACTCCTATCGTTCTGAAGACATCATCTAAATCTTAAGTTAAACGTCAAGAGACTATTACTTACTACAACTCGTGGAAAAGTACACACACAATCGGTAGAAATACAGAAGAAACGTCTTTACAGACAAATCAAGAAACCGGGTAAAAAAACTAACCCATCAAATAAAAAGACCTTAACTCGAAGTCCTTAACGGACATATAAAAACTCTAATCAACAAACAGTGGTAAAGTACGGTCAGTCTTACCGACGATAGGTTTTCAGATGTTCGTTATTTACGACCTCTCCCACATCTCTTTTCCCTTGGGAGAATGTGACAACAACCCTTACGTTTGATCATGTCGGTGATACCTTTTGTCACACCTCTCAGGAATTTTTTGACCTTTATCTTGACGGAATAAGTCGTTAGGGTGATGACCCGTATGTGTGGCTCCTATGGTCTTAACTTTCTCTGTGTACATGGGGTCACAAGTAGTGTCGTGACAAATATTACCGGTCCTGTACCTTTGTTGGATCTACAGGTAGTCGTCTACTTATCTATTCTTCGTCACCATGTATATGTGTTACCTCATAATGAGTCGGTACTTTTTCTTATGTAAACTTAGTCAAGATTACTCCACCTACTTTGACCTCGGATAATATATCTCACTTCATTCCGTCTTTCTTTTTGTGGTTATGTCATATGATTGTGTATATATACCTTAAATCTTTCTACCATTGTTATTGGGACATACGCTCTGTCATTTTCTCTGTGTCTACATATCTTGTCAGAAAACCTGAGACACCCTCTCCCTCTCCCACCCTACTAACCCCTCTTACCACGACTTTATACATATTATAGTATATACTTTACTTAGTGGTCAGGTCAAAACTACGTCCTATGTCCTACGAACCCCGACCACGTGACCCTACTGGGTCTCCCTACCATGCCCCTACCTCCTCCCTCCTTCCAAGTCCTACCCCTTGTGCACATGTGGGCACCGCCTAAGTACAACTACATACCGTTTTGGTTATGTTATAACATTTTATTAATCGGAGGTTAATTTTATGTATTTAAATATAATTTTTTTCTTAAGTTCTACAGAAAATCTATTGGTGACCTTAATGATGTAACCGTCAACCTTGTGTCCAGTCCCTCTCCAACCGCTACTTCAATTTTAACTTCTAACTAGGTAGGTGGTATATCCACTAGAAATTTCTCTTTCCTAATCTCTTCTCACCAGACTCCTGACTTGAAACCGTCTGAAATAGTAAGTCTTCATTACCTCCCTTACTACGTGGTACCCTCTGACTCGGTACCTACTTCTCCTTTCCTTTCGGTTCCATCGCACAATGAACAACCATAATAATGATCGGTGTCCTTAGTGACACCCTTCTCGTACTAGAACAAGGATCCTTCTTCAATAGTGACAAGTGGGTCACAAAGAAAAAGTGTAACCCGTGGAGACTTTATTCACGTAGAACAATAACTACCATAGAATCCTGACATATTGTCAATTTTACCGTCTGAAAAAGAAATTATAACCACGTATTTTATTATGACATAGAATTTTATAATTACAACAAAATTATTACTTTAAATCACAGTACTGATATATTGTATCGTGTATGTATCCGTTCAATCAACTGTAAGTATAAGAGACAGAGAGAGTGTAGTAATTCATGAACTTGTAAGAAAAAACTCCTCCAAACTCCTACTGTATTTCCTTTAAAGTAAAAGAGGAATATTTTATCGTCTTTTGTTTAATTATTCAAGGATGTATACTATAAGTTCTTCCCATAAGATTTCAGTGTACGATATAATAAATAAAAAGAACAACATATATTCGAAAAAATAAAACACCACTTATATGATGAGAGTGTGATATTTGGGAAGGTTAATGTTAAGTGAGGAGATGGTTCGATTATTAAAATGTTGATTCTATATTGAACTATAACTTAGTGAGATTTAAAAGATCTTTACTTCCTTTTAGTACCGGTATTTTCTTTTGATTGTTTAAAAAAAGGTACGATTAAAACGTTGACTTAAAGTGGAAGTTTGTATATTTTTAACGAAAAATATTATTTCAACTGTGACTTTCACTAAAAGTTGATATGTCGATAGTTTCCGGAATACATTGAACTTCATCGTTTGTTGAAGTGACAAAATGGTTTCTCATCACGAAGGGACCACCGAGTCTGTCATTTCTTAGACAGACGTTACGTCCTCTGGACCCAAACTAGGGACCAGACCTTCTAGCGGACCTCTTTCCTTACCAATGGGTAAAGTCATAAGAACGGGTCTCTTAAGGTACCAGCCTCACCTGACTCCTCGGCCCACCCGATATTAGGTACCCTACCCTTTCTCAGCCTGCACTGACTTACTGATTGTGTGTGTGTGTCACTCAATTTGTCATGTATATCAGTGACATGTAACCAGTACGAGTCATTAACCAAGACGTAGTATCGTTTGACTATAATTTATAACTTTTATTATAACTCTAATTTATCATTTTTATAGTCGTTTATACGATATACACACCTATATTCTGTATGGTTAAATACGTCGAATAATGACGATAGTCACTAAAAATTTATTGTTAACTCACCTATGACAAACTAACTCCCACAAAATTTTAAACGTACCAATAAGACAAAGTTTCGACCTCTACACGTTGATAGAACTGAATGGTAAAACATTGGTTGATAAGTACAGGTAGATGCAAGGATTCAACAAGTCGACGTCATTACTCAGTTCTAGTCAATTGGTGTTCGGGGTATTACCTAGTTCAGTGTTAAAAAAAAAGGTTAAGTAAACTTAAATCTTTCTCTGTCGGACCAAATTAGACAGAAGACTTTACGTTCCAATCGTCTGACCTCCTATAACCAACAGTGAGAAAAACTGTGAAGGTTAGTCAGTTGGAACTAACCAGTACGTCAACCTGAAAACCTCGATTCTTTTACTACAAAGAACGGAGGAGATGATTACGAACTATACTTTCATTTTACGTAGAACTAAAGTTTAAAATTTGTTCACCACTTAAAATCAAAAAGACATAAGTTCAGACCAGACATTCTGTATTTTTGAATGCTTCGATTTCATATAAAGTTACTTCTCGGTCCAACAACATAAAAGTAAACTTTTGTCTTGATTTAACTTTTTATTGGTATTACATTTTATTGGTATTTCGTTTTTAGTGAAGATTTATATATAGAATATCTTAGGAAATAAAAAATGAGTGTGTAGTATAAAGATAGATTTTCCTTCTTCTTGAGAAGAATTACTCTACTTTATCTTTTTCTTGAACATCAAAGGTAAAAGGATTCCTAGTACTTTTACTAAACGTAAAGTCTCTGACCTTACTTGTACAAATAATCTTCTTGATATCTAAGTTTACCATGGGTCTATTAGAGAGATGTTTCGATTCGTCTTGTCACCTTCGTCATACTAGGTCTTCTAAATCCCAGTACGAGTATATTATAGGTTTTAATCTTTAGCCAATGAAATAAACAACCCCCTTAATTTTTCCTAATAAATAAATAAATAAAACCACTACGAAAGGAGCATACTGAATTAAATAAGATACTTTACCAACATATTTTTAGAGAGAGGGGTGGAGGTAACAAGAAAGGTACTCTTACCGGTACTAGAACGGGAACCGTATCGAAACCCATTTAGCTGATAACCACTGGGACTGAATCGGAAGGTCCGAGGAGACCGGTACCTTAGGAGGTCCGTTTTTATGACCTCACCCATCGGAAAGGGAAGAGGTCTCTTGGACAGGTTGGGTCCCTGACTTGGGTCCAGAGAGTGTGCCGTCCACCTAAGAAATGTAGACTCGGTGGTCCCTTCGGGTTCTCACGATCTCACCCGTCGGATAGACAAGAGGTCCCCTAGAAGGGCTAGGTCCTTGACTTGGTCCCAGAGGACGTAACGTCCATCTAAGAAATGGTCGACTCGATGGTCCCTCCACGGTACAATAGTAGTGGGTCGTTGTATAAGAGAAACTCGTCTACTTAAACGAAAACGATTTTGTAGACCAACTTCCTTGACAAATGAATTGGAACACTTTTAGACCAAAATCGTATAAGAGGTCGTCACACTATGTGACAGAGAACGTCAGGTACACACTCTCAGTGTCACCTTTATATGGCGACTTCACCTTATATCTTGATTTATCTGTCACCTCTGTTTATCTGTCTCTGTGTCTTACATATAGTGTTCAGATTCTCGAATACCATGTCACAACCTCTGTCGACAATACCAACAAGATAAATAAAATAAAGTACACTATTAAAGTTGACCCTGTATACGTTTTCCGTGGATGATAGTCATCTTACTTTGTAACGTGAATTAATGTAACTTCTTTATTAGACACGTTATTATTACCGTTTCGCCCGAGTTACTATACTCGTTGTATAGGCACCTGTAAGTATCCTTCTTATTTCCAAAGAAGTAATCTCTTTGACCCTTCGATCAAACATTGACTATCAGGATTTTCATACTCCACATTTCTCTATGTTCCCGATTTATTACGTCTTAAACAAATGTCTAGCATTATCAACCAGACCTCGTGACTTACACAACTATTTTACTTCCTCTATACTTATTTTAATTTTTATTCTCTTTAATTAAAATACTCGGACACTATAAAACCGGTACCACATAACTTTAAATATATGTCACAAGTAATGTAGGTGTTGCTGTAGTAGTTTCACTCACGATAGTAGTTAAATCACTATTTCTACAGACAGACACACACAATCAACGACTCAGTACAGGTCGAAAAACACTGGGGTTCCTGATATCGGGCGGTCCGAGAAGACAGGTACCTTAAGAGGTCCGTTCTTATGACCTCACCCAACGGAAAGGGAAGAAGTTCCTAGAAGGGATGGATTCCTAGTTTGGACCCAGAGGACGTAACGTCCGCTTAAGGAATGGTAGACTTGGTGGACCCTTGGGTTTCTGTAGATCTGGGTCTATTAACATTGAAGAATCTATTTTATCTTTTTTTTTACCCTTTTGGGCTTAAACTTAGTTAATATAACCTAAGAAAGGTAATATGTACAACGTAATTTTTTTTTTTCAAGTCTACTTTAGTTTTGATAGTGAATTTGGTTTCGGACCCTAGGAGGACCCAACCATGTACTTGACGGACTTAAGTGACGTACTTAAAAGGAATTGTCATTGAATTCTTCGTAAAAGAGTTTAAAAAAGTGTGATAAGGTAGAGTAAGTAGAATACCGAAAACTATTCTTTCATGGGTTTTGTGACAGGAAAAAAGAAGGTCACACTCTTAATTCATATTATTTAATACAAGTTTGTAAACCTTATCCTACTCTTTCTCCATCAGGGTGTAAGACGTCACAAAACGGCTTTAGTTAACATCCGTACCGTAAGTCAGAAGAAGTTGGTATATAATTAAGTAATTTTAGTGAATTATAATATAATGACTGTTTTATCGTTATGATTCACCCAAACACGAGAAATGATTCTTATAAATGAGTGGTCAGATACAAGCTACGTCCTATGTCCTACGAACCCCGACCACGTGTCCCTACTAGGTCTCTCTACTATACCCCACCCTCCACCCTCCCCCGCAAGTCCTAACCCTTGAGTACATGTGGCACCGTCTAAGTACAGTTACATACCGTTTTGGTTATGTCATAACATTTCATTTTATTTCATTTTTATTTTTTAAATTTTTTTTTTTTGTGTCTCTATAAAAAAGATTTTTGAGTGAACCTCAGGAATTAGTATTCCTAATTTATATAACTTACTTATTATAAAGTCTTTCACCGATCGGTCCATAGACTGTATAAATCTAATAATTCACGTATAATTAAGTGAATAAGTAAGTACCTATATCAAATTAATGTAAAGTAATTAACTTCGAAGGGGTCACCGAGCCGTCATTTCTTAGACGGACGTTACGTCCTTTGGGACCAAACTAGGGACCCAGTCCTTCTAGGGGACCTTTTCCTTTACCGTTGGGTAAGGTCAAAAGAACGGACCCTTTAAGGTACCTCACATCTGACCGCTCGATATCAGGTACCCCATTGTTTTTCTCTGTCTGTACTGAATCGTTGATTTGTTTCGTTACGGTTACGTAGTTAGTTTTATTTAGTCGACACCCCTCAATCAAATCCCTAGTTTTACAACCGGTACTATGAGTAAACGTACTTAAGTAGAGAAGGGGTTTTACAATGAAACATAAATCTGTCATGGAACATCACATTTCATAGTCTTCCGTCATAGTACAGAAATAAAACGGAACACTCTCGTTACATTCGTCCTCCATTTGACCTACGAGAATTGTTCCTGTTGATTGATTAGAGGAGAGACAGGAGATAAGAGGTTTATTAACGGTAATAAAAGGGGGATAAATACGAAGGATGGGAAGACTCGTAAAACTAATGATGACTGGTGAGAGTTTAAGTAACGATACAAACTCTTAGTTGTCATTATAATTCCCATTTATTTTGAAATTTTACAGTTTTTCTTAAGAACCTACATCTAAACCATTATTTTTCTATGAAAACCGGTTTTATATAATAAAAGAATCCAACTCAAAGGATTGTTGTTTTTGACTCAGCATACCTAATGCGTTCACCAAAGGATCCGTCTTTAGACATCCTTCACTCCCTCCGTCGTGACCCATCCCCTTCTTGGAACCACTTTTCTCTTACAGTCGGTTTCGGAGTCGTACCGGAGGAGAGGGCACCTAGAGTCCTCTTACCCACCATGGTGTGTTGACAGTACTAAAAGTCGTTCTCCCGACCTGAAAGTGTGGGGAGAAAGTCAGTCACTGAGACCTCCCATTTTGGAGGGTCCTGGGGGACCCCGTCCACTACGAACAGTCAGATCTTCAACAAGAGTTACATACCAGGGGTCTAGTCGTAGTGGGCTCCTTGAACAATCGTCACTATCTAAGAACCTGGAATCGGGTCTGGACGACTTAGTCTTGAAGACCCCAACCCCGGGTCGTCAGAGATCAAATTGTTCGAGAGGTCCACTAAGACTACGTGAATTCAAACTCTTGATAACCAACTCCCGTCAAGAGGTCTCTTCTTTCGATACTCGGGAATCGACGAATAGGAGTTACTTAACAACCAAATTAACGGGATGTTCTGAGTGTATGTACGATTTACGAAGTATTTAGTAGGAACATAATTAGTGGTGACATCAGAAACATTCGTAGTATCAAATTATAGACGGGATGTGCTTATACGACCAATATAGGGTCAGACTTCTTGTACTGTCAGATGGATTTAGTGAAAAGGAACCGTGGGACGACAGGAGTAGTGGGGTGAGAGGATGAGCCCTTCTCGAATGGGAGACCCTGATAAATAGTTTATATTGGAGGGGTTAGGTCTCGGGTGAAGGGGTCAGGTGACCTGACACAGGGAGGACCGATGTTATACGGACGGGACTGCTGTGGGGGTCTCGGTTCATATTCTATCGGGGAAACGGGGTCTCGGGTGACTTTAATAAGTTTGATCGGTCAGGACTCGGACATATAAACAGGAAGGACAAAGAAGGTCTTAGTTCTGGGAGCGACGACGGAGGTCTGGTCGGACCACGAACCACGAAAGGACACGCAGGAGGACACCACACGGTACGGAGGAGAAGGACCCTTCCCACTCAGTGTAAAATAATAATAAAATGTACCGATAGTGAAAGGACTGGACAAGTCAAGTCAAGTCAGCGAGTCAGCACAGGCTGGGAAACGCTGGGGTACTTAGCTATTGAGCGTAAAGGTAATTACATGAGATGAACTTTAGTGCAGAGGTAGTGTCAGATGAGTATTTTCCACGTGTCCTCTAAGTTTCCACCTAACTTCTCAGTATGGTGTCAAACACACTTTAGTTGACCATTCAGTGAGGGTACCTAAACTTAATTTTAAAGTTCAAACCACCAATTTCCCTTTTTTCTAAGGTTTGTCTACGGTATATTTTACGACAGAGTGTATTAAGAGTGTTACACTTTCGTTTGTCTGAGTTTCAAGTGATGTTTCGAGCCCGTTTATAAACTCAGAGGGTGTATCTGAAACGGACCTTTTCTTTAAGTTGCACAGGGGACACGTTCCTACATTTATTAGAAAAGGAACCTTGTAGTGTGAAACTAACGTTCGTAGGGAAAGTACGAGTGTACGTTTTGTGTCATTTCTAAAAATAATATTTTTGAGACCATACATATAAAAACCAGTTTTGTTTTATTGTTTTTTAAGTGACAAACGAAAGTGTCACTCATATATACACGGTTCCGACTTTGAGTTCCACTGTTTGTTTGTAATTTTGATGACTTACATTTTGTTTACATTAAGATAATGTTTCGTTAAAAGGACGTTATTCATTATACTGTACATAAAAGACAGTAACTAAACGTAACTAATAAAAATACTTAACAAGTCAGTCTTCGTCACTAAATACTACACAACTAAGAACAAGGACTTACATACAAGGCGAAACTTACTTCCATAAAATAAATAGCTCCTGACTTTAAGATTTCACATTTGTGTCAGGATCACGACCACTGGAACAGAAAGTCCATAAGAGACCACATGGTTTGACACTTTTAACGTCCTCTATGTAAATAGAAGTAGTACACACAAACTATCGTCAATAACTTAAAAATTTTAATTTATCAAAAGTCCGATAAAATCTCAGGTTTTAAACGACGTTTTAAAAGATAGAATACTCACTAAATAAACACCCAGGTTTCTTGATCTCCGATATTTCGATACCCGGTTTTATAAGAACGGGACATATATCCAATTTTCCAAATAGAGTAACCTCCACGTCGATTGAGAAACGTGTCTACGGTTTTGTGTTACTACAAACTGTACCTGTTCAACATAGTAGAGGTCACCAGTTTCGACCTGACCTGTAACCATAGAAAGAGGGAACACTTTATGAGATACCGATTGTCTCAAAAGTCAATGAACTTCTAATGTTTAGTAAGGGCCGTATTAAGTTCTGAATTAAGACGAAGACTGCAATCGTCTTGTTACCTTCCTTATTACAGTCTAACAAATTTCCTACCAATAGAATTGAAAATTTTACCTCTTTACAATATGTCGAATAGTAAGAGTCCGTTCTATTTTGTGTGACACTAATATGTTGTCTTCCGACATAAAGTTCTGTGTCTCTAAACAAATATGCTAAATCAAATATGAACCCCCCTTTTTTCTAATTCTTAATGATAAACTTTACGTGTCGTAAACTTTACGTAATAAAAGAGGTCGACCATTTGAAAAATTCGTGTCTTTTAACGAAATGACATAATCGTGGAAGACCAACTGACAAAGTCGTGACGATTGTTTAAGTTAATTCGTACTACTAACACCGTTTTATTTCTATTACCATTACTGTTATAATCATTATGACCGATATGAAAGTGTTTACAAACATCGACAAATCCACGAAACCTACAGATAAATGAATGAATTAGTAGTCTTGTTGGGGTAATCCAGGTAAAGGGTCTACTCGTCCTCAACGTGAGTATTGGATATATACCCATTGACCTTAACCCGTCTGACCCAAGTTTAGGTCCGAGAAGGTGACCGTTCCACCCACTGGTACCCGTTTAATGAACTGGAGACTGTATGTTATAAACTGGAAATTAAACAATTGATAAATTTCCTAGGAATTACTCTTATGGCAAAAATTACACTTATTATGGAGACTATATCTAACTATCGAAAGGAAGATATAACAGTGTACTAACTTAAGGGAGGATAGGTGTGGGTGCCACTGAAATAATCACGTATAGGAGTAAATAAAGTAGATCCGTTTAGGGTAAGAAACGGGAGCAGAGGTCACTATAAGACCTCGTTTGACATGACTGAGTACTCTTGTGTGTCAATGAAGACATGAAAGGTCCTGAAGACTTTAGGACAATAATTTGTTAACCGTCGAACTTTAGTCGGTGTCAGTCCTCACAATTGTGGTCCGTTTAGACATTCGAGATGTTTAGTCCCGAAAGAGGTAGCTACAGGACGGTCTCTAAGTCAAACGGTCGTGTAGTCGGAAAAATGACAGTCATCTCCTGATAGGTTTTTGTACGTGACTTAGTAAAAAACTACGTAAAGATAAGTGAAGGGTTAAGGATCTCAGGTCTGATAATCCGTAACGAATAGTAATAAAAATTTGAACTTACGTTAGGTCAGAAAGGTCGGTGAGGTGGAGAGTGGAAAAGTATGTACAAATATGATACAATCTCGTTGAGAACTGGAGAATAAGGAATTTGTATAATACTTTGAGGGATGGAGATATCACAGGAAGTACGAACCAAAAACAAAAAGACCAGATGGATCTTAGGGGAAGTATAATATATATGAATTGTTTGAATAAAAAAACTTAAAAGGAACAAATTAAAACAGAAGGTTAGACAGATTGGAGAATTTCGGGGAGTCTGAGCACCCCTCCTATTCTTCCTCCTGTTTTAGAGGGAATGGACAAGAAATATCGTATACACATTTATACTTGTAACACGAATAGTGTGAGTAAATATAAACAAATCAATGGATCGACTCATATAGATTCCAAGTTCGACTATCAAATGATGGATATCATGTCAGCCGTAATCAGTTTCTTTTTAACACGTTTCCATCCGTTCCTTCTAAAACCAGTTATGATGATGTTATCCCCTCTCCATAACTTGAGTTGACTTTGTTTTCAATTTTCTCAAGAATTCGCGACCCCGCTCACTCGTCGTTACATCATCTATTACAACCTCTTCGTTCAACCAGTTACACTAATGACGGAAGACACATTAATCTTACTTGTGTAAACCCGAAGATGTGAGAGGTCTCTGACCCTATATTCTCGAGACGAAAACACTACAAACGTAAAGTTTCTCTCTCAAAAGTCCAGAAAAAAGGAAGTAAAAGGGGGGGATCAAAATAACTCTAATAACTATGTTTTGTAACAAATTACATATATTTATCAGAACTATTTACGTATATAACATTTCACTAATGGTATATTCAAATCAATTATATGTAATCGAGTATATTACAATGTCAAAAAAAGGGTCACTGTGGAAAATTCTATTGAAAGTTCATAGGTTATGTTATAATAAATAAGATCAGTGGTACTACATTTAATATAGGGGTTTGACAAAATGGGATTTAGACACTCTTTGAAAGGTGTAAGAAGTGGGTAAAGTGGGTGAGGGGGTAGGGATGACATAGGGGGTAGAGCCGTGGTAGTTAGATAAGAGACATAGGTTTACGATACTCCAAAAGAAACAAACAAAAAACGAAAACTCTAAGGTATATATCCTTCACCATAGTGTGTCATAAACAGAACGTGAAAGACTGAATTAAAATGAATCGTATTACGAAAGTTCCAAGTAAGTACAACAACGTTTACCGTCCTAAAAGAAAAATAACGACTTGTCATAAGGACACACACAGATATCACATATGTATAAATGTAAAAGGTACAAGTAAGTAGATAACTACCTTTGAATCAAACAAAAGTACAGAACTGAAAATATTCATTAAGACGTTATTTGTATCCTTACGTTAATAGAAATCTTCTATCACTAAACCCTAAAACAAAAAAACCTACATATGGGTCTTCATCTTAACGACTTAACATAGAGGTGGGATAAAAGGTGTCACCAATATACTTAAATTAGAATATGGTTGTCACATGTACCCAAGGGAAAAGAGGTGTAGGAGTAGTCGTAAACGATAAAAAATATAAAAATTCTTATCGGTAAGAGTATCCGTACTCTGTGAAGTATAATACTAAAACCAAACGTAAAGGGACTACCAATCATTATAACTCAGGGAAAAGTTCATAGACCACGGACAAAATTATAGAACCCCTTTGAAAGATGAGTTAGGAAACGGTTAAAAATTAATCTGAACAAAAACAATAAGTCAACATACTGAAGGAATATTTTAAACCCACGATTGGATAATGGTCTGCACATCAAGTGTTTATAAAAGAAGGTAAGACATCCAATGAAAAAGTAAAACAACTAGGAAAGAAAGTGGCACGTCTTCTGAAAATCATACTACATTGGGATAAACGAATCAAAACGAAAACAACTAACACGAAATCGATAGTATAGGTTTTTTAGTAAGCATTCTTTACAGTTCTAAAAAGGGACACAAAAGAAGATATTCCATATACTTAAGTCTAGAATATAAATTTCAAAATTAGGTAAAACTCATTTAAAAAGACGTACAAGATTGTATCTTCCAGATACAAATAAGAACACGGACACTTATAGGTTAAAAGGGTCGTAATGAATAATTTTCTCTCACAGAAAAGGACTACTCCAAAGAACAAAGGTACCAGTCTATAATCAACTGGAATATACGTACCGCACTCAAATACCTAAATCAAGACGTTAGTTCTTATGTGGACAGATTACAGATCACTTCGACTTCCTTTGTAGTTCCAGTAGAAAAAAAAAAGAAATTAAAAATAAAAAAAGAAAAGAAAATAAAAAAATTAAAAAAAATTAAAATTTTAGAAATTAAGAATGTACGCAAGGGTTTGTACTTGGGGGGAGGGTGAAGGGAGGGGACTTGTAGAGAGACCCAGTAGGGGTACGTGGTCAGGGTTCGTACGACATAGGACGCAGTCTGTATCTGACCGCTAAGTTAAGAATATACTATCATATATACAATCTTACGGTAAGAGGGTTTAGTAGGGTGGGAGAGGGAGAGGGAGACTCAGGTTTTCAGGCAATATGTGTAGACACAGAAAAAAGGACAGAACGTATGTCCCAGCAGTAACGGTAGAAAGATTTAAGGTATATATACACAATCATATGACATAACCACAAAAAGAAAGACCGAATGAAGTGAGATATATTAGTCGAGGTCAAAGTAGGTAGAGTAGTCTTGACTAAGTTTACTTAAGGAAAATTGCCGACTCATTATGAGGTAACACATATACATAGTGACGAAAGAATAGGTAAGTAGACGACTACCTGTAGATCCAACAAAGGTACAGGACCGATAATATTTGTCACGACGCTACTTGTAACCCCATGTACACAGAGAAAGTTAAGACCAAAGGAGCCACACATACGGGTCTTCACCCTAACGACCCAGTATTCCATCAAGATAAACGTTAAAAAATTCCTTAGAGGTGTGACAAGAGGTATCACCGACATGATCAAACGTAAGGGTGGTTGTCACATCCTCCCAAGGGAAAAGAGGTGTGGGAGAGGTCGTAAATAACGAACGTCTAAAAACGTATCGTCGGTAAGACTGACCACACTTCACCATGGAGTAACACCAAAACTAAACGTAAAGAGATTATTACTCACTACATCTCGTAGAAAAGTACACAAATAATCGGTAGGCATACAGAAGAAACCTCTTTACAGACAAATCAAGAAACCGGGTAAAAAACTAACCCAGTAAATAAAAAGGCCTTAACTCGACGTATTCAACGAACATAACTTAAAAATGAAAATTTTAACCTTATATAAATTGTATATCGTGACATTTAAATTCCATATGTTCATTATATATGGAATTTCATGACAATTAAACTATATAATGATAAAATTATACCAAACATATATATATACACACACACACACGTATATATATATATATATATATATCAAAGGGGACCCAAAGGGTCCACCGAGTCACCCATTTCTTAGATGGACGTTACATCCTCTGTCTCCTCTGTACCCAAACTAGGGACCCAACCCTTCTAGGGGACCTCTTCCAGTCCCGTTGGTTCATAAGAACAGACCTCTTAGGGTACCTGTCTCCTCGGACATCCCGATATCTGGTATCGTAGTGTCTCAGTCTGTGTTGACTTTACTGACTCGTTTATGACACGCACGCGTGTGTGTGTGTGTGCGTACAAATACAGGGTACTAATGATAGTGGTAACATGGAGGTACAGTGTACTAATATTAAAGAAGAATCACGGACCTTATTAATTCTAGAGCAGAGAATCGTTCAAACTACAAATATTACGTTACAATAGACAAAAGTCATATGACACGTAAACTAAAGATCCAGAATAAATGATGAACGTTTGTCGTACGGGTACTTGTAGAGAAGGGAGATGGGGGATGGATCGTAGACCCTTGGTGACAAACTATGGGACAAAAAGACTCAAACCCAAAAAATGTAAGGTGTATATTCACTAAATGTGATAAACAGAAAGAGATAAATTAAATAGAGTGAATCGCATTACAGAAGTTACAGGTTGGTACAACCCAAAAAAGGGGAATGGAAAATAATATTTAAAAAATTATTTTTTATCTTATATTACTTGGGGGTTTATAAATGGTGGGTCGAAGTTTTTAATTAAGTACTGGTTAGAATAAAATAGAGATAAGGATGGATGGATAAAACAGAGGTCCGAAATAAAAAGGAAGTCTTTAAATACCAAAACTTAAAAATAAAACATAACCTTATCTAAACTAATCCCCGAAGAGACCACCGAATCACCCTTTCTAAGACGGACGGTCACGTCCTCTACGTTCTCTGTGTAAACTAGGGACCCAGTCTTTCAGGAGACCTCTTCCTTTACCGTTGGGGAAGATCATAAGAACGGAACCTTTAGAGTACCTGTCTCCTCAGGCCACCCGATGGCAGGTACCTCAGTGTCTTCTCAGCCTGTGGCGAATCGTTGACTTGTTGTTTTCTAAACTAATTGTTATATACTCCACAATCAAAGTCCACATATTGTTTCACTGAGTGAATATGTACATGGACAAGAAAAATGTAAGAAAAGGGTAAACCGAATAATGTCTCATGACTCGTCGTGAGGGACACGATATGTCATCAAGGAAAGACCAATAGACAAAATTTGTATCGTCACATATGTATCGGTAGGGTTTGAGGGTTAGACGGGGAAGGGGGAGGGTGCTGGAAGGGGGGTATTGGCATACAACAAAAGATTCAGACAACCAGACAGAGACAAAACATTTATTCAAAAAAAAAAAAAAAAAAAATCTAAGATGTCAATTCACTATAGTATACTATAATCAGAAAGAGACAGACTGGATGAAAAGAGTTATACTATAGAGATCTAGGTAGGTACAACACGTTTACGTAGAAAAGAACACGGAGAACCGGTAAACATATAGGAGAAGTCTCTTTACAGAAAAATCCGGAAGACGGGTACGAAACTAATCACACAAACAAAAATACTATATCTCGACGTACTCGACAAACATTTAAAACCTCTAATTAGGAAATAGTCACCGTAACAAACGTCTATAAAAGAGGGTTAGACACCCAACAGAAGAACAAATAACAAGGGAAACGACACGTCTTCAAAGACTCAAACTAAACCAGGGTAAAAAATAAAAAGAAAAATAAAGGAAATACTCCACCCAACTTTTATTATAACGACGTCAAATCTAGTTTCTCACAAGACGAAGATAAAAGGACATCTTCATAATATCATAGACCGGAATGTAAGTCCAGAAATTAGGTAAAACTTAAATAAAAATAACTAATACGTATTATTACAAAATTCTGAACAAAAATGACTATTACACGTAGGGTAATCAGTTACGTAAGATTGGTGTAAAAACTGATTCTCGTTTATTATACAAATGAAAAAATATATCTGAAAATCATTAAAAGATTTACCACTGATGGTTAACTACAATAAACCCAAAAAAAAGGATAGTCAGATAAATTTATTTACAAGGATTTCTCGACACGTTTTTTTCAAAAAATTGCTTATCGTAGTATAAAACTTATATCATTTTATCAACTGATAAGTCTTCTGTGAAGTTCCTTTCCAATAAATATAACCACTATTAATTGTGTCTTAATTTACAAAATATTTTTATATAGAGAATATGACTAGTGGGAACTTTTCTTGACTCCATTAAAACCACAAGAAAAAGAACTAACGTTACGTCCAATATGTCCACAAGTACTTTTAGGGAATTTGAAATGGAAACATACATGAAAAGACTTCTATTATAAAATATACGTGTAAAAAGACTAATAATACGAAGTTATATTTTCTATATCTTGATACTGTCCTCTAAACTTTAAGTCCGTAACCGAATTGTATGAACTCTGTTCACAGAATTGAATACATACACAGACAAAGACGTACACATTATATTATAGTGAATGGACTATACGAGTAACAAATCTAGTTTTCCTTAGTGTATATATTTCATGTCACATAATTGATATTCAATACATTTTTATCCTCAATAATACTTATATAATTATAAGGTAGAATAAATCTCAGAATGAACATTGGGACATCACCTTTTACTAACTGTACGAGACGTTAATTAAATACGATTTAAAGAAATATTTTAAAAGGAAATAAAAAATTAACTTCAGATAAACTAAATGTTACTGCACAATCAAAGTCCACATATCGTGTCACTAAGTCAATATGTATGAATAGATAAAAAAGTATAAGAAAAGGGAATATCCAATAATGTTTTATAACTCGGATCAAGGGACAAGATATGTCATCCAGAACGACTCATAGACAAATATATATATACACATATACAATTACGGTTTGAGGATTAAATAAGAAGGGGTAACCATTGGTATCGAAACGAAAAATGTAGACACTGAGACAAAGACAAAACTTCTATTCTAGTAAACATGGAAAAAATTTCTAAGGTGTATATTCATTATATTATGTACAGAAAGAAACTGAAATAAATCATACTATTGGAGATCTAGGTAGGTATAACGACGTTTACTGTAATAAAGTAAAAGTTATCGACTAATTGTTAGGTAGTGTAGAAGAAATTGGTAAGTAGACAACTACTTGTAAATCCAACAAAGGTATAGGACCATTAACATTTATCACGATGACACCTGTAATCCCACGTACATAGAAAAGTTTAATACCAAAAAAGACCGATATACGGGTCCTTACCCTAACGTATTAGTAGACCCTCCAGATATAAATCAAAAAATTCCATGGAGGTATAACTTGAAGAAGACGAAATAATTGATATGGTTTCGGAAACTGACACACCTAGCGTTATTTGACACCTTTCAAGACTTTCTCTACCCTTATGGTCTGGTGGACTGTACGGAGGACTCTTTAGACATACGTCAAGTTCTTCGTTGTCAACCTTGACCTGTACCTTTTTGTCTGACAAGGTTCAGCCCTTTCCTCTTGTAGTTCCGACATATAACAGTGGGACGAATAAATTGAATATACGTTTCATGTAGTACTCTTTACGACTCGACCTACTTGGTATTCGAACTTAGTTCTAACGACCCTCTTTATAGTTATTGGTGTCTACAGGTCTACTGTGGTGTGATACCGTCTTTTTTTTCTTCTTGATTTCTCGGAGAACTACTTGCACTTTCTTACTTTTTCAACCGAATTTTGAGTTGTAACTCTTTTGATTCTAGTACCGTAGACCAGGGTAGTGAAGTATCGTTTATCCACCCTTTTGTCACCTTTGTCACTGTCTGAAAGAAAATTCCCCGAGGGTTTAGTGACGTCTACCACTGACTTCGGTACTTTAATTTTTTCAGTACGAGGAACCTTCTTTTCGATACTGGTTGGATCTCTCGTATAATTTTTCATCTCTGTAATGAAACGGTGGTTTCCAGGTAGATCAGTTTTGATACCAAAAAGGTCATCAGCACACACTTACACTCTCAACCTGATATTTCTTTCGACTCACGTCTTCTTGACTACGAAAACTTGACATCATACCTCTTCTGAGAACTCTCAGGGAACCTGACGTTCCTCTAGGTTTGTCAGGTAGGATTTCCTTTAGTCAGGACTTATAAGTAACCTTCTTGACTACGACTTCGACTTCGAGGTCATGAAACCGGTGAACTACGTTTCTTGACTGAGTAAACTTTTCTGGGACTACGAACTTTTCTAACTTCTGTCCTCCTCTTCCCGTACTGTCCTACTCTAATAACCTAGCGTAGTGACTGAACTACCTGTACTCCAACTCGTGTGAGGTCCTCAACCACTTCCCGTCCCTTCGGACCGTACGACGTCAGATACCCCATTGTTTCTCAACCTGTGTTGACTCGTTGACTTGACTATGACAAGAGGTATCACCGACATGGTTAAATGGAAGGTTTACTGACTCATCTTCCCAAGGAAATAGAGATGTGGAAGACGTATTAAATAAGAAACATCTGTAAAACATCTGTAAAATTACTACTAGCAAGAGTGTCCCACACTCCACTAAATGGTAAAATCAAAACTAAACACATGGAAATAAAAACGAAAATTATCGTTGAAAAATAGAGAACTAGAATAATATTCCTAAATTAAACCCGTCCCTATAGAACGAAGGTTAAAAAATTGTAAAATATCTTTTTGAAGTATTGTCTCGTTTCAAAAAATTTTTATACCATTTTGAACATGTGGATGGTGGATCCAAAAGGATGAAGGGGAAAAAAATATATATTAAAAAATGAAGTTCATTTTAATTGGATATAAAACAACAAAAGGCAGTGATTCAACACAGGGTGAGAAACACTGGGGTACCTGACATCGTGTGGTCCGAGGAGAGAGGAAGTGATAGAGGGTCTTAAACGAGTCTAAGTACAGGTAAATCAGTCACTACAACAGATTGGTTGAATAGGAGACGGCGGCGGAAGAGGAAAACGGAAGTCAGAAAGGGTCGTAGTGCCAGAAAAGTTTACTCAACCAAGAAGTGCAATCCGTCGGTTTCATAACGTCGAAGTCGTTGTCAAAAAAAGTCACTTATAAGTCCCAACTAAAGGAAATTCTAACTGACCAAACTAGAGACTCCCTGAGATTTCTCAAAAGAGGTCACGGTGTGAAACTTTCGTAGTTAAGAAGTCACGAGTCGGAAGAAATACCAGGTTGTGTCTCCAGACAAGTACTGATGACCTTTTTGGTATCGAAACTAATATACCTGTAAACACCTGTTTCAAAACAGACAAAAAATTATACGATAGATAGAAACAGTATCGAAAGGGAGGTTTCTCGTTCGTAGAAAGTTAAAGTACCAACTTTAGTGGGATGTCATTCATTAAAACCTCGGGTTCTTTTATTTTAGACAGTGACGAAGGTGAAAAAGGGGAAGACAAACGGTATTTCACTACCCCGGTCTATATTACTAGAATCTTCACTTTACTTCAGCGAGTCAACACAGGCTGAGAAACGCTGGGGTACCTGACATCGGGTGGTCCGAGGAGGCAGGTACCCTAAGAGGTCCGTTCTTATGAACTCACCCAACGGTAATGGAAGAGGTCCCCTAGAAGGACTGGGTCCCTAGCTTGGATCCAGAGGGTATAACGTCCGTCTGTAAAATTGGAGACTCGGTACTAGAATCAAAGGGATTATTGTATAGTCTGTGGAAGACTGAATCGGTGGAGTACGCTTCTCAACTGAGTAACCTTTTCTGGGACTACGACCCTCCCTAACCCCCTTCCTCCTCTTCCCCTGTTGTCTCCTACTCTACCGACCTACCATAGTGGTTGAACTACCTGTACTCAAACCAACTTGAGGCCCTCAACCACTACCTGCCCCTCCGGACCGTACGACGTCAAGTACCCCAGCGTTTCTTACTCTGTGCTGACTCGCTGACTTGACTTGACTGGACTGGACTGGATCCCTCGAGTAAAAGAGTAAAGTATGGAAACGGAAAAGTACCTCAGGTATCACAACAGAACCGTTTTAATGACCACAGACAACGGTAAAGGAGGAAGTCCCCTGATACAAAACAGTCTTTAGAAGTGGTATTGGACAGGTGGAACCCACCGGGACGGACCGTCCCGAGTACTGAAGTAATTCAATGTGTTCGGAGAAACGGTGTTGTTCCAACACTAGGTTCTTCCCCATTGGATATATTCACATGTCATAACACTCAAATCTGTTTAAACACATTGGTGGCGGTATTCTCCTATATATTATAAAGGTAATAGGGTTTCCAAGGACTCACAGTCAGATACCAATAAGAGACGTGAGAGAAGGTGAGAGAGGGTGGTTATAGATCTTTGTTGTCTATGTTAAAGACAGGGATTATCAAAGTGTAAAATGCCTTACAATATATTTACCTAAGAATAGCATACATCGGAAAATGTGACCTAAAACAAAAGTAAATTTTATTACGGTAGCTCGAAGTAGTTACAATGAAAAGAATCATCTATAAATAAAAATGAACGACTTTAACTATGGTAATAAATGACATGGTATCAAATAGATTAGTGATCCACCAATTGTAAAATTAATGGAGGGTGAAAACAGTTAATACTGATTTCAACGATTTTGCCAAATGGTCCCAAAAAAAAAAAAAAAACCATACCTTCTTTGTAATATCAGGATTCCTCACTTTAAAGACTTAGTATACTATTAGACACATATTTAAGTTTACAGTAACGTTTTCATAAAAGGTTCCACCGACATAGTGAAACGTAAGAGTACTGTCACATATACTCCTGGGACTAATTGTGGAGTAGAAACGGGTTTGGACCTTAAAAGTCCCCAAACCGTCAAAAGTAATCAAAAAAAACCACTATCTATATATATATAGAGTAATACTAAAACCAAAAGTAAAGGTATTACTAATTACTATAACCCATTGAAGTACGAGTGCACAAACAATAGGTACAGGACGGTTCGTACAGACACGTTTCAAGGAGAAAATTCTTTTTTTTATTATTTTTGACTTACAAAGACAAGATGACCCTTTTAACACTCAAGAAATATAAAAGACAAACACAAAAAAATTAGTCATAAGGAATGTTTATAAAGACTTAAAAGTATAAACGTAAGTATAAGTAAAAGTCAAGGTTAAATAAAAAGGAAGAAAGAAGGAAACCCAAATCAAAAAAGGAGAGATTCTACGTCCTAATCTAGGTGAAACTCTAAAAATAAAATAAAAGGTTACATTTATATACTACATATTTGAGAATAAATCCGTGAATGTCGACGTAGAGTATGTAAAAACATACATAAAAAATAAGTTAAGTCTTATAAAGTAAGGGAAACACTGAAAAATGAACTGTGTTACAATAATAGTTCATTCAAAGATTATAAGTTCACAAACACCTCTAAAAGGTCCATACAAAAACTATAAATCAGATAAATCACACAAAGGTTGAGAAATTGAAACAACTTCAAATAAAATTCCAGGTTTTATACCAGTACACCACTTAGAAATTACTCTCGAACTTTCATACATAAGACAACCAAAAAACAACGTCCTAAGTTAATTTAGTTCAACTGACTACCATAACAATTTCAGAATATATAGAAATCACAAGAGCAGAGACCCTTTCTTCACTTCAGAGATAGACATTAACTTTAGAAAAGATAAAAGGAAAGTCAAGATAACCAAAGAAGTATTTAACTTTCTTTTATACACACATGGATATATTAACAATATAGAATTACTTAACCACAATAGTAGAAATACTTGAAAAGAAGTATTTCTATTATAAAAAATAAGTTTTTCGATATGGCAGACTAAAACCACATGGGTTAGGTAAAGAGAAGATTCATGACTATTTATAATTTGTAGAAAGACAAAATTAAAATCGTATAGTTAAAAGCATATACATTTCATCTAAAGAGAATCTAAAAAATTTTGGGATCTTTAATATACGACAGATGGTTAGACAAAAAATTAACCCACAAATCCAGTTAACAATATTGGGTTAACTACTACCTTAAGTTTAGACGGTAGGACTATCAGACAAAACACACAGGGTAGATAAGAAAGGAGGGAAAATAAGGAACAAGACTTTTTGTCTTGTCAGTAAAAAAAATTGCTGAGGTATAACAAAGGTAATAACATAAGAATCAACAAAAAAAAAATTTAAAATCACCAAAGTAATTGTCAATTTGATTTGTGATTATATAGTCTCAGATGAAAATTTGTTATAATATAGTGAAATATAATATAAATTTAGAACGTCGTTGTATAAGAGTAAGAAGATACGGTAGGAAATAAGATACAAACAGAATGTAAACTTAAAACGTATTTTATAGTTTTCTGATAATGAAACAAAATCCACCAGACTAGAAAAGTTCACTCATTTAATCTTTTTTTATTTCTATTGGATACAAATGACAGTAAAATGACAATAATTCGTGAGAAGAAAAACACACCTAAGTTCAAAAATAGACCCTAGGATGAGAAAGACACTTCTTGGTGAAAATTGTAAAGAACATCTTGTCAGTAAGACTGTTATTTGGTAGAATCGAAAACAGACAGAACATCGTTTTAGGAGTGAAACAGGAATAAAAATTTATAAAAAAAAGACCCTATCTTCAAATCCAGTTTTTAAACAAAAAAAAATTCACGTAAGACACACCGAATACATTGAGGACTATTCAGACCACAATTTAAAGCAAAGGGACAGAAGAGGAAAATGGTAGACTGGGTGGTCGGAGTAAGACCCAGTCCTTCTAGGGGACCTCTTCTCGTACCATTGGGTGAGGTCATAAAACGGACCTTTTAAAGTACTTGTGTCCTTTACCGTCCAATGTCAGGTAACCCAGTGTCTCTCAACTGGTGTTGACTTGTTGATTTTTGTAAAGAGGACGACCCACGGACTAAACATGTACAATCTAAATTCACCGGACTGTCGTATAGTACTGGGAACCTATGAGAGCGTAAAATAAAAGTGATCAAAAGAGAAACAAAGTAAAACCTATTAAAAATAACTACACGTAAGTTCAAGTGGCTAAGAATTGTAAAAAATCAGAAGACAATTAGGATAACTTCTTCTTCCTTAAAGGATGACTTTTTCTTCCTTAACAAACAGTTACTAGCAAAAGAAAATAAAGATCGTAAAATTAAATTGTAAAAAATACCAAAATTAGAGACACGTCTTTAACTGATATAAACACATACCACCGGTAGAAAAGGAAACTCAGGAAATTGTATATTTAGTATCAATAAGTTTTTAGTACCTCCATGAAAATAATTCTTTAATTTAAAGTTATATTTGAAAAATTAATATTCCGTAGGACCGTATTATTTGTTCGGTGTTTTCTCTTTTCAGTCCCCTAGAGTCTGAATAGTTGTAGTCGTATGTTACAGGATTTTGTTAAACCATGACAAGTTATTTTAAAATATATCAGTTTGTATGAATTTGTAGTTGTGTTTATCCGTAAGTGTTCGTACTTCCTTGAGTTCCTTAAATGATCGTAAATAATTGATTTAAAACTCCTTTTAGTCACAATTAATAAGTGACTTGTAAATTAACTAATTTTATATTTTAATATGACAGGATATTCCTTTCGACGTTAGATACCAGTTAAAATAAATAGAAATTTAAAAAAATCATTTTTACACGTCTTTTTACACGCGTCAGTGGATTTTTACGGTTCATATTGACAATACTATATTTACCCTATTTGAGTCATTATTTATACATGAAAACTCATCAAGATATTTCATTTTTTACCAGTGTATAATTGAAATTTTTAACAAAAAGAAAGTTTCCTTAAAATAGTTTAATTAATACGTTAAGGTCAAAATTTTGTAAGACGGATATCTAAAGAGAAGTCGATTAAGACACCGACTACTAAAGAAACTCAAAAAAAAAAAATTAGTAAGAACTATCCTTTACAAAGAACTAAATATAGACCGTCCTTACAACGATCCAGAATTTCCTAGACAAAATTTTTGTTCATTGATATGAAAAGGATCTTTTTTCCTATAATACCTATAAAAAGAGAAACCTAATAGAATTTAACTCAGTGAAATAAAAGTCATAAGACTCAGACACAAAAAGTAAAATCTACTCTTTCAAATAGATCTTTGGTATAGCTAAGACTAAAATAAGAAGACAGAACGAAATGAGTGGGAGTATGTAAAGATAGATGGATGCGAGGATAGTTAAAACATATATGAAATGAGACTCTTGATCTATGATCAGTCAACGATCATGATGAACCCTTTGAAACATCATCGAATTTAATAGGACCTATTCAACGAGAAGAATACGGATGACGAAACGAGAAAGAATGGGGTGCCATCAAAACAAAAAAGGTTTCATGGGCATAATCCAAACAACAACAACGAATCAACGATAGTACAGGTTGTCAAAACACTGGGGTTCCTGATATCGGGTAGTCCGAGGAGACAGGTACTCTAAAGGATCCGTTTTTATAACAGTACCCAACGGTAAAGGAAGAGATCCCCTAGAAGGGTTGGGTCTCTAACTTGGGCATAAGGGATGTAACTGTTCTCCTAAGAAATGGTGACTCGGTGGACCCTTCGGACGGGAGTAATCATATAGACAGACTTTTGTCTTTACAAGAATACTAAATCGTTGTGTCTTCATACAACTTTATGTACTCATATGTAAACATCTTAATCAAAAATTTTGTAAGTGATAAAATTTCTTGATAAAAATATTGAAGGTGGTAGATAAAAGTCCATTCGTGAAAATGTTCTACTTTAACTGGGGTATTATTATATTTTTATCATTGATAAAAGTCCGTGATACGATTATAAAGTATATATAATTGAGTAAATTTTATTAGGGTACTTAGTCCATCATAATAGAGGTGAAACTTATATTACTTTGATTTCGTCTCTTTCGAATCTTGTGAATTCATCGATCGGACTTCACGATCTCATACTACACCATGGTGATCCTTCTGTCTAAAACCAATTTTTAAAATGTAATATCAATATAATAGAATTGAAGTACTTATCAAAAATAAATCGAAACCAAAATATTTATAACAGTACCTTTAAAACGTATACTATATCACTTTCTTTACCGTCGGGTGCGGTCATAGGAACGGACTTTTTAAGGTACCCATCTCGTCGGACTACCCTGGGTTAATTCCCCAGTGTTTCTCGACCCGTACTGACTCGTTGATCGTGTGTACAACTTTTTATATTTTACAAATGACGAATTAATGATTTAAGAATTTTGACAGAATGATAGTTTATTCTGTTTTAAATAAAAATTTTTAAACTTAAAATCTTATTGTATAACAACAAATCAGCGAGTCACTACAGGTCAATAAACGTTGGGGTTCCTGACGTCGTACGATCCGAGGCGACAGGAAGTGGTAGAGGTCCTCGAACGAGTTCGAGTAAAGGTAACTCAGTCACTACAGTAGGTTGGTAGAGTAGGAGACAGTAGGAGAAGAGGAGGACGGAAACGAGAAGGGTTCGTAGTCCCAGAAAAGATTACTCAACTGAGAGACGTAGTCCACCGGTTTCATGACCTTGAAGTCGAAGTCGTAGTCAGAAAGATTACTTATAGGTCCTAATAAAAGGAAATTCTAACTGACCAAACTAGAGGAACGTCAGGTTCCCTGAGGGTTATCAGAAGAGGTTGTGGTCTCAAGTTTTCGGAGTTAAGAAACCACAAGTCGTAAGAAATTCCAGGTTGAGAGTGTAGGTATGTACTGATGACCTTTTTGGTATCAAAACTGATCTGTCTGAAACAGTCGAAAGATTATACGACAGATCCAAACAGTATCGAAAAGAAGGTTCCTCGTTCGCAGAAAATTAAAACCCCGACGTTAGTGGTAGACGTCACTAAAACCTCGGGATCTTTTATTTCAGACAGTGACAAAGGTAATAAAGGGGTAGATAAACGGTACTCGTCTAGTGTTTTGGTCTAATCAAAAAACTTACAACTTAGACTCGGTCGAAAAAGTGGGAGGAAAAAGTGAAAGTAGTTCTCCGAGAAATAAAGGAGAAGTGAAAGACGGTATTTCGACCACAGTAGACGTATAGACTCTAATAACTATAAAGAGGGTTGTCAGAACTAAGGTCGAACACGAAGAAGGTCGGACCGTAAACCGTACTACATGAGACGTATATTCAATTTATTCGTCCCACTGTTATATGTCGGAACTTCATGAAGAAAGGGTTAAAACTTGGTCAGACAACAAGGGACATACCAAGATTGACAACGAAGAACTGGACGTATGTCCAAAGAGTCCTCCGATCAATCCACCAGACCATAAGGACAGAGAGATTCTTTATAGGTGTCAAACAACACTAGGTGTATCAGTTTCTATAATCGTATCAGTTACTTTGTCTTCATCTACAAAAAGACCTTAAGCGAACGAAAAAGATACTAGGTTACCTACAACCGTTAAACTAGAGACTAAAGAGACGGAAAAGCTTTAGGTCGAACTTGTAGACCTTAAAAAACCAAGTGTATGACAACTTCGGACCGAACCTCTTAAATCTCGTAATGAAACGATCGTACACTTTGCTCACTCTTATTGCACTCTTAACAAATTTTTCTTAGATACGAGAGGTTAAACTTTTTAGTCACTTTCGATGACCATTTACGAAGGGACTCTCGAGTCAATCATTTCTTAGACGGATGTTACGTCCTCTTTTCACTTTCACTTCAGCGAGTCAGTACAGGTTGAGAAACGCTAGGGTACCCGATATAAGATGGTCCGAAGAGACAGGTACCCTAAAAGGTCCGTTCTCATGACCTTACCCAACGGTAAAGGAAGAGGTCCCCTAGAAGGAATGGGTCCCTAGTTTGGGTCCAGAGGATGCAACGTCTGTCTGTGAAATGGGAGACTCGGTTACGTCCTCTGGGGTCAAGTTAAGGATCCAGGCCTTCTAGGGGACCTATTCTCTATCCGATGGGTGAGGTCATAAGAACCCCAAGAGAATACCAAGTCGACCATTTCTTAGGTGGACGTTACACCCTCTGGATCCAAGTTAGGTACACACTTCAGCAAGTCAGCACAGGCTGAGAAACGTTGGGACACCTGAGATCGGACGGTCCGAGGAGGTAGGTACCCTAAGAGGTCCGTTCTTATGACCTCACCCAACGGTAAAGGAAGAGGTGTCCTAGAAGGGTTGGGTTTCTAGTTTGGACCCAGAGGACGAAACGTCCTTCTGCGAAATAGGAGACTCGGTACTCCCTTCGGAACCCCACCCTTCTAGGGGACCTCTTCCCTTACCGATGGGTGAATTCAAAAGATGGAACCTCTTAAGGAACCTGACATATCAGGTACCCCAGTGTTTCTCATTCTGTCCTGATTCACTGAAAGTCAAAGTGACCATTTACGACAACAAAATTCTTAAATTTTCATACGTACCTATTGTATAAATTATCTTTATTATTGTCACGACACTAACAACACTCGATCTCTATTAAAAGAGTAATAAAATAAGTTACAGAGATTTACTAATATCAAGTTGTTGTTTTTTCCAAATTAAAGGACCTATAAGAAATTGACAATCATAATTACTCTCGTCACGAATATAATTTTCGAACAGAACATATCTTTGTCTTTCTTACGAAAAATTTTACGAATTGAGATCCTATGTTTTTACGACAATATTATTACGATAGTACATTAGTTTACGTATTAGTACTGATTAAATTAAATAGTAGAACAGTATTAAAATGTTCTGTTATCTTGGATACCATACTCTAAAAAAAGGGAAATTTTGTTTACTTATACTCTCTAGTTTGTTCGTTCGTACACACTTTTACTGTGTAATTTAGGAACATAAGTTTACCACAGATGGTAAATAATTACCAATGTTAACGTTTTACGGTACGGTAAATGACTAGTACACAAAGAAAAATAAAGTCAAGTCATATTTAGACCTTACGTCTGATGAAATCTACACTAAAAGTTTCTAAATTAGTCTGAATCTCATTACTTCAGGATCCCCCTTTATAGTTGGATAAGAATCTCCTGTACTTTCTACCTTAAAAATTATTAAGACTTTTGACCCAATTCATAATAGAAGTTAAGAACTATCTTTAAAACAGTTAGTAAACTGAAAAAATAAGAATACGGTAGTTCTTACAGTCCTGTTCAGTTCTGGCAAAATGATCAGTCAGTAACACAGGATAACTAAGGATAGTCGTAAAGAGAGTAGTCGTTACTGTGACGGATTCCAGTTTTGACAGAAAAACTATATTCATTAGAGAAGTGACCCTAGACTGAAGAAAGAAGGGAAGGTATAGTGTTGGAGAGAGGGGATTTTGACCAGGTTAAAGTCACGACAGGATTCCGGAAAAAGGTTTTGAGTACAGACTACATCAGTGAGATTTAAGAGCTTGTCCTTCGGTCCAACGGACCTAACTTAGAACGTAGAAAATAGATCATCTAAACTTTGAAACTCTTTCAGTAAATTAAAGAATCACGGAGCCCGAAAAACAAAGGTAGATATTTTATTTCTATTATTACCATCCATCGTGTCATACCACCAACATCTTTAACTTAGTTACACATATTTAATTCTCATCCTGGGTTATGTCTCATTCGTTATATCCGTGATGAATACCTTCTTATTTTTCTTTTTGTATCAAGTGTGATAGTGACTCTCATCCGTCGGTAGTGTAATCAAAATATATACACTGACATACCCGAAGGGTCCACCGAGTCACCACTTCTTAGGTAGACGGACGGTTACGTCCTCTGTACCCAAACTAGGAACACAACCCTTCTAAGGGATCTCCTCCTTTACCGTTGGGCTAGGTCATGAGAACGAACTCTTTGGGGCACCTGTCTTCTCAGACCTCCCGATATCAGGTACCACAACGTTTCTCAGACCGTGATGAATAGTTTATTTGTTGTTTTTGTTGTTTGTTTATATATGTTGATTTACACACAAATCAATATATACATATGTTGATTTGCATTACTGAAGGATACAAACGAATTTCTACACACGGACACATATGTACATTATACCTTCGAGGATAAAATTTTTCATATATAATATCTACGTACATAAGTATATTTTCATTTATTAATTCGTCGACCAAATCACCGTCCGGGTAGGAATAAACTGTAGTCTTTAAAAATAAGTGAAGGTTTTAGGTCCTAATCTTCTTTACATTTTAACAGTCTCCTCATCAAGTTTCTTTGAACTTATCGAACAAGATCTATTGTCCTACTCTTTCGTTCGTTTCATCTGTACCTGGGTTCAATACAACCACCGTCCTTAGGGGGAAGAGACCCTATATCTCTTACCTCCACTAACTAGGGACCGTCATTATTTAGTTATCGTCGTACGTCCAATCAAAGTCTAAGACTCTTGGTGTATCTGTTATTATATCGGTTTACTCTATCTTGTCCAGATGTAGACTCCCTCGACCCGTCCTGTATCTCTCATACCCTAAGGTTGTCCCTAAATATCCCTAGATTGGTACTCGTCCTTGGATAGGTCGTAGAAACCTCGAACCACAGACGGACACTAAAGTTTAAAATGAGGATATTTTGCTAATCTCTTTTGAAAACGGTTTTTCAAACTAAGAAAGACGTATCAATGAGAAGTCATCAAAACTTCGTTAGTCTTCGTTGGGACTTGTGTAACGAAGTCTGGATCAAGAGTCTACCCACTTTTTTATCTTCCATCTACCTTAGTTCGTCGTTTAACGGTTGGTTAAACCACTAGGGAAACCGATGACCCTGATACAGGATCTGGCGACTGGAGTCTGGTGAAATAGACGTCATGAATTAGAACGAGATCAAAAAGTTGATAATATATTATAATACACTAACGGTGGGTAGTCATCTTGTCGTTTGTAGAGTTGTACAAAACTCGAGATCTAAAACGTCAAGTCAAGGAATCAAAAGGACGTACAAAAACAATGAATCAGAAACGTAATTCACTAGAGGTTAGGAAAGTTTATTCGGACTTGACCTCGTCTGTCCTGAGTAAAAGTCCCTACCAACCGATATCCATACTCGTCTAAGACCCTGAGAGAGGACTTATGAAGTCCGTCTGATCTTGTATGACATATACATATAAGGGTAACATCGTTATTACTACAGTAACACGTCACAAATCAGATAGACACTTAGAGAGGTGATCTAAAATTTCATGAAAAACCGATCTTGTTTAAAAAATTGAACCCATAAATAGGGGACATGGACACAGTTACGGATTAAATATTACTTATTATATTTTTATTAATCAATTATCTAGTTGCTTAACCTACTGTTTCCATACTTGACTGGGAACTGTCTTCTTCTCGACTTAGGTAACGATCTGTTTATAACTATCCCTTCGACAGGTTCATAGAAAATGTTTTACTCCGGTAAAGAATTTTATAAGATTGAAAGGTTTTGAATAAATAAACAATATGAATAAGTACAGAGGGGATCCATACCGTTCTCATACACATAGAGATAACAAGACTCCCGATCTTTAGTTTCTTCAATACCTCTTATATAAAAGTGAAATATTGTCTCGGAGTAGAATAATATGGATAAAATTTATTTGAATCTTAATTTCCTAAGTATGCAGTTTACACACGATTGAGTAAACATCTCCTTTCAAGAGTCTAACTTTAATACTAATATAGTAGGACCACGAAATATCAGGGACAATCTTTGTCTCGATAAATTTAAGGACCTTTCCCTACTATTCTGTAAATCTTCGAATTCACCTTATGTAGGTACTTACTTGTATTACACACGATATCTCCTTAGTTTCATCCCTGTAAATTTTTTATCGAACTTCTATTATGTGTTAGATAGAGGTCAGAAATTCACTATATTAAATTATTACAGTTTTAAACGGTAATCTCCTAAAAGACTTTAGGAATATGTCAACATAAAGTACTAACCGTCGAGAAAAATGAGGAATGGGATTCGAACTGAAAGAAAGTCGTTCCTATAGGCATTTAAAGATCTAGTTGTTCCGTTTTAAAGGGAAAAAAAGGGGATCTAACAAGGACGTTAATCGAACTCGATGTTATCTTTGTCTTGTATAATTATCATACAAACGTGATTAACCTTTTCAGATAAAAATTCGGAAAAGTGAAAAAGTAACCACCATCGTCTCCTCTAATCAAGGTTATAATATTTTTTCTTTCCCTTTTATGGACATTAAATAATTTAAGTCTTAAACCCCCTAAAACGATATTCATTATCAATATTTTTATAGTTACATACATGGATATACATACTTTAAAGAGTTTCTATTACATAAGAATTAATTCACGGTATTGAGGATCGTTATTACTGTCATAATCCTCATTCACATTGTACTTTTAATGTCTTAAAGGGTGAATTTTAACGATGTAAACGGTTGTGTTTTGATCTTAAGCGATCTCAAAGTTTTAATAATGAAACAATAACTTTAATTCTAGTACTATTCTTATAAAAGAAGGTAATTAACACGTATAAAGTATGAGTAAGGATGGTAAGTAAGTTGATTAAAAATAATTCCATATATCACCTGCCTCCTCGGACCACCCGACGTCAGGTACCCCAGCACTTCTCATCCTGTACTGACTCGTTGAAGGGAAAGTGAAAAGTGAAAGTACGTAACCTCTTCCTTTACCGTTGGCCGAGGTCACAAGAACGGACCTCTTAGAGTCCCTGCCCCCTCGGACCACCCGACGGCAGATACCCTAGTGTGTCTCAGCCTGTGTTGACTTCATTAAATCGTCGTCGTCGAAGACTATAACAGTCACGAGTTCTATCCTAATTCTTTGTCTGTTCCAGTAACAAGTAGACTGTAAGTATATGACCCCATCCTCCCCTTCTCATCTTTTTACAGTTTACTTGTTTATGTAATTTTCTAGTAATATCCAAAACGTTTCACTGTATTTGTTTTAGACCCGTTATTTTGTCCTGTACCCCTCCGTTGTCTCAATAGAAACAGTCAATCCGACACTGTACTTACTATTCTTCCTCATCCGGTTCCCTTTCGGAACCCCCTCCCTATAACGTCCGTCGACAACAACAAGTCAATGATTCGATACAGACTGAGAAACGCTGGAGGACCTAGCGTCGTACGGTCAGAAAAGACAGGAAGTGATAAAGGGCCTCAAACGAGTTTCAGTATGGGTAACTCAGTCACTACGGTAGGTTGGTGTAGGAGACAATACGGAAAGAGGAGGACGGGAGTTAGAAAGGGTCGTAATCCGAGAAAAGGTTACCCACCCGAAAAGTATAGTCCATCGGGTCGTTTCACGTTCCCACCCATACTCAGGCCCTGTTTCCCCGACCAAACCTCCCTTGTTATTCTGTGAGTCACCAATTGTCAGTTCACCGTCTCAAACCGTCCCTAGTTCAGTATTTTGTTTTACTACACATCTCGTACTCTAGACTTAAAAGTTTCACGAGACTTTTTGATATCTTTCTAAAAGTCGTTCCGACTTTTGGAGGTTAAAAGTAGATGTAAAATTTTCTACGTAACCGACGGTGGTTACTTACTTAAAATGGACTGGTTTAAATGAATGCACCTTTTGAGTCACATCTACAGTCACGGTATCGGATTACTCACTACTATCACAGAATCTGATCCCCTTGTCGTTACTTCTTCATTCGTACTAGTTTCAACCACACATATAATCTCCGTTCGGACTGTACTAAATTATGACTTCATATACAAACACACACACACACACACACACACACACACACAGCTTTGTTCGCCACCACTCCCTTTTTTTTTTCCGTAATACTGACTGGAGTTCCAAAAAAGAAAACTCGTTGACTCACTCACTAACACAAGAAATAACTCTATCCTTTCTAACTACCTTTTAGAACAACATCCCTCCCTCTGTGTTTAGTTTTTCAAGATAAAATCTGTACAAATTAAACTCTACAGATAATCAGTAAGGTCACTGTCAACCCAAATACTTAAACCTCGAGTCTCCTTTTTAATCTACATTCCTGTATACAAACCTTGAATAACGGGTCAAGTGTAATAAAGTTCGTCGTGTTGATCCATTCTAATATAACCTTCTGAAAAATCTCTTTCTTACTTCGAATTTTAGTTTAAGACCTCAGGAAGTTATAGGTTTCAAACCCATCTATGATTTAATCTATCAACAGTTAACACAATTTAAGACGACCCTTCGTACTCTTACAATTATCTTTAATTACTCTTGTCAAAATCGTTTCACCTCCTACTTTCGGACTACTTTATACGGAACTTTCTTTTACCCTCTTACCCTCTACTTCTGTTCCTCTTTTGGTCATATTGAATTTAAATTCATAAGACACTTTCCCAGTCAATCAAGTCAGTGAGTCAATACAGGCTGAGAAACACTGGGGTACCTGACGTCGTACGGTCCGGAGGGACAGGACATGGTTGAGGGCCTCAAATATGTTTGAGTGCAGGTAACTCAACTACTATGTAAGGTTAGTAGAATATGAGACAACTGGGGAAGAAGAGTGTGAAAGTTAGAAAGGGTAGTAGTCCCAGAAAAGGTTACTCAGTTAGGAAGCGTAGTCCACCGGTTTCATAATCTCAAAGTCCAAGTAGTAGTGAAGACTTATAAGTCCTGACTAAAGGAAATCCTACCTGACCAACCTAGAGGAACGAAAGGTTCCCAGAGAGTACTCGGAAGAGATTGTTGTGTCAAGTTTTCGTACTTAAGAAACCACAAGTCGAAAGAAATATCAGGTTTAGTGTGTAGGTATGTACTGATGACCTTTTTGGTATCGGAACTGATCTACCTGGAACCACCCGTTTCATTACAGAGACGATAAATTATTCGACAGATTCAACTAGTATCAACCGAAAAGAAGGTTCCTCATTCACAGAAAATTGAAGTACCGAACGTCAGTTGTAGACGTCACTAAAACCTCGGGGGGTTTTATTTCAGAGAGTGACAAAGGAGACAAAGGGGTAGATAAAGGGTACTTCACTTCCCTGGTCTACGGCGTTAGAATCAAAAGACTTACAACTCAAAATTCAGGTGAAAAAGTGAGAGGAGAAAGTAAAAGTAGTTCTCCACGAAATCAAGAAGTGAAAGACGGTATTCCCACTACAGTAGACGTAGAGACTCCAATAACTATAAAGAGGGTCGTTAGAACTAAGGTCGAACACGAAGAAGGTCGGATCGTAAAACGTACTACAGGAGACGCATCTTCAATTTATTCTTCTCACTGTTATATGATGTCGGAACTGCATGAGGAAAGGATTAAACCTTGGTCAGGGAACAAGGTACAGGACAAGATTTACAACGAAGAACTGGACGTATGTATAAAGAGTCCGTGAATTCCACCAGACCATAAGGGTACAGAAATTCTTAAAAGGTGTCAAACAACACTAAGTGTGTCAGTTTCCGAAAACGTATCAGCAATTTCGTCTTTATCTACAAAAAGACCTTGAGAGAATGAAAAAGCTACTAGGTTGTCTACAACCGTTAAACTAGAGACTAAGGAGACGGAAAAGATTTAGGTCGAACTTGTAGACCTTAAAGTGCCAAGTGTATGACAACTTCGGACCGAACCTCTTAAAATTCGTAATGAAACAATCGTACACTCTACTCACGTTAACACTCCATCAAACTCGAAAGAAACCGTAACGGTAAGAAACCCTAACCTTTCTTTTGACTGAAAAAGGTCAGGACACCGGTGACGACTCAAAAGGTTTAAACGACCGTATAACTCACGTCGTGAACGTATCGTAGTAGAAAATCCTAAACTTTATCGAGTTGACCTTAAGGTAGTGGAGGTGATCGAAACAAGCATCACTACGAAGGATTTCGGGTGAACTCAAACGTAAGGTCCTACAGAGTGAGATCCACTCACTAGTGTGGTAACACTAATAGACCCAGTACTTCTAGAAAAAACATGTCAAGAAGACACATAAGAACGGTGGAGAAGAATTATAGAAGACGAAGACAATCCAGGTATGGTAAAGACAGGAAATAACTCGGGTAGAAACGTACTTTACAAGGGGACCATAGAGAGTAAAAGAACTTCTCTAGAGATCAGAAAGGGTAAGATGACAAAAGGAGATAAAGAAACACACTAGTGACTCCTTCCGAAAGAATAGAGAGGAACGATAAGGAACCTTGAGACGTAAGTCTACGAATATAGAAAGGAAAAGAGGAAACGGAAATCGAAGAGAATAAAAGAGTCGATAAACATTCCGGAGGAGTCTGTTGGTAAAACGGAAAAACGTAAAGAAAAAAAGACCCCCCACCCCCTAGTAGAGTTAGTGACGGAGGACACGTTACAGTGTTTGAAGCCAAGTATCAATAAGTCTGTGAGACAAATAACCTAGATTAGGGAACTTAGATAAACAGTGAAGGTAACATATTAATATTCCCTAAACTAAATCCAGTATGGACTTACCAGATCACCAAAAGGGATGTAAGAAGTTAAATTCAGACTTAAACCGTTATTCCTTAAGTACTAGACTCGGTGTCAGTCGAGAGTCAGAACAGAAACGACTGATCTCTCTCGAAGAGGGAGAAACCGACGTTTCTTATATTAGTTAGACTAAAGTCATAACTGGTAGACCACTACAGGTACACATCTCAGAAGAGAACACTACAACCTTCTCCCATAAAAGATACTGGTCAAACAAGAGAACCGTTTTGAGACAATCGGAAACGGGACGAAGTAAGACATGAGGTTCTGGTTTAGACGGACAATGAGGTCCGTAAAGAACTGAAGGATGAAAACATGAGGTCAGGGGATATTACTTTTCCTGTAATAGAAAAAACCGACAATTAAGATCTTCCAGAACATCTAGAAGTATCTAGGTCAGTTGAAGTCGAAGAAGTTGTCATAACCATCCCCGTATCTGAACCTAATGACACTATAACTCACCAAACGGAACCTTTGCTTGTCTCTAATAAGACAGTAAAACTCTAACACAGGTTCATGCCGTAAAACCTGAGGAAACGACTGATACTACCGATGAGGTAAAGAAGATTCCCTAAGAACGGGTGTCATCATATATATTAACAGTAGACTCAATTTAAGTAGGTAAGGTCAGTAAACTCAAGAGACTGAGGATTTTACAACTACAAGTGAGGACAGGAGAGGACAAACTGGTGAAGGTTAAACTCAACTAAGTACCTGGATTGTAAGGTTCAAGGATACGTTATAACGAGAATATCGTAACCTGAAACAAAGGTAATAGTCAATGTCATTTTCCATACTTTTTCTTAGTTTACGACAATATATTACATTCACGTCTTACATTAAATTTTACACTCTGAAATTCGTTATAAAAAGAACATTCTAATCTTTATGGTCTCGTGTAATCACATTTAATAAGTCATCTTGTCTTTTTTTCACAACTATAATCTACTGTTCTCTCCCATTGTTTTCTCACTTTGCAAATCTTCCTTTTCTTCCCCATGTCATGTTCAGTCTTCGTGTCTTGACCGGGAATCACTCTGGTGTCCGTGTAGAAGGATCACAGTCCTCCTTTGTCTAATCTCTTTCGATCTTCCCATATCAAACAAATATCCTTCTAATTTAGTAGGGAAAGATAAAAACGTTATTTGTAATAGTACAAGATGTATATTAAGACAAAATACTGAACTAGGGACGGTTTGAGACGATGAACTAACAATAGTGAATCACAGAATAACAAGGGAGATTCGGTTGCGGAAACAGGGTCTGAGTATGGGAACGTAAACGACCCGGTGAACTATTATTTTCGGGTGAGTAACCTTTTATCGGATTACGACCCTTTCTAACTTCCGTCCTCCTCTTCTCCCATTGTCTCCTACTCTACCAACTACCGTAGTGACTGAGTTACCTATACTGAAACTCGTTTGAGGTCCTCTATCACTTCCTGTCTCTTCTGACCACACGACGTCAGGTACTGCAGCGTTTCTCAGTCAGCATTGAATTACTGACTTGTTGTCGTCGACGGACGTTATGAGGAGGAGGTACTGAGAAGGAACCGGATGAAGCAATAAGTACAGTGTCCATAGGGTGTAACGTCCGCCTAAGAAATGACAGACTCGGTGGTCCCTTCGGGTTTCGCTATATTCTACTCCAGTATTAGACTTTAACCTTACAACCTCCATAGGACAATGACTAGAACAGTTGTGTTTCCCACGTTTCGTTTCATTCCCTACCAACGTTTAATGTCACGTAACGTAATCACTACTACTCCAGTTTATCGAGTCTCATTTTAGAAACATAACCTTACTTAGACTCATAGAGACATCAAGTGTTGAAGAAAAGGTGTAAGTATTGAGACTATTCCTTTGGTCGTCCATTTCATACATAACTTAATCGGTCTTTCAAGTGATCCGTAAAAGGTATTTTAAAGTTACCTTTTTGTGTTTGAAAAACCGGTTGGGTCACAAAATGAATGATACAAAACGTAAGAAAAACAGTTTAGTCTTAACATGTTTTCCTTGAGTTACATAAAGGAGTCTTATTTATATGAAAAGTCATTTAACTCCATTAGGTAAAACACATTTACAACTTTCTCAGGAAGTCCGACACTAATAAATTTAATGTATAGAACAAAAAATTACCATTATGTTATTTTCTATGGAAACTGAATATGACATGTCTATTTTGAGATATTCGTAAAACCAAATTGTTTTTCTAACATCTAAGAAAACATTCTGTCACCATAAATTTCGACCCAATAAAAAATCTAAAAAATTTATGTTAGTGGTTAACGTGACTTTTGGATTTAAGTCTTGAAACTTATTCAATAATCTTCCCACTATTGATTGTTTAAGGTTCCGGTAAAAAAAAAAAAAAAAAAAAAAAAAAAAAAAAAACCTTCCTTACTACGATTTCGACTTTGAGGTCATGAAACCGGTGGAGTACGCTTCTCAACTGAGTAACCTTTTCTGTGACTACGACCCTCCCTAACCCCCGTCTTTCTTTTCCCCTGTTGTCTCCTACTCTACCGATCTACCGTAGTGGTTGAACTACCTGCGCTCAGCCTCACTTGAGGTCCTCAACCGTTACCTGTCCCTCCGGACCGCACGACGCTAAGTACCCCAGCGTTTCTCAGTCTGTGTTGACTCGCTGACTTGACTTGATTGTTTTATAAAACGTAAGAAACGGAGGAAACAAGTTGTTTCATTTTTAAAATCGGGAAAGGAGGATCCGAGAGTAAACTGGTGTTAGCGAGACGTAAACCGGATCCATGGTGACTCCCCTATGGTAATTCCTCTTATTGATACACAACCCTGGTTCTCAGATAAATAAGTACATTGATGACCTTACCCTTCGTGGTCTGGGTAATACAGGACGGTAAAAACAAAACAGAAAAAAAAAAAGACAAATAGTAAAAAGTGTTTGGATTCGTAACACCTCATACAAACGGTACTGATGTAAGGAAATACATAGAACGGTAAGAATAAGGGGTTTGAGGACCTTACTTTGAGGAATTGATAATTTTATCTGTTTTTGCGCATTAAAACTGGTATATCTCAATTTCCTACGTTGCCTAGATTTAAGGGATTCAAAAGTTGACAGTTTGTACATCTGAAAAAAATTACAGAAAAAATGACACTATGTTCAGTGTACATTTCGTGTGATACAATTGGTATAAGTTGATATGTCAAGTCACGGTAATTCATGTAAATGTAACAACACGTCGAGAGTGATAGTAGGTAGAGGACTTAACAAGTGGAAAGATTTGACTTTGAGACAGGGGTAATTTGTGATTGAGGAGTAAGGGGAGGGAGGTGGGGTCGAGGTCGGAGACCGTAGATGGTTACATGAAAGACTGATACTTAATCTGGATCTATGGAGTATCTTCACTTGAGTTTGTTATAAACAGACATGGATTATATATAACCTATGCAAAATCTTAGTTGAATTACTTACAGGATATTTTTCTAACATCGAAGAAAGTAAAAGGGGACACGATATATAATTAAAGAATAATCAATGGATAGGGTATGTATCATTATGTATATATACAGTTAGGATTGGAGGGTTAGGTAAAGGGTAAGGGAAAGATAGGGGAACCACAGGTATATAAAGAAAGATGGAGACACAGAAATACGAAACGTCTATCCAAATAGACATGATAAAAAGATATAAGGTGCATATACCTATTTATATATATAAAAAAAGAAGATTGAATTGAACCTACTGTCAGAGAATTCAAGTAGGTATAGATACGTCTACCGTGTTAAAACAAGGAAAAATACCGACGCTATAAGGTAACATATATACATTGGTATAGAAGAAATAGTTAAGGAGACAACTACTTGTAAATCCAACGAAGGTATAGGACCGATAACATTTATCACGGCGACACTTGTAACACCACGTACATAGAACAACTTAATACCAAAAGGGACACATATACGGGTCATCACCCTAACGACCCAATATAAAAATCGAATTCCTTGAAAGTATGACAAGAGGTATTACCGACATAGTCAAATATAAGGGTGGACATCATATTCTCCCGAGGGAAAAGAGGTGTGGTAGACGTCGTAAATAACAAACATCTAAAGAAAAATACTACCGGTAAGAGTGACCACATTCCACCATGGAGTAACATGAAAACTAAACGTAAACAAATTTTTACTCACTACAACTTGTAGTAAAGTACACGGAGAACCAGTAGACATACAGAAACCTTTTACAGATACATCCAGAAGGTAGGTAAAAAACTAACCCAACAAGTCAAAAAATTCATAACTCGACGTACTCAACAAAGATTTAAAACCTCTAATAGGAGTAGTCAACAAAGTAAACGTTTATAAAAGAGGGTAAGACTCCCGACAAACAGAACAAATACCAAAGGAAAAGACACGTTTTCGACAATTGATACAGGGTAAACAATTTAAAACGAAAATATAAGTAATCCTCCACCCAGTCCTTTTTAGGACGGTCCTAAATACAGTTTCTCACAAGACGGATACAAAAAGAGATTCTTAAAATATCACGGACCGGAATGTAAGTCAAGAAATTAGGTAAAGCTCAAATAAAAACACATATCACAATCTCCGAACACCACCACCACCACCACCAAATCATCCATTCAACACAGACGAAAACACTGGAGTACCTGACATAGGGAGGTCCGAAGAGACAGGTACCCCAAAAGGTCCGTTCTCATGACCTCACCCAACGGTATAGGAAGGGGTCCCATAGAAGGACTGGGTCCCTAGTTTGTACCCAAGGACGTAACGTCCATCTAAGAAATGGTTGACTCGATGGTCCCTTCGGGGTCTCTGACAACATCAAAGTAAATCAAAGTAAGAAATTGTACATCGACAGGTCAAAAGAGTCGGGATGAATAACTTCTCCGAAAAGAGGTAATATGTAAGACAGGAGGAGACAGAATCAAATTCATTGGTATTCACAGAGCAAAATAGAGACCCAAGGGTAGGACAAGGTGACCAGAGATAAAGACAAAAACACGGTCCTGGTACGACAGAACTAATAACATCTAAACGTCAAATCAGACTTCAATCCTTCGGACTAACAAGACGAGACAAAAAGAAAGAGTTCTAACGAAGCCGAGAAGTCCCGGAAAACACAAAGGTATGTTTAACATTTTTTAAAACCAGATTAGGGTACTTTTTACGGTAACCATTAAACTATCCCTAAAGTGACTTAACGAAAACCATCATATCAATAAAGGCACTATAACTAAGAAGGTCGGGTTCTTGTATCGTGTAGAAAAGTACACAAATACAGTAGAAAGTAAAGAAAGAAATTATAGAATACGAAAAGACTCACGTCCAGAAAACGGAGGAATCCAGTCAAATAAGGATCCATAAAATAAGAAAAACAACGTTACCATTTACCCTAACAAAGGAATTAAAGAAAGATTAAAAAACAACGATAGACATATCCTTAGGTTCTCTAAAGACATATAATTAAACATAGGACCTTGGTTTAGGTAACTAATTGTGATCATCAAAAGACCACCGTAGAAATCCTAAAAGATACATATTACAATACAGTAGACTTTTGTCACTATTAAAATGATAAAGAAAAGGTTAAACCTAAAGAAAGTAAAGAAAAAGAAACTAATGACGTCGATCCTGAAAGTTTTACTACAACTTATTAACACCACTCTCACCCGGAGGAACAAAACAGAGAATCTCCTTTACGAAAGTCGAAAAGTATTAACTCTTATGACAATTGACACCCAAAAAGTATATACTAACAATAATACAATTCCATACAAGGGAGATACGGGTGAAAGACCTCGTAAAAATGGGTTCGAAGATCTGAAAATTTTGTTAAACCCTATTGATTATAGAAAAATAGTCAAATTTATAGTTCTACAGATGACACACGACCTGTAACACAATCTACGAGTTCTACGTAGGGGACTTTTGTCTGACCGTGTTGGGGACGGAAGCACCCAGAACAAGAAATAACTTTTACTAGTTAAAAAATGTAGACGTCTACCGTGTTATTAAGAGCTACTAATAAACCCAACCCCGTACTTTTTTCCCCCGAAATTTATTCAACCACCTAAGTCCTATGTACTTTTATCCTTGTCTAAATTCCAACATATCTACTACTCAAGTCAGAACCCGTACAAAGTAAATTTTGAAGGGACCACCTAGTCTACCATTTCTTAGACGGACGTTACGTCCTCTGGGTCCAAGCTAGTGACCTAATCCTTTTAGGGGACTTCTTCCTTTCCGTTGAGTGAGGTCATAAGAGCAGACCCTTCAGGGTACCTGTTTCATCGGACAGCTCGAGGTCATGTACCCCGGAGCTTCTCAGTTTACACTGATTTACGAATTCTACAGATTGTTCGTTCTCCGAATTACTCAGATCTGGATATTCTCTAGATTCTATCTCAATCCCCGGTGGTTTATGATCTATCAGTGTTTTCAGAAACCTCTATCTACTCGAATGTGTTCTTTCTACACATCTACTCTCTTGTTTCCCCCGGATTCTATCGAGACACGTTTTGTATTGTACGTTTCTTATTTACACCCTCCAACAGATGTTTCCTCTTCCCTTTTTTTCTGGTACGTTAAATCCCAGTTTCGAGGTCGATACACAGGTCGTTGGGATCCTTTCGGTTATAAGGTTCCACCACTGACTCACCATTTCCATGTACTTTGGAGAAGTGGAGGGGGTAATAGTTGTTGTTCTGTCTACTTTCATTCTTTCGTGATCACCTTTCTCAGACTTTCCTAAGAAAATTAGAGAAACCGACTTGAGAATGAACTCCTACTAATCTTCGAGAACAAAAAGGGGTTCGTATGCTTAGAAGTTATAAAATAATTTTTACGTTACAACAGACAAAATAAGTCGTTCTAAAGTTCCCATACCTTTTACAAAGTTAGTATGTTAAACTCTCTCTGATGTCAACTGTAGAGAGAGGGGTAAATAAAAAAGGAAAAATGTTAAAAAAGGATATTTATTGATTTTGAAATAAATCTATTTAATTCGTATTTTTATTAAATAACCGTTCCATAGTCGATCGAGTGTCTTAAAAAATTTTTCGTCACCCACCCCCTTTAACTATATCTTGGTCCGAGTCTTTTGTCATCCTTGGTCCGAGCTTTTCGTTGTCCTTCGAAGTCCCAAGATCAATATCTTTGAGTAAACGTCAAAACAAAATAAAACAAAATTCAGAAATGTCGGTTCTAATTATTTGAGGTTGACGAAATCAGGGGAATTTAGAGAAGTGAACTTTTAGTTACGGACCCCTCTATGTTTCAGGTGATTAAGATAAAACCAATATACAGAGGAGGAATTACTTCTCCCAGTCCCTTTAAATAACTCCCAGAGAAACCCTGACGTGTGTTACTCCTTCTCAGTCAATGGGTGTATCTTTATTCATACGGTGATGGTTTTGTCCTTTCCTACTGGTGACCCACCGATGTTTTGACACGAAATAAGAATTTGTAAGAATTTGATTTAAGAATTTCATTCGTTTGATATTCGTAAAATTTGAAGTTTAACGTATTTGAGGTTAAAAGGTCTAAATAAGACGACACAAGAGACTAAAAATTTTTCGTCGAAATAACTTTGTATACCGTGACAAGTCGACCATTTCTTAGACGGACGGTTACGTCCACTGTGTTTTCTGCACTCAAACTAGGGAGCCAACCCTTCTCAGGGACCTCTTCCTTTACCGTTAAGTGAGGTCATAAGAACGAACCTTTTAAGGTACCTCCCTCCTGGGACCGACTAATGTTAGGTACACCAACGTTTCTCAGTCTGTACTGACACGTGTGTACGGAATACCGTGGCATTGTTTGACTTGTATATGTAAAGAGTCCAATTCTAGACGTAAACATATATTGGACTTTGGTAGACGTAATAGTTCTTTTCCTTGTGTATGGGTTGGAAGTTTTACAGAAATACGGATAAACGTCAGGGATGGTGGACGTGGAGAGACGAGGTAGAGGCCGGTCGGGTTCCGGTCTAGTTGACGACTAGACAACAGACGATTATGCGTAAAGGTAAGGGATCTTAAAATACATTGTCCTTAGACGTCATACATGAGACAAAACGACCATAAAGTGAGTCGCATTGATAAAACTGGAAGTAGGTAGACTAATGGTCGTTTTGTCAAGTAAAAGAAGGGTGACAAATCAAAAAAAATAACATACCCAAATCGTATCAAAGAAATAGTTAACGGATAATTCTAAGTCAAAAACAACGTTTATTTCAACGGTACTTGTAAGTACATGTTAAGAAACATACCTGTACACGAAAATTAAAGAGAATTATGGATATTGATCGTACTGTTTCATGATTTTATCCACACGTAAAGTGAAATTCGTACCGTTTTAATAAAAGGTTTCCTAACAAAGTAAAATGTAAGAATGGTCGTCACGTATACCGAAAGTTCATGTGACGACGACGACGATGACGCAGCGAAGTCAGTACGGGCTGAGACACACTGGGGTATCTGTCGTCGGGTGCTCCGAGGGGGCAGGAACCCTAAGAGGTCCGTTCTTGTGACCTCAGACAACGGTAAAGGAAGAGGTTACGTACTTTCACTTATCACTTTCACTTCAGTGAGTCAATACAGACTGAGAAGCGCTAGGGTACCTGACGTCGGGTGGTCCGAGGAGGCAGGTTTGTGATTTAGGCAGTTTATCAAGACCCTATCAGGAAAAATTTTTATGATCTCTTGGATGAACTATATATCATTTAGAGTATCACCAAATCTAAAAGAGATTACTGACTACAATCTGTAGTAAAAGAAAAAAATATAAACGGTAAATGTATCTAAGAAATTCATAAGTTTTGTAACGGGAAAAAAAGAACTTAACAATGAAATAACTTAAAACTCTGTGACGTCAGATCTACGTTCAGAAATAGTCTATACACTAAACGTTTCAAAAAGAGAGTCAGTTACCGAATCTCAAAATAAGGGTTACTATTTCACAATAAATAGTAGAAAGTTTTTCGTTTTAAAAGGCCTATTCAGTTTAAATAACAATAACGGAAGTTCAAATGGTATGAAAATCACAACATCAATTCTTTATAAACGAATTTGGTTTCAGTTTTCTAAAATAGGGTAGTTCAAAAGAAAGTCTTTAAAATGTCAAACTCCAAAATATAAACCTTAAGTGACCATATAAAAGGGAAATTTCAAGGAGAAAAGTGAAAAATTTCAAAATGTCCGAAGGAACTATCGAGTCAACCATTTCTTAAGTGGACGTCACGTCCTCTGGGGTCAAGTTAAGGACCCAGCCCTTCTAGGGGACGTCTTCCTTGACTGATGGGTGCGGTCATACGATCCCGAAGGGAACACCGAGTCGACCATTTCTTAGACGGAAGTTACGTCCTCTGCATCCAAGTAAGGGACCCAACCCTTCTAGGGGCCCTCTTCCCTTTCCACTGGGTGAGGTCATTAGACCGGACCTCTTAAGGTACCTAACATATCAGGTACCCCAGTGTCCCAGCTTGTGTTGACTCTGAAAGTGAATGAGGGAGTAAAACCTCTTATAATTTGTATAAACTCTTACCTGTTCAACCATATTGCTTGGGGATAATGAATCAGGATTCTTAATAATTGAACGACGGTCAGTCCGAAATAAGTATGGGATTAGTGAAAGGAAAGAATCATAATGAAATTTCCTTTTAACTGTAGTATATTAAGATAGAGATTTTTTCAAGAATAAAATTTAGTGTTATGGTAATAGTATAGTATTTATAAACTTATATTAAAGAAGTATCATAGTTTATAGGACAATCATAAGTTTAAAGGTGTACAGAGTTTTTAGAGGAAAGTTAGCTACGTCACATACCTCGATATCGAAGTAAAATATCGATAATAATAATAAAAAATGATAAAATTAAAATACATAAATAATTGAACTTTCATATCAACTGTATTATAATACAACATCCATGTTTTATGTCAGTAAGTCTTAAAAATTTCCGACATAAGGTAAATATGAATAATGTTTTATTATTGATATAAAGGACAAAACATAGTATATAGGAGTATCGAATCAAGTACGGATATTAAGGGATGGCTATAACGAGGAGGGGTGGAAGGGAGAGGGGTGACCAGTGGTGATCAAACGAAGAAAAAACAATATGAGTGATCAACCAACATAAAAAATCTAAGGTGTGCGTACACTATAATATATCGTAAACGAAAAGACACAGACTGTATGAAGTGAGATGTTGTCAAAAAAAGAGAGGTTGAAAAGCGGACACTTAAGAGATTGGACTTCCTATCACTCGGAGGGTACTCAAAATCTATGACGCTGATGTTGTTGACCTCGACGGGAGTGTCGTTTTAATGTGTTTGTATTTTGTAATGAAACAAAGAAGATTTTTAGACACAAGTATGTGATACCATACATCCCCCTGGGTCTGTAAAGTTTGGATACAACAAGTTCCCAGTCAAAACATATATATACCATGATAGTTCATATCAGTGGTATAAAGTCTAGGAGTCCGACGATTATAAAAACGTATAAATTTTCAATAAAAAGATGTGGACTTTCAAACATAGGAAAATGGTTGGAGGGGGAAGAAAGGGGTGGAGGTCGACGGCTATTGGTGAAAATATAAGATACTAAAAAAAATTGAAAGGAGTACATTCACTAAGACACGTCATAAACAGAAAGAGACTAACCAAATAAAAGGAATTTTACCTACGGGAGTTCCAGATAGGTACAACAGGGTTTATTATCCTATAAGAAGAAACAATACTGATTACACACTCACATAGGATAAAAGAAATAGGTAAATAAGTAACTACTTATGAATCCCTAAAAAGTACAGAATAGAGAACATTTATTACGACACTACTTATATCCCCACGTTTATAAAAAAAAGAAAGGGAAGTCTATTTATGGGTCTTAATCTTAACGACCTAATGCACCATCAAGGAAAATAAAAAAAACTCCTTTGAGGTACGTCAAAAGATGTCACTAACATGGTTAAATGTAAGGGAGACTATTATGTGTCCCCAAAGAAAAAGAGATTCAGGAGTAGTCGTAAACAATAAAGAACAGAAGAACTACTTAGGTAAGATTGACTATTTTCTACTATAGAGTAACACCGTAACTACAAGTAAAGAAACTAATCTCTGTAACTTGTGTACGTGTATATATGCACAACCGGTAAACATACGGTAGAAACCTTTTTTACAGATAAGTCAAGGAAACGGATTAATATTTTTGTATTTTGTAAGGTAATAAAGGAGATTTGACTAACAATAAATATCATCTTAGTGAACCAAAAAAAAAAAAAAAACAGAAAAACAAACAAAAACGTAATGTAGAAACATGGTCTTCGACCTAACAATCTTCATATTAGGGGTCCATAAGTGACCCCTAACCAAAACCCTGAGGGTGTCTATTATTTTAGGTACCTAAGAGTTCTGAAAATTTTTACCGTATCATAAACGTATATTGGACGACGTATATTAGGGTACATGATATTTAAATAGAGATATAATAATATTATGGATTATCTTACATTTACGATACATTTATCAACGGTCCATATACCGTTTAAGTTCAAAACAGGAAACCTTGAAATACCTTAAAAAAGGGTTATAAAAGGTGGACTCAAATCAACTTAGACGTATATACGTTGGATGACTACCATCCGGTTGACATATACATTATATATATAGACAATACTACCAAAATCGATAAAAATAGTTTTGAGTCTTTGTCCATTTAAGGTCTCAGTTCCGATACCATAAAGATCACTAGCACATTCCTACACTCAACCTAATATTTCTTTCGACTCGCGACTTCTTAACTACGAAAACTTGACACCACAACCTCTTCTGAGAACTCTCAGGGAACCTGACGTTCCTCTAGGTTGGTCAGATAGGATTCCCTCTAGTCAGGACACACAAGTAACCTTGTTGACTACAACTTCAACTTTGAGGTCATGAAACCGGTGGACTAAACTTCTCGACTGAGTAAACTTTCTGGGACTACTACCCTTTCTAACTCCCGTCCTCCTCTTCCCCTACTGTCTCCTACTCTACCAACCTACCGTATTGGCTGAGCTACCTGTACCCAAACCCACCTGGGACCTCAACCACTACCTGTCCCTCTGGACCGCACGACACTAAGTACCCCAGTGTTTCTCAGTCTGTACTGACTCGTTGACTTGACTTGACTTATATTACATAACCCGTAGCGGTTAATCCAAGTAGTTAAAAGGACAGTTCAATCCCCACCCCTAATGACCGAAATGTGTCCACGTCGGACAATAGGGGAACGAAACTTGGGTACGTTACTTGGTAAGTACAGCGTGAGACTCTGAAGTCAATACGACACTTTACCGATACTTTTACCTAGTTATAAGTAGATACTGATTATATCAAAATTGTACATTACGGGGTCAAGTCAAGTCAGCGAGTCAACACAGGTTGAGAAACGCTGAGGTACCTGACGTCGTGTGGTCCGGAGGGACAGATAGTGGTAGAGGGTCTCAAATGAGTTTGAGTACAGGAAACTCAGCCACTACAGTAGGTTAGTACGGTAAGAGACAGCAGGGGAAGAGAATGGAAGTTAGAAACGGTCGTAGTCCCAGAAAAGTTCACTCAGTCGAGAAACGTAGTCCACCGGTTTTATAACCTCAAAGTCGAAGTCATAGTCAGGAAGGTTACTTGTAAGTCCCGACTAAAGAAAATCCTACCTGACCAACCTAGAGGAACATCAGGTTCCCCGAGAGTTCTCAGAAGGGGTTGTGGTGTCAAGTTTTCGTAGTGAAGAAGCCACGAGTCGAAAGAAATATCAGGTTGAGAGTGTAGGTATGTACTGATGACCTTTTTGGTGTCGAAACTGATCTACCTGAAAACAACCTTTTGATTACAGAGACAAAGAATTATATGACAGACCCAACCACTATTGAAAAGAAGGTTCCTCATTCACAGAAAATTAAAGTACTGACGTCAGTTGTAGACGTCACTAAAACCTCGGGGGGTTTTATTTCAGACTGTGACAAAGGTGACAAAGAGGTAGATAAACGGTACTTCACTACCCCTGGTCTACGGTACTAGAATCAAAAGACTTACAACTCGAAATTCGGTTGTAAAGTGAGAGAAGAAAGTGAAAGTAGTTCTCCGAGACATCGGTTTCTTACGAGTTTGATGGTGTGTTAACGTGAGTAGAGTGTGCGATCATTTGATTACGAGTTTACGGGGTTTGTGTCAAGTATTTATCGGAGTCTTTCAGGGTACCCTGACATATAGATTTATGGTAATAGAACATCGTTACCAGTCGAGTTATTACGGATAAAACATAATTAAGAATGGGTGAAAACACGAAATCCTGTGTAAACGGTGAGGACGAGGAACCCCAGTATAAAACTTCTATTACTAGATGTACATTCAGAAACAGAGGTCGAGACGAAAGTCTCTTGAGTTCGAATCTGATTAAACTAAATACGGAGTTCGCTGGCATCAATCGTCTGGAAATCTTACCCCAATATTTCGACATATTTGGTGTCTAGTCTGTCGTTTCACCTGTATGAAGAACTACCATTCACCCTACCACTTTGGTGAAAATGACCTATCGTAGTGTTAATGGTACTAAGAGTAGGTACCTAACACTTCACTACGCTTTATCACCACATCACTGACACCGGGAACTTGTTATACCCGTTCCACAATGATGTACATATAACTCAACCGACCACAAATAATTGAGTATTCTTTTGTAACCTATTTCCTCATAGTCCTAGTTCAGTCAGTAGATGGCTAAGTTATTTGAGTCTAAGTCCATCGTAGATCCAGTGGAAAATTTCTCTGGGAACAAATAATGTAGAAGTATATTCTAATATGTCAACTAAGAATTTGTTGGACCCTCAATCCTCTCAACCGTGAGGAGAGTCACCTTTTGGATAGATATTCAAATGTCCGGAAAACGTAAGTCGGAAGACGTAAGTGACTAGGTTTGTTGGTGTCTAACACATCATAATGTCATGTATAAATAGCTTTTTTTAGGTACACATTGATTTGGGGGTGTTAAGTTTAAACACCATAAGTCTAAGTTGACATAAATTATAGTCAATTTGGTTAATTTTCCTAAGTTACACGACACGAATCAGTGAGTCAACACAGGTTGAGAAACGTTGATATCGGGAGGTCCGAAAAGACAGGTACCCCTAAGAGGTCCGTTCTTATGACCTCACCCAACGATACGCGAGGACGTCCCCTAGAAGGGTTGGGTCCCTAGTTTGGAAACAGAGAACATAACGTCCGTCTAAGAAATGGTAGACTCGGTGTTCCCTTCGGACTTTTCCTGAATTATTTTAATGACATTATACCGTGGAAGACGTAACTCTTTTCAACGTGTAACGTTGTCGATGAAAAGTATTATTCGGTGTAGTGAACTACAAAACAAGACAAAAGGTTAAAACCTGTGTATGATGTGGATACTTTTAAAGGAAGAGAGGGTAAATAATAAGATCTTCAATTGTGTAAAAAGAGACTTTTATTCTAATCATTTATAAATTCGAAACGTTTGGTTTACGGAAGACAACGGTGATGAGTTGAGACGATAACTATCGTGTTTTCCTCGTTATTTACCATGTATTTGTTTATCCACACGACGACAAGGTTATCAAAAAAAAAAAAAAAAAATTCATCGTCTAACGTAAACCGGGTGTTCGGTCCAAACCGTCTGAAAATATAATTACCCACTGGACGTTTGAGATGATTATATTTCACCCCAGGTCTCTTTCTTCGACGAAACATTAAGGTCCAGGTTCAATGTCCAGGTCTGATACCTCTTCTAAGAGTTAATACGTCCGGTATACTGGGTCGTCTAGGTTGCCATGATTGGAATAAATAATACATTGTCTACGATTGACCTCGGAGACCGTTTGACGATCTTCCGAACATAATGTGTCTGTCTATGTCTAGGAATGGAGTTTTGTGTGACTTATGAAGAACTAAAGACGATACCATGAAGAGACTGTGGTGACATATACTTTGGGACAGTGTAGGATGAGTCCTAAGTACGTACACATGGGTCCTTCAGGTCCCACTAATTATCAAGGACTCGGATGCAATTATTCACCATGTCCTTGACTTCCAGTTTCCGAGAACGGAAAGTAGTGGACCGATCCATCAAGGTTCTACATAAAATACTCTGAAGGGTCCCCGTTGACACCCTCTCATGATCAATAGGAATCACTACCAGTTGAGTGCATGTGTCGGAAGACAAACGAAAGGGTAACGTAAAATGAAAAGAGTCGATAGTCAAAACGAAGGACCCTAGTGGAAGGGGGTTTGTTGTGGACATAGGTTTATAAACAGAGTCTGAGTAAAATCGTTTCGGGTTACAATCTATAAGACAATTTTGAGTAAAATTTACGTGTTCTGTTTTAACGTAATAGGATGACAAGGGATTCTTGTTCCCCCAAAAATACGTAAGTAAATAAATACTCTTTTGTTTTATAGGGGGGTTTTGATTAAATTTTGTGTTGTTGTTGTTGTTTTATTTCCGCAGACTTAGAAGAAAAGAAGGAGTATCCTTCCTTACTATATAAACTTATATCTAAATCTTTAGTCTGCATTGATTTGTTAGCCATTTGACTCGATCAGTCGCCACAAACTATATTAAAGTCCAAAGTATGTACTACGAAGACATCGAGACGTATTTCTTCAATTTAAGTCTCCGTGAAACAAAAAAATGTCTACCTTTATATTTAGTCTCTTAAAAAGATGAAGGAGATTATAAACATACCGAAGAAGACGAATCGAATGTCGTCCCTTTCAATCCGTTGTAATTCCATCTTATAAGTCCTTTCTCTGTTGTCCTTATTTGCGTCCTTGAAGATTGGGTCAAGTAAATAAAACTTAGTATTCACCACAGTATCGTACATCCAAATGAAAATTGAATCTACATCTCCCTTTTTTTTAGTTCTATTTACCATCAAGAGGGAGGAGACAAACGTATAAAAAAACAAGAAATTAAGGGATTTGATCTCTACGCGACTCAGATTGTGTTACACAGTGAGAATTTACCCAACGATGAAGATCGACAGTGAAAACTAGTCTTCCGTGCGTCCAGACCCCGTACTTTGAACGTTTGTTTTTAGTCCCTTTATTTTTGTTAAAGGTAAAGGTGAATTTTTAAGTGTTTAACGTCCCGAGACTTGTCGTACCCCATCAATTTTTGTACAGAAAGTAAACAGAACGAAGATGTCTTTTATGTTAAACCTCTTCCTTGTTTACAGCTTTTATATAAAAAGCGGAGGAACTTATAAACCCTTACGACACTTCTTTAGCGAATTAAATTTTTCCTGATACTTTAGAACAAAGAGAGGACAGAACCCAGATTACACTGGTTTTTCTGTTAATACACTTTAAAATTGTGTTATCAACTATCTTTGTAAAACGTAATAGACGGGTTTATCCGTCTTAAAAGTTTTGCTTTGTGTCGAAAACTCAAGGGGTAACCAAGAACTGAGATATTTAATTCACGAAAGAATGTTGTCGACACTGTCACAAACTCGATTATTTTCGACTTTGTTATGGATCTTATTTGTTTATTAGTTGTAGATTAAAGTACCGATCAATTTAGAGTCAAACGAAAGAGACAGAAGTCTTAGAACAGACGGTGTTACTGAAGACAATCTTTAGTAGTTTAATAATTAAAAGTCAAAAAGAGAGACCTAGTACCGAAAAGTGAGGAGAAAACGAGACCCTTTGTTAAAAAAAGTATAAACTACTGATTTTTCGGGGTACTCTATTTTTATATAAAATAATATATACTTATTAGTACCCGGATGACTAAGATGAACAAAATCCTTTTTTAAATTTTTTTTTAAATTAAGAGACGTACGAAATTATAGTGAGACTAGTCAAAACCCACTGAACACACAGTTTAGACCAGTTGACTTGGGTTGATTTTCAAATTTTACTAAAGGATTTTTCACCAACACATTGATAGTATTACCAGTTTTGGATCTTGTGACTGACCACTGTTGTGGTTTACGACCACTATTACACCTCGTTGTGTTTGAGTGTGGGTGACGACCATTTTGACGTTTTACCACGTCAGTGAAACCTTCTGAGACCACTAAAGAATGTTTTAATTTACAAGAGGACAGAATAGACTGTCATCACGAGGAACTATAAATGAGTTTCCTCAACTTTTGTCCAGATAAGATTTTGGAAGTGTCTCTACAAATATCTTTGAAGCAAGTATTAACTGTTTCGGATCTTCGTTGATTACGTGGGGAAATCATCCACTTACCTATTATTTGACACTTTGTAGGTCTGTCACTTGATAATTAGTCACGACTTTTCCTTCCTTGATAGTTCAATATTTTTCTCTTTCTCTTTGAATTTACGTATAAGGATTCTTCGGTCAGACTCTTCCGATATGACATACTCAGGTCGATATACTACAAGACCTTTTCTGGTTGATACTTCTACTACCCTAGTTTGGATAACTTACATATAGCACATACGTACGAGTCAGTGAAGTCAGTACAGGTTGAGACGCTGGGAGCACCTGACGTCGGGTGGTCCGAGGAGACAGGTACCCCAATAGGGCCGTTCTTCTGACCTCACCTAACAGTGAAGGAGGAGGTCCTCTAGAAGGACTGGGTCCCTAGATTGGGCACAAAGGACACCGAAGACGTGACCGTGCGTCTAAGAAATGATGACTCGGTAGAACCTTCGGATTTCCATGTCGTGACTCACTTAAGATTCCATTTGGTACTTGATACCCACTAACACTACACAGTTACTTCCAAGTAGGAACAAAAATTTTTTCACTTGGTAAGGTCACCTCCATATAAGTCTTACCTCCTCCGATACGAATATACCACCGTCTTTCAAATATCCTTACCGACATAAAAGGAGAATTAAAACAACATTTGGATTTTTTGACGAGATTTTTCATCAGAAATTTTTTTAAAACTGGCCCGTTTGTCATTTCCAACCCTTCTACCATACATCTCTGCTAATATTCTCTTCATTCTTAAACATTAATCTTCTATGACGTAATGGTCAATCGTCGAACCACTACCACCGTCTAGAGAATTTGAAAGACCTAAGGTGAAGATGTAGACAGTATACTCTGATCATTATGAACAGAGTGATCCAAAGAGTTCCTCTTACACTCTGTTATATATATACTGATGTATTACAATAGATAATAATGAGTATAATATATGAGAAATAATATTTCATATAGATTAATATCCTACGAACCACCAAAATCAACGACAGCACAGGCTCAGAACACTACGGTATCTGACGTTGGACAGGTACCTTAAGAGACCCGTTCGATAACCTCACCCAACGGTAAAGGAAGAGGTCCCCTAGAAGGACTGGGTCCCTAGTTTGGGCCCAGAGGACACAATGTCCGTATAAGAAATGGTTTACCCGATGTCCCTTCGGGGTTAATATCCTATCGAATATTTTATTATCACTATATAATGTCTAACTAATACGTAACCTTAGTTGACTCTAAAAAGAAGACAAAACCTTTCGATAAGTCACTGATCAACAAATGAATATTAAGTCTGACACTATGAAAAATCTTGACTTTTTAACATAAGTTATAGTAGATGACTAAAAAGATATTCACTCTTCTTTCCTTTTAGATGAAAGGTTGGAGCCGGACTCCAGTACAAATTCGTGTATTTATCCTTCGGTCAAAGAAAACAAACCTAGTTGCCTCTCGTGTCTCTGAGTTATATAGACATAAGGTAGGAGAGTACAAATCCCTGGAATGACATCAAAAGAAAATCGGGTTGTCAAAGGGGACTCTAGATCTCTAGACATTATCGTTACTGATATCCAGTTCTCAAGAGTCTTTGTTTTACAGAACCTTTATAATTTCCTCTTCTTTTTTGAAAAAGTTTTCCCCTAAGACTCTTCCTGAAACCTTATTTACATTTTACGTGACATAAGTTAGAAGAAATCTGAACAGGAACTTTCTGATATGAACATAATACTAAAGTCAAAGTTGAAGGTGGGTCTTAAACAAAGGTGTTCAAAAAGTCTTTTTTTTTTTAGATACAGAAAACGGATTTTGCTTCTTCACATAGACCATACTGAAGAGATACCTTTCCTCGTACCGACATTGTCCTCTTTTTTCTTCTCCTTGGGTCTTATAGAACCCGATATTTCATTTCTTTTTCACTATTCTGTACAGTTTACCTATATTCTCGGTCGAACTTCATAGATGGTGTCCGGTTTACATCCTGTTAAATTTTAGTTTGATTTATAGTAATTACCCAATATTCAGTACCTTATTTTGTTCTTATTTGTTATGTTGGTCTTAGGTACACAGATCGAGAGTATTTATTCCCCTTTTAACCTTCAAATTACCTTATCCCTATAAACGTATCAAAGTTTCATGGAGACTCTACCACTACCTGTCCCTCCGGACCGCACGACGCTAAGTACCCCAGCGTTTCTCAACCTGTGCTGACTCGCTGACTTGACTTGACTTTCATGGAGGAGTGTTTTACGTATAATCAGGGTTCATTTATTACTCATTTAAATATCACTACCACCTGTGTCAGAATTAGTCAACTGGTTTCACTGGTAGTAGTTATTGATCCATTCAATTTTATAAAAAGTTACGACATCGGACATTAGTTTCTTTGTCATAGGATACATTTATGAAAGACTCCCGATACTCGGATAAGATTCGTCTTCCTATACGATGTTTTATTGATCAGGTATTGTAAGTTTCCACAGTTCTAGTATTTTTGGTTCTGGTTCTTTACCAATTTCTAACTTACTTCGATTTCTCCGTGTTATAAATTTACATAACACCAAGAGACACACTCGGAAAACGATATTTCTGTAACCCCACTGTTTCGGGTTTACTGATGAGTCTATAGTCATTCCATGGTTACCAGTATAAAATCAAAACTACCACTATAAGACCATTGTCCTCTTACACAACAAACATCCCTTCTGTGTGATTTTATAAGTTCCCAACATCTCGGTATCTTAGAGTTTATAGTAGTCCTTTTTTACAGAAACGTGACAGGAACACTGAACATACATTTAAACTCTAACAGTAAATAGACACTGAGATAATTTGTGGTCAGGAATTTCAGTCATCATTAATATGGTGTCTTTCCTGAAACGATTAAAATTACTGAGAAAAAACTCGATGTATTTACTTTTATGACTTCTTAATATCTTCCTTTTCATTTCTAAAAGAGTATGGAAAGGAGGGAGGATTAGGTGAGAGGTCCTTACTTGTGATAACCACGGGACCTTACATAGGAAGGACTAGAAAAAGAAATGTAAATGACCATTCCTTTACCCGTTTATAATTATCAATTCTGGTATGGTACGTCGTTTGGTCTGACTGACTCAAGTTTAAGGAAACGAATAATCGTAAAGACGTTTATACTCGTGTAAAATTTGAAGAGGAACTTCTTTACATAAAAACGTCGTCCGACTATTACCAAAGATGGATTGAGTAACCCATATTTTTGATTCAGTATATTATGTACACTTCTGAGATTTTGATACGAACCGATATTGTTAGAACGAACTAAAAATGGAATCCGTTTACACAGATCAAAATATATATATATATGTGTGTGTTTTTTTACTTAAAATAAAAAAAGTATCAGTTGAAAGTGTAACAATAAAATAAAGTCATGTTTAATACTATTAAAGGATTAATTTTCACATTAGTATAGAAAAGTAATACTAAGGTCTCCTCTCGACTAATCTAATAGCGTGCGTCAAGTTTTAATACATTGAAATCACTAATAGGTAAAAAAAGGTGGTCCCTGAGTTCCAAAAAGTTTGAGTTATCGTCGAAGTAAGCATAAGTAGAAACCCCATCAGGTCTGTCGTAGTTCTACAAGTTGGTAAACTAATGAGACAACCACGGTCCGGTACCCGTTGTCGAATACACGAGTCTACAGTCCTCCACATTGTCCCCTCGACCGTAATCCTCTTCCCTGGTTTTTCTACCCCTTTCCGAGGGGAACTCATACCTTCAACCACTATCACAAACTCAACTCCTAGTTCATGGGTTTCTTAACCTTATTCTCATATATGAATGCTATAGTCTTCAGTGACTACGAATTCCGTCGGATCTTTCGATTGTCCTTGGTCTCTTGGAGTGTCCGAATTCTTCCTTCCGTCGTCCGGAGTCTTAGAATCGGTTCTTCCTCGTCTTAGGTCGGACCTCTTCATCAGTCACTTGTGTTCATCTGTGTTCGTCGTCGATCTTTTACATAGGAAACTTATGACGTGGTTTTGAGAGGAATTGAAGTCCTGTAAAAGAAACTTCCACTCTTGGTTTAGGGTCGAACACACTTAGTGGACCTCACTCTCTTTTACCTGTGTAAATCAACCTGAACTCCATGTTCCTCGTTCGTCCAAGACTCTCGTCCTTCAGATCTTGGATAGTAAATTTTTTCGGTCAATATTGGTGTTACTTTAAGTTACTAAAGGTTTATACGAACTAAAAAATTTATTATATATCGAACGTTCTGTCTTTATTGAAATAACTTTGTAGTAAGTCAGTCCCTAAAAATAAATAATAATAATAATGAGAAAACTGGTGTTTTAGAAACCACCAGTTTTAGAGACCTCGTGGTTTTAGAAACGGTATTATTATTGTTTCATGAGGGAGAAGATCCTTTATTTACAACTGTTATGTCACGACGACGACGACGACGACGACGATTCAGCGAAGTCAGCACAGGCTGAGACACACTGGGGTATCTGCCGTCGGGTGGTCCGAGGGGGCAGGGACCCTAAGAGGTCCGTTCTTGTGACCTCACCCAACGGTAAGGGAAGAGGTTACGTACTTTCACTTTTAACTTTCTCTTCAGCGAGTCCACACAGGCTGAGGAGCGTTGGAGTATCTGACATCGGATGGTCCGAGGAGGCAAGTACCCTAAAAGGTCCGTTCTCATGACCTCACCCCACGGTAACGGAAGAGGCACTGTTATGTTATCCGTCATAAATTGAACTTTAAACCAATTTTTTTTATCTTTTTATTGAAACCATATAACTGTCATTCGTGTATCTCTTTTCTCCCTTGTAGTAAAATTTAAAAATAACGTCACATCAACTAAATGGTACAACGCAATCAAAGCCCACATGTAGTTTCGCTTAGTAAATATGCATATGTTTATAGATCAGAAAAAAAATCTAACAAAAGGGTATATCCAGTAACGTCTCATAACTCATCTCGAGGAACAACATATGTAATCCAGGAATAATCAATATATAAAATATGTGTCATCATACATATACAGTTAAGGTCAAAGGGTTGGATAGGGAAGGTGAGAATCATTGATAAAACAAAACGAAACCTCTGTCACTTCGTTCATCCTTCCTTTATATTGACCCTCCGTACCAACAATTCCTATCAAAATTGATTCCAAAAAAGGAGGGAACGAAGTCAAAGTACCGTTAGTTTCAGATATCAACCGGTGGTATAAGAGACGAGTTCTCTAATGACCCCAATGGTGGTAGTGGGGGGTATCTTCGGGAGATAAGGAGAAGGAAGGGGTATCTCGTCCGTGTAGTGAAAACTATTCAAAGGTCAGGGAAGTGTAATCATTTAAATCAGTGGAGGTTCGAGGTTCGTATGAAAACGTGATCGTCTCCTTACTAGTAACGTTGTCTTTATTTTTACATGTACTATAGCCAATGTAGACTTGCCCATGACGGGACACTCTGACGACAGATATTTACGCTAAAACGTCAAAGTACTGGACACAGATATTAGTCGTCGAGACTATTCGAAACGGAAGGAATAACGAGAGGTAAAGTTACAAGTGTAAAATCAGTAAGAAGAATCCATATTGAAAATTGTCTCGTGTAAAATGTGGAGTAAAGTGGGTGTAAACGGGTTCATGTCCATTGATAAAGTAACAGAGCTTGTCGTTGTGAGACTTGGATCAGTCCACGATGGAATTATAATCGTTTTAGTACAGGTAGGAGACGGACGCAGTACACAGTCATAAAATGAATTCTGTGTTAAAAGTTGTACATGACGAACTAGAACTTGGAAGAACTACTTCCTTTAATGTACGACTTCAAGTCAGAATATCCAATTGTTTCAAAAGATTAATAGTTTTATTCGATATTCACTGATTAATAATTTGGATACGAGAGACTGTGAGTTGGACAAAAGAATCGTTTGAACCTATTGGAATCTTGTCTCTCCACTCAATATAATTGACATTACGTAGTTAACTACAAAGTACGGTCAACGGGAGGGGGTCGCGGGGGGTTGTTTCCTTGGTTCCTTCGTCCCTATAAGTTGTTAAAAGTATGTCATAAAAAGGAGGTCTTAAAAACAAGACTCGACCTCCATTTTGAATTGTCAGTCCAGAGTGTTTTGACCCGTCAAACCCTGTTTAAATAAGACACTTGTCTTAGGAAAAAATTTTTTTTCTAAGACTCTTATGAAATAAATATTTTCTTACGGTCGTTTTTTGACCTTAAAATTAACCTTGACCTTAAGGTGGGTTTAATATCCAGTCACTTTAATTTTACATATAGACATATATATATATATATAAATGTCTACGTATACAAACAAGATATATGTATATATTTCGGTATTTACATCTATATATTTTGAGATATTCGGAGAGACATTTTGATATATATGTATATTTATTTATATATCTTGAAGTAACTGAGAAAGGGAGATTTATATAGTGTATAGTGAGGTAAATCGACAAAATTTTAGAAAGTTATAAAAAAAAATTACTTTTATTATCACGGGTCTTAGTCTATATCCATCTTCATACTCTTCTGGGTTCTCGACCGTCTACAAAGTTCGTTTCAAGGGTACCCTAAAAACACCCCTTAGATTACGAACACGGATAGGTACGTAGAATGACCTGACGACACCTTTGTAGTAAAACAAGGAGTGTATGAGTTACTTCGTACTTAGTATCCGAGTATCAAAATCCAATATCATTGACTCCTGTCGGGACTTTCTAATTCTGGAAATTAATCTCTGTTTCAATCTCTCGTCTTGAAGACACTAAAGTTATTCGTTGAGGTTGTTGGTTCAGTGAATATGAATTATTCGTGTATCTATACATAACCTAATCACTTAGATTTAAACAATGTGTTGAGTTAAGTAAAAATCGTACCAAAATTCTACGTATAGGAGCGATACAATTTTAAGGAAACCAGTTTCAATTCGGGGTTTTACTGTATCTAGATCACTGAATTTTTATTCAGATCAGGTATGATCACTGCAAATCCATTGAAACGAATCTACGTTCCGGGAATTTGGATAGTTGATAAGATTCAAAAAACCAGTCATCCCTTTTTCGTGAAAAAGAGGATTCCCAAAATTATTGAAATTAGTTTGTGTTAGATAAGACAATAAGAATAGGTTCATCTTAATAGGATTGATAAGAATTTTTGTGATTCGTCCCTTTATCTAAGTCCTAATCCTGTCGGTCTTGTCCGATAATATGGAAACGTCACATGAAAATATAAAGAAATTCCTTCATTTCTTTTATGTTTCCTATTTTAGAACTAAGGTTCTATACAGTTCTCTTTGTGTCAATGTAAACACAAGAATTGGAAATAAGTGTAATAACTCTAAACATGAAACGGTGTGGGGAGACGAGACATCGAGATCTTGTCCAGTCAAACTAATGCACTATCATTTATTACTAAATCCCTTGAGTCGTCAAACTTCCTCCGGTCTTTTGGTCTTCGACATCGACAAAATTCCCAGTACCTTTATTATGTCTTAAACCTCAACCTTTTTAAAACCAAGTTTAGTGTAGAGAAAATGAATAAACGATGAATTAGAAAAATCCTACGTTTTACAGGTCACATTACCTCTGTGTAAGACACTCCTGGTTTAATCGTGAAAGTCATATAAAATCATGATAGACTCACAAGTTATATCGTCGGTTGTCGATGAACGTGAATAACTCGTGAACTTTACACTGATCAGACTTAATCGTATACGATATTTATAGTTTTTGTGGGACATATAACCCTCACTTCACTTCACTTTCAGTGAGTCAGTACAGGCTGAGAAACGTTAGGCTACCTGATTTGTCAGGTACTTTAAGAGATCCAGTCTTATGACCTCACCCATCGGAAAAGAAAGAGGTCCCCTAGAAGGGTTGGATCCCTAGTTCGGGTCGAGAGGGTTCAACGTCCACCTAAGAAATCGTCGACTCATATAACCCTCTGAATCATGATTTTTTTATATTTACAGAGTAAGGATTACAATATAACTAACGTAAAACTTTACTGTAAGATTATTCTAAACTGTATATAGATTTGAATTAAAATGAAAACGAAATAATTACATCGATGATTTTTTTATTTTTATTTTTATAAAGGTGACATTTCTTAACGGGATATACTTATAAAACGGAAAGAAGAGGGGAGACCTGATTTTATCCTCTTCCGTTACCGTTGGGTCTCCTTGGACCATCCGACGTCAGGTACCCCAGAGCTTCTCAGCCTGTACTAACTCACTGAAGTGAAAGTGAAAAGTGAAAGTACGTAACCTCTTCCTTTACCGTTGGGTGAGGTCAGAAGAACGGACCTCTTAGGGTCCCTACCACCTGTCAAAGGATTTTTTCGTAACAACATAAAAAATTATCCGTTTAAGTTTGGTTAGAAAGAACTAAAAGATAGAGTAAATAATGGACATCAAGGTATATTGTAAACAAAAACAGAGTGACATAGTATATTGGGTACCCAACTTCCTCTTTAATGTTCTTTTTAATCTTCAATATAACTTGATTTACTTTTAAACTTTTTTCGTGTATAAGTGTAGACTTCTTACATAAAATAAATCAAGGATCTTCTTATAAATATCGTAATATACCTTATCTTTAAGACTTTATTAGATTTAGACATGGAGTTTTTAGTGTTTGTCCGTTAATTTCAGCTTCCTTCGTCTTCTTTCCCCTATTTTTTAAAATTCACTTTCTATAGTCAATTCATTTCCTCTTTTTGTTTCCTTTTATTTACATGGATTTTAGAATAAAAAACTTTCTATTTTTGTATATTTCGGTATCTGTCGTGTCTTTTTTCTAGGATACAATTTAGTGTTATCCTTTACTAATATTGAATAACGGTTGTTTAAGTTGTATATACCTTATCTGTTAAAAGTTTGATCGTTTTGTGATTTTTTTTTTTTTTCTTTTATGTATGGGACTTAGTAAATGTGGATAATACAATCAACCCAAACATCAAATTTTGAGGTGTTTCTTTTAAGGTCTGAGTACACTGAGGTCACCGATTAAAGTAGTTTCTTCATCATAGTTAAAATACGTATGAAAATGTTTTTGATCTTCTCCTTTATACACTTTACTACCTATACAATCGATTGAGTCACCCCCTTTAAGAAAGTGTTACATATGTGTAGTTGAATAGTACAACATGTGAAATTGATCGAATGTTGAAATACAATTAATATGGAGTCATTTCGATCTTTTTTTAGTTTTCGTGTTTGGTTATAGGAAATACTTGTATCTTTGTTATAAACGATCGATTGACCCAGGTCGTTATAATTTCCTCATTGAATACTGGTTCATATGTCAAGTTTCTAAAAACTGATTAAAGGTCCTTAAGTTCCAATTGAATTGTAATATTTACTAATAATATTAAGTGTTATAATTATCTTTTTCTTTCATTTGGGTAATTTAACATTGTTGTCTCGGTCTTTATGAAACAGTTTTACATTGAGGGTGACTACTATTTGTTGTTCGTGTTGTGTTATTAAACACCGTTTGATCGATTGTAACATGAATTACAACTTTCTGATTTACATAAGTGGGTCCTATCTCCTTTTCAGTTCATATAAGGTGAGAGTCGTACACATAAGGTGAGAGTCGCAAACATAAGTTACAACATCACTCCGGGATTAGTCACGTTACTATATTCTTCTATTTTTTCACACATCCATCTTTTCTTCGTCTTTTAAATAGAAATAAGTATTTGTTGTATTAAGATTCCTTAGGAATTTTTCTTTGTTTCGTTTTTAAATATATACTGAACTTGTCTCTGAAGTGATTTATACCGCATAATTAACGAATTTTTTAATTAATGTCTAAAGTACCTGACATCGGACGGTCAGAGGAGACAGGTAACTGAGGACGTCCGGTCTTATGACCTCACCCATCGACAAGGGAAGAGGTCCCCTAGAAAGGTTGGGTCCCTAGTTTGAGTCTACAGGACGTACCGTCCGTCTAAGAAATGGTAGACTCGGTGGTCACTTCGGGTTTATACTGTATAATTAACGAAATTTTTTGTGTACTTTTCTACGAGTCGTAATAATCCGAGTCTACCATTTCTCAGACGGATGTTACTTCCTCTCCTCTGAACCCAAACTAATGACCCAACCCTTCTAGGGGACCTCCTCCCGTACCGTTAGGTGAGGTCATAAGAACGATCTCTTAGGGTACCTGTCTCTCTTTGGACCACCCGATGTCAGGTACCCCAACTTGTCTCAACCTGTTTTGACTCGTGGATTGTGTATCTACTACGTGTATTTTAGATGATACGGTATGGGTGTATGGTATATTCGTAGGAAATCTTACCAATTTTATTCTTTCTCACTGATATGGTTCGTAACCACTTATACATATTATTAACTCTTTGAATTTGTAAAGACTATCTTCATATTCACTATTTTGGTCTACCCCTTTATAAAAACGTTTAATAATTATTGAATTTATGACAATGAGTAGTTAGGACCCTGAAGGGACTATCAAGTCAACCATTCTTAGGTGGACGTTACGTCCTCTGGGGTCAAGCTAGGGACCCAACCTTTCTAGGCGACCTCTTCCCTATCCGATGGGTGAGGTCATAAGGACCCGAAGGGAACACCGAGTCGACCCTTCCTTAGACGGACGTTACGTCCTCTTGACCCAAGTTAGGGACCCAACCCTTCTAGTTCGAGTAGTTAGGATTAGGATCCGTAAATAGTTTCTCTTTGTCCGTATATCCGTGTGTCTTTGAATGTGTACATATAAGTATTCAAACTGAGTATTATAAGTTTTTGACCTTTATTGGTTTACAAGTTGTCATCTACCTCTTTGTTTAAAACCATTACAGACATGTCATCAAATAATGAACCGTTATTAGTGTATCTACATAGAAATTTTTTTTTCATACGACTCACTATCTTTAGTCATTTTTCCCATTCATGATATAGCTAGGGTCATATACCTCAAGATCTTTTTGTTTTGACATCACAATCTTCTGTCTATTCAGAAACGGAGTAAAATCCCACATACACTTCCCCATATCTCCACTGTCGTTTAAACTATCATTTCTAAGTATTTATTTTAGTACACCTATGTAAGACATAAAACTGACATCACTATTAAACAGTTTTAAGTGACTTTGTAAATTTTATACACGAAGATGAACGAACATTCTTGAAGGGTCCACCGTGATTATTATTTCTTAGACGGACGGTTACGTCCTCTGTATTTTCTGTGTCCGAGGTAGGGACATAGTCTTCTTCTAGGGGTCTCCTCCAGTGTCGTTGGGTGAGGTCATAAAAAGGACCCCTTAGGGTACCTGTCTCTTCGGACCGGTCGATGTATGTCAGGTATCACGACGTTTCTCAGCCTGTGCTAACTTCGTTGAATCATACGTGAACATTTAGTGTGAAGTTACGATATTTAAATTTATCACTTTTACTTGACCAATGATCCCTCTCCCTTAACTAAACTTATTCCATTTACTCTTTCCGTGGATCTCTCCTTTCGTATACCGTACACACCCCTCGTCATTACTCAAGGTAAACTTACCTTGTTTTCTCTTTACATATCCTTAACAACGTTGTGTTTGACCTTTCAATCTCAATCTTGTACGTTCTAGTATCTATGGTCTTATTTGTAAAGTTTGTAAATAAATATTTTGTTACTTACTACCCCGTAGTTAAACAAACGGAAAGGGAAGGGAAGGGAAAGCATTGCAAACCTCACTGCAGCGAGTCTGTACACCTATCTGTTCCGAACTCGTTCGATACCCTCTTTCTTACGATACAAAGGAAGAATTTACCATCCTAGAGACCCAACAGGCTAAACGTATTCGAGGGACAGGTAGTCACCGTTACAAGTAAACAAAGATAGTACAGTCGGAAAGAGTCAATGGTACAGTCAATGGTAGTCGTCTCGAGAATTTTTGTATACAAGTGTGTTGGTTTTGACTTGGTGTTACCACCCGAGAGTCGGGAAGAACTTTAAGAAATTTTTCGTGACCCATTTTTAGTTCATAAAAGTTTATATATATAAAATCCGTGATAATAAATTCAGAAAGAAAGGTTTTATTCTCGGAACTCTAAACCTACCTTTATACTTCCGATACAGGTGATAAATAAGGGTTGAGAGTTCGAATTAAAGGTACACTTCTTAGTATTCCTAACTAGTGTATATGACCTTATGACGTTTTCGATTTTCTAAGGAATATTTAGATATTTAGACAATTCGAGTTATAATTCATTTTGTTATAAAAAGTTAGGTCTACCGATTAAACGTACCGAAGTAAATTGTGGACTGAAAAGGTGTGTGTAAACGAATAATATTTCTGACAATATTTTTTACAATGAATTTTAAAACTGTCTTTTTTTTTATTGGACGTTTTTTTGACGGACGGTCTAAACTCAGTACGATAAGTACAAAGATTTTACCTCTTTTCTTCAAATTTCCTAAACCCCGAAACTTTTCCGTCATCGGAGAAGACGTGGGAGGTTACTTAATCAGAAGAGAACCTAATTGTTCGATAATTTCAAAGTCTATCCTTGTAAAATTATGTTTAAGAATGGTCTCTTCATATCTCAGTTTTATGTTCATCTTAAGAGACATGATGACAACAAATTATCAATTTTGATATTATGTTGTAAAAAGTTTCCAAAATGTTCTTTATTATTTTGTAAATATTATTTTAGAAATATAACGATACTATATCTTAAAACTGTAATGAGTAAAGAAAATTACATAGTGGTTCACCTGTAAGTATTAGGAACGGAAGTTCTGATTTGGGATGGTTACAATAAAGGATAAATATACACTGTGAGGACTTTAAATAAATAATTACTAATAAAATCGTGTAAAAATATTAGGGTATATAACGTAGGTCGTAACTCATGACCTGAAATTGTCATTTCATGGAATCTTCGTGAAAGACTTCATCAAGTCAAGTCAGCGAGTCAATACAGACTGAGAAACACTGGGGTACCTGACATCGTGAGATCCAAAGGGACAGGTAGTGGTTAAGGATCTCAAACGAGTTTAAGTACAGGTAGAACAGTCACTACGGTAGGTTGGCAGAGTAGGAGACAGTAGAGTAAAAGGAGGACGGAAGTTAGAAAGGACCGTAGTCTCAGAACAGGTTACTCAGTCAAGAAGTTAATCCACCGGTTTTATAACCTCAAAGTCGAAGTCAGGAAGACTTCAACTCCACTACTCTATAATCTTGACCAGTAAAGGTAAGGAAGATCGACTTTAAAAGCAAGACGTGACGTCACTTAAACATGTCAGTAAAGTATCAATAATGTTAACGAAAGAGGACCCGTCGAGTTCCATCTTTTTTCGGTCCGTAATAGTTTATTTCCTACTGTAAACTTTAATATCTCTAAACGTTTCCTGTAAACCCTTCTTTATCTAGGAGTTGAAACTAAAACAGAAATAAGTCTTACTTCGGTCTCTCTATCTCCGACTCTAAACTTAAGATGAAGATGTTGACTCACAACGAATCTTGACGTTTCAGAGAACTGGAGTCAGAACAGTGGATATTTTACTATTTTCGGATGATATATATTATCCCGGAACATGTTATTTATTTCTATTCAACATTTTAAAAGTTCGTTTAATTTGTAGTACACATAGGTCAAGTCAAGTTAGCGAGTCATTACAGACTGAGAAACTCTGGGGTACCTGACGTCGTATGGTCCGAAGGGACAGGTAGTGGTTGAGGGTCTCAATGAGTTTGAGTACAGGTAACTCAGTCACTTCGGTAGGTTGGTAGAGTAGGACAGTAGGGGAAGTGGAGGACGGAAGTTAGAAAGGGTCGTAGTCCCAGAAAAGTTTACTCAGTCAAGAAACGTAGTCCACCGGTTTTATAACCTTAAAGTCGAAGTTGTAGTCAAGAAGGTTACTTGTAAGTCCTGACTAAAGGAAATCCTACCTGACCAACCTAGAGGAACGTCAGATTCCCTGAGAGTTCTCAGAAGAGGTTGTGGTGTCAAGTTTTCGTAGTTAAGAAATCGTGAGTCTAAAGAAATATCAGGTTAAGAGTGTAGGTATGCACTGATGATCTTTTTGGTATCGGAACTGATCTACCTGGAATCAACCATTTCATTACATAGACGAAAAATTATACGACAGATCCAACCAGTATTGAAAAGAAGGTTCCTCATTCGTAGAAAATTAAAGTACCGACGTCAGTGGTAGACGTCACTAAAACCTCGGTTTTTTTATTTCAGACGGTGACAAATAGGTAGATAAACGGTACTTCACTGTCTATTGATATACCATAGTCGTTGTTGTTTTTCAACTTTATCCCTTCTACTTAACTCGGAACCGAGGTCTTAACAATTAATATACTCGAACTTTGTAAAAGATTTAAAGAGACTCGGAATAATAAAAACTATTATTATTAAAGAAAAATATCTTAAATACGATGTACGACAACGATAGTAACACAGATCGAGAAACTCTACAATACCTGAGATCGGACGGTCCGAAGAGACAAGTACCCCAAAAGGTCCGTTCTATACTCTCATCCAACGGTAAAGGTAGAGGTCCATCAGAAAGACTGAGTCCCTAGTTTGGACAAAGAGAATTGTAGAGGACGTAACCGTAACCTCTTATCGACTCCCTAAATTCACAATGAGACGAATATCTTTGTATATTTTACCGATAAAAAAAAGATATTATCGTTAAAATTTAAAATTTGTTGTCGGGTTGTTTACTTCACCAAGAGAGTAGAGAACCAAGTTTTCTTTCCGTTTGAGAAGTTTGTATGGATTCCCTCTTTTATATCAGTTTCAAGAAATATGATGAGATTATTAATGATGAAGATCAAAAAACACACAAAAAAAAAAGAGAAATCCTATTCTTACTTACGAAATAGTTACCAGTCCAACCACACAAAAGAATATTACGACGATCCAACGAAGTCAGCATAGACTGAGACACGCTGGGGTATTTGTCGTCGGGTGGTCCGAGGAGGTAGGGACCCTAAGAGATCCGTTCTTATGACCTCACCCAACGGTAAAGGAAGAGGTTACGTACTTTCACTTTTCAGTTTCACTTCAGCAAGTCAGCACAGACTGAGAATCACTGGGGTACCTGACGTCGGGTGTCCGAGGAGGTAGGTACCCTAAAAGGTCCGTTCTCATGACCTCACCCCACGGTAACGGAAGAGACAAAGGAATATTGTTGGGTATTATTTACGATAGGTTCATACGACTTCATAGTGATGTGTTTAAATTGGGATATAAGACAGAAAGGGATTGATGAAAAACTTTTGATTAAAGGTATTATGTAGATACAGGGAATTAACTAATTGAGAAAACGGGTAAAAGAGACAAAGAAGACAAAACATATGAATCATTGGATTTGACTAAAAAAGTTATCCAATTTTTAATAGTAAAAGATGTGTTTAATCTCTTGTTGATTTTCTAGTCGTCTTACGTCAAAAATTTTAAGATAAAGTTAATTGGTTAAAAAGTTATCAGTCAATCAAGATCTTCTACACGATTCGAAGGTTCCATTTAAAAATTTCATATCTGGAGTTATATAGATTAACATCTAAACTTTGTTTTTACATGGATATAGGACCTACAATCTATGTAATATAAAACGAATAAACCAAGAGTGTTATTAGGAGATTTCACACGTAATAGTAGTAGTGGTTACAAATCTCTCTAAGGTGTCGAACGGGTTCCAGTGTACTGATCCTTCATATATTATGGTAAACTTATCTTGGGTTAAACCGAAGTATATGAAATAAGAAAATTAATACGGAGGATTGTGTACGAATAGTTACGATAACTATGTAAAACAAACGATTTATATAAAGTCTCTGTAAAGTATTTCTTATAACCAGAGATCGAAAGACTACCAAAACCAGACGAAAACCATAGTTTAAATTACGACCGGAGTATTTTACTCAACTTTGTACAAAACGAAGAAAATAATAGAACTTTTATACACATATTACAGATAATAAATAAGTGGACAAACCATCTTAAGCATTTATTCCGATGGACCTGGACCTCAAAAGAAACACCCTTCAAAAAATTGACACTGAATTTGAGGACTTTTCTATTTCCCTGTAAAACCAGTATATATAGAAAATGGAACTTACTTAAAACAATAAAACACGGAAAGTCCTGTAACCAGGTGGTATTTAACAGTGTAAATAACTTTTTTTTCATTAAGGACTATAAAAGAATAAAGTGAAGGATACAGATATCTTAGGTTATACGGGAAAAAAGACTATGACCGTGAATAAAAAAAGAGGAGAGTGAGAGTCAGTAAATAAAACCAATGATATATGATTATAAAAGACCCCGGAAGGGTCCATGGAACCACCATTTCTTAGACGGACGACTACGTCTCGTACGTCCAAATTAGGGACCCAGTCCTTCTAAGGGACCTCCTGCTTTACCGTTGGGGGAGGTCATAAGAACGGACCTTTTAGGGCACCTGTCTCCTCGGACCACCTGAAGTCGGGTATCGTAGCGTGTCTCAGTTGACTTCACTGATTCGTCTTCTTCTTCGCCCTGACATCGGGTGGTCCGAGGAGAACAGGTACCCCTAAGAGGTCCGTTCTTATGACCTCAAGGGAAGAGGTCGCCTAGAAGGGTTGGGTCCCTAGCTTGGGTCCAGGGTGTGTAACGTCCGTCTAAGAAATGGCAGACTCGGTGGTCCCTTCGGGTTCTTAAGACCTCACCTATCGGATAGGGAAGAGGTCGTGTCTAGAAGGGTTGGGTCCTTACCTTGACCACAGAAGACGTAACGTCCTCCTAAGAAATGATCGACTCGATGATCCCTTCTTTTACCGTTGAGTGAGGTCATGAGAACGGACTTTTTAGGGGACCTGCCTCTTCGGATCATCCGATGTCAGGTACCCCAGCGTTTCTCAGTTTGTGCTGACTCGCTGAAGTGAGAGAGATGTGATGATCCCTTCGGGGATAGTTGACCAATACTCTAAAATTTTCAACAAGTCCAGTAGTCATAGGACTATCTAAAGATGGATGAACAATTGTAGTTAATAACTTTCATTTCACAACTTAAGAAGTTAATGTTGACATCAACATACATAAAGATCAAAATTAATATGATTAAAAACGAAGTATCCAACTCTAGGAAAACAATCCACGTCTATTTGGATCCTGTAAAGAAAAGAAGTAATTAACAAAAGAAAACAGTAACACACTACAGGGAGAGTAGGGACTAATAGTATAAAGAACAAGACACCGAATTGTAATAGACTATAATTGTATCGGTGAAGTCGAACGAAAACTAATCACAAACGTGGCATGTGTATAAAAAGGTAGTCAAATGTAAATTTGAAAAAAAAGATAAATTAAAGAATATCTGTCGTAGAAAAAATCCATAATATAAAATACCTCATATCATTAAGACGAAACTTAATCTCAAAAATCGACCAAATGTAAATTAAATTTTTAACATACAATTAACATACAAATATTAACATATAATATTTAATTTTAAATAGAACGATAAACGATAAACAGGGTATAAGAGAAGAAAAAGAAGAAGTAAGAGATAGGACTAAAAAGATGATTAAACAGAACGACACTTTCACTTTCAGTGAGTCAACACAGGTTGAGACACTGGGGTACCTGATATCGGATAGTCCGAGGAGACAGGTAACTTAAGACGTCCTGTCTTATGACCTCAACCATTGGCAAAGGAAGAGGTCCCTTAGAAGGGTTGGGTCCCTGACTTGGGCTCAGAGGACGTAGTGTCCGCCTAAGAAATGGTAGACTCGGTGGTCCCTTCGGTAGTCCCTTCGACCAACGATATCTAAAAGATTTTAAGTGAAAATCAAATAGTGTCACGTTAAAGTTTATGCCAATAATGTTGAGTATATGTCATCTTCTTGGACTGTCGAGGTACAAAAAATGTAGAAGGTGAATTAGAACATAATAGTACGCAGAATCGAGAGATATACGATGTTTAGACTATTATGTAACAATGATAGAATTTGTTAATAGAAAATATGATAAATTAATGTTATTCATCATGTATAATCCATTACGTACATTCCGAAGGGACATCAATTTTACCATTTCTTAGAAGGATGTTCCATCCTCTGGTCCCAAACTATGAACACAACCCTTCAAGGAGACCTCTTCCCTTACCGTCAGGTGAGGTCATAAGAACGGACCTCTTAAGGTACCTGTCTCTTCGGACCGCCCGATGTCAGGGACCCCAGTGTTTCTCAGTCTGTATTGACTCGTTAATTGTGTGTCACGTAAAATTTATATGGGTAAAAGGTAAAGAGAGAATATAAAACACACCTAAGTGTAAAGACAGACTATACCGAAGGTGAACTACTTAAATTGTAAAGATCAAAAAGGAATAGAAATAAAAGATAACTTCGTTTTAACTAAACATTACAACACAATCAAAAAGTCTATATATCGTTTGACTAAGTGTAGGTACCCGAAGGGTCCACCGTGTCACCATTTCTTAGGTGGACGATCAAGTCCTCTACGTTCTCTACATGTAAGTTAGGACCCAGCCCTTCTAAGGGACCTCATCCTTTACCGTTAGACGAGACCGCCAGAACAGACTTTTTGAGGTACCTGTCTCCTCGGACCACCCGATGTCAGGTGCCCCAGTGTCTCAGCCTGTGTTGACTCATTTTTCTTATGTATATATAAAAAAAGTACAAGAAAAGGTAGTATCCAATAATATTCTATAACTTATTTCATAGACTACGGTATACCATCCTGAGACAATAAATGGATAAAATGAATGTCATGACACATAGACAATTAGGGTTTGAAGATTTAATAGAGATAGAGGAGGTAAGGGGAAACCATTAGTAGTCAAAAAAAGATACAAACACTCAGATAAAGACGGAACATTTATTCAATTAAATAAATAAAAAAAATCTAATGAGTATTTGCATAGTATATAGTGAATAAAGAGACTAAATGAAGTAAATCATACTATTAGAGACCCAGATACGTACAACGACGTCTACCGTAATAAAGTAAGAAAAAAGTGTTGATTATAAGGTAAAGTAATATATATACATATATACACATGTATATATGTATATATATATATGTGTGTGTAGTGTAGAAGTAATAGGTAAGTAGACAACTACCCGTAAATCCAACCGAGGTACAGAACCGATAATATTTATCACGTCGATACTTGTGACCCGACGTACATAAAAAAAGTTTAATACCAAAAGAAATCTATATACAGGTCCTCACCCTAATACCCTAGTATACCATTGAAAAAAAAAAAAAATTCCTTGGAAATATAACAAGTCGTATCACCGACGTGTTTAAACGTACGGGTAGTTCTCACATCCTCCCAAGGGAATAGAGGTATGGAAAAAATCACAAATAGGTACCATCTGAAAAACTACTATCGGTAAGACTGGTCATACTCCATTATGAAGTAACATCAAAACGAAAAGGGAATAGATTATTAATCACTACAACTCGTAGAAAAGTGTACGAGTAACCGGTAGACACACAGAAATCTCTTTACAGATAAATCCACAGAATTGTATCAATCTCTAACCCCCGTCCTCCTCTTCCCCTGCTGTCTCCTACTCTACCGACCTACCGTAGTGACTGAGTTACCTGTACTCAGACTCACTTGAGGCCCTCAACCACTACCTGTCCCTCCGGACCGTACGACGCTAAGTACCCCAACGTTTCTCAGCCTGTACTGACTCGCTGACTTGACTTGACTTGTATCAATCTAAAAATACACACACTCTATAACTCGATACACTCGACAAATATATAAAACCTTTAGTTATGAAACAACCAGTGTAACAAACGTTTATAAAAGAGGGTGAGGTATTCCAACAAAAAAGTAAAACAAATACTAAAGGAAACGACACGATTTCGTAAATTGAAATAAACCCAGGGGAAGTAAATAAAAGTAATAATAAAGGTCATGAGACCTTCTGTCTAGATTTATTGATAATACCGTTAATTACAGTATCTCACAAATCGGACACATAAGGAGAGTAAAATATGATAAGTCTGAATCTAAATCCAGAAATTAGGTAAAACTCAAATGAAAATATATGCCACAAGTCAAGTCAAGTCAGCGAGTCAACACAGGTTGAGAAACCACAATCACTTACAAATTTGAATTAACAAAGTATTTTGTTAAATATTTTTAAAAGGTTAAAAGGGTCAAGACAAATGTCTTCTCTTATAGAAAAGAGGTAACATATAAGAATGGAGGAAACAGTTTCTTATTAAATAACATCCATACACCCAAATAAAGACCTGAGAGAAAAGACAAGGTAACTAGGTACACATATAAAAATACAGTTATGATTCGACAAAACTAATACCATCGAAACATCATAAAAGACTTCAACCCTCCCAATACGGAAGTCGAAACAAGAAAAAGGAGTTAAACGAAACCGTTAACACCCAGAAACCACCAAGGTTTTTTTTAAAATCCTAAACAAGGTCAAGACACTTTTTATAGTACCCATTAAACTATTCCTGACGTAATTTTGACAGTTAACGAAATACATCATACCGGTAAAATTGTTATAATTAAGAAAGGTAAATTCTCGTGTCCCATAGAAAGGTAAAGAAACTTAGTAGAAGTTAAAGTCATAAAATATAAAGGATCGTATATTCAGAAAGTGAGGGAACTAGTCCAAATAAGGATCTAAATATAAAAAAGAAACCTGTGTTTAAACTTTCCCTAACTAAAAAAATTTTGAAAGACTAAAAAGGAAAATCCCAATTTTTTTTACGTCGGTTAAAGATATACAACTAGACCATAGGACGATGGAACGACTTAAAAAAGTAGTCGAGATTATCACAAACACTCCTCAGAAATCCCAAAGATATATACATAGTACATTAGACGTATTTTATTGTTAAAATGGGAGAATAGTAAAAGTATGAAAATAAAGAAAAATAACAGACTAACGATACCGATTCTGAATGTGGTCATACAACTTATCTTCACCACTTTCACCTATGGGAAAAGATCGAATTCTAAAATCACCTTTCTGAAAGTCAAAAATTGGAAACTCATAATACATCCAAACAGTATTTATCAAAAATAACACAATTCTATACAGGGGAGAGTGTAACCACTCTCAAAAATAGTACTTATCTACAACTTAACATAGTTCACGAAGAACACGTAGATAACTTTACTAAGAATATTAAGTCCAGAGACGTCAGTAAGTAGACTTTTATGTAAATAAAGAGGATGTGAAAACTTTCTATAAAAGAGCAACATATATTGGAACCTAACTGTCCCCAAAAAAAACAAAACAAAATTACACAGATACCGGTACGATGTGTTGAACACCCTAGAATCAAAGAGTTAGTCCCTAGTTTGAACCAGGGACCTTCATTTTTGTACCTCATGATTGGTGACCTTATGGTTCCTTGAGGAGAAAAAAAGGGGTAAAAATTCCTACGGTATGGAAACAGAAATTTTTACCCCCCGCCCCCCTCTCCTTAAGGAACTACCTGGTCACCAATTGTGAAGTACAAAAATGAAGAAAACAGAAGACCAAGTTTGACAGAGTATCACGAATACAACTTTAACAATGTAAACAAAAAATAAATATCATATGGGAGTTCTAAAGAGAAATAGTAAGACAAAAGGTGTTAAACTGATACTATACGGATTCATCTTAAAAAGAAATATAAATCCTTTCCCATAAATTGAAAACCAAACAACTTTAAGTAATTAAACTTTTGAAGACCTGATAATAAAGAATTGTGTAATAACAGACCCCCTAAAAACTTCTGTAATTACGTATACCGGTATTACAGAGGTCAGTTATTACATAATTTTATCAAGGCAGAACAAGAGAACAATGATTCTATGGTTAAGATGTACACCATCTACCAAACTGTCATAGGGTTACAAAACCTACAAGATAACTTAATACAAAAAGTAACACAGAAAGTCAAACCTATTAAATATAATTTGATAGAATTTCTACTGACTAAAAAGGACCTTGTACAAGTAAAACAACGATTTTCGGATGATCATCCTGTAGAGAAGAGACTATTGGAAAGCTAGAGAACTCAAAGAACATCAAAATATATCAAAAGTAAAGAGACTATTTTAAGGAGTAGAGAAGTATGTACAAGAGATATAAAAGTAAAATGACATTGAAAAATATATGCTTAGTACACCACTACCACTGAATCAGCGAAACAGGACAGACTGAGAACACTGGGGAACCTGACATTGGACGGTCCGAGGAAACAGGTACCCTAAAAGGTCCGATCTTATGACCTCACCCAACGGTAAACGAAGAGATTACCTAGAAGGACTGGGTTCCTAGTTTGGACCGAGAGGACGTAACGTCCGTCTAAGAAATGGTGACTCGGTTCTATGTAATAAAATCACAGACTATAAAGTTCATAGTCCTATTAGAGACCCGGACCAAAACACCTAACTCACAGAGAACTGTTACCTAGAAAGAAAAAGGGGTACGTAAAAATACAGAGTTTAAAACCTTATTTAAGACCTGTGACACAAATTTTCTTTTCACCTTTGACTCAATATATTATAAATGTGTGTCTTTATCTAAGTGGGGAAGAAAATATCTGGTAGTGACATCAACAATAAGTCATCGATTCAGTACAGTCTGAGAAACCCTAGGGTACCTGACGTTACACGGTCCGAAGGGACAGGAAGTGATAGAGGGACTCAAATGAGTTTGAGTACAGGTAGTTCAGTAACTACGGTGGATTAGTAGAATAGGAGACAGTGGTAGAAGAGGACGGGAGTCAGAAAATGTTGTAGTCCCAGAAATGGTTACTCAGTCGAGAAGTGTAGTCCACGGGTTTTACAACCTCAAAGTCGAAGTTGTAGTCAGGAAGGTTACTTATAAGTCCCAACTAAAAGAAATCCTAACTGACTAAACTAGAGGAACTTCAGCTTCCCTGACAGTTCTCAGAAGAGGTTGTGATATCAAGTTTTCGTAGTTAAGAAGTCACGAGTCGGAAGAAATACCAGGTGGAGAGTGTAGGTGTGTTCTGATGATCTTGTTGGTATCAAAACTTATATACCTGTAAGTAGGTTTATGACAAAGACTAAAAATTATTTGACAAATCTAAACAGTATCGAAAGGAAGGTTCATCATTCACAGAAAATTAAAGTACCGACGTCTGTGGTAGGTGTCACTCAAAACTCGAGTTCCTTTATTTATTTTCAGTAGTGACAGAGATGTGAAGGGGGTAGATAAACGGTACTTCCCTACCCTCACCTACGGTACTAAAATCAAGACACTTACACCTTAAAATTCGGTAGAAGAAGTGAGAGAAGAAAGTGGAAGTAGTTCTCCGAGAAATGAAGGAGAATAGAAAGACAGTAATCTCACCATAGTAGGTGTGTAGACTCCAACAACCAAAAAGAAGGTCTTTAGAACTAAGGTCGAACACTAAGTAAGTCGGGTTGTAAAACGTACTACATGAGATGTATATTCAACTTGTTTCTATTGTTATATGTCGGAACAGTATGAAGAAAGGGTCAAAACTAGGTCAGGGACAAGGTACAGACCAAGATTGACCGTGAGGAACTGGACGTATGTGTAAAGAGTCCTCCGTCAAATCTACCAAACCATAAGGATAGAGGAATTCTTTAAAGGTGTCAAACAACACTAGGTGTGTCAGTTTCCGAAACCGCATCAATTATTTCGTCTTCATCTACAAAAAGACCTTAAGAGGACGAAAAGAATACTAAGTCACCTACGACCGTTAAACTAGAGACCAGGGAGACAGAAAAGATTTAGGTCGAACATGTAGACCTTCAAGAACCAAGTACACGACGACATCGGGTCGAACTTCCTAAAACTCTTAATACAACGATCGAATACTTTACTCACGTAAACATACCATCAAACTTGTAAAAAAACCGTAACGGGAAGAAACCTTAACCTTACTTTTGACTAGAAAAGGTCATGACACCGTTAACGACACATAAGGTTTAAACGAACGTATAACTCATGTCTTAAAATTGTCTTAGTAGTAAAAATCCTAAAATTTATCGAGTCGACCTTAAGATAGTGGAGGTGATCGAAACAAGAATTGTCACGAAGACTTCCGGGTGGACTGAAGTTTGAGGTCCTTCAGACCAGATCCTCCCAGTGGTGTGGTAGTACCAATAGACTTGGTGATTCTAAAAAAAAAAACATGTCAAGACACAAAAGAACTGTAAAGAAGACATAGAGAAGACGTAGACAATTCAGGAATGGTAAATATAGGAAATAACACGGGTAGGAACGTACTTTATAAGGGTGCTATAGAGGTTAAAAGAACTTCTCTATAGATTTAGAAAGGGTAAGATAACAAAAGGAAATAAAAAAAGTAACAAGTAACTTCTTCCGGAAGAATAGAGAAGAAGGATAAGACACATTGAGACGTGAACCAACTGATATAGTCGGGGAAGAGAAGAGAAGAAAGGGAGTCGATAAACATTTCGGAGTAGTCTATTAGTGAAACGGAAGAACTTAATGAAAAAGAAACCTTAATAAAGCCAGTAACGGAGGACATGTCACAATACTTTAAGACAGGTGACTAGAAGTCCCTTGGGACAAGATGGTCCAGATTAAGGAACTTAGATAAGCAGTGGAGGTGACATATTAGAATCCCTAAACTAAATCCAGTATAGACTTACGGAATCACAAGAAGGGACGAAAGAAGTTAAATTCAGACTTAAAACGTTATTCCTCACGTCGGTGTCAGTCGAGACCCAGAATTAAAACGAGTAACATATCTTGAACAGGTAGAAGCGACGTTTATTAGTTAGACTAAAGTCATAACTGGTAGTCCACTACACGTACTTATCTCAACAGAGAACACAACAACCTTACCCCACAGACGATACTGGTCACACAAGAGAACTGGTTTGAGACAATCGAAAACGGAACGAAGTGAAACATGAAGTTCCGGATTGAATGGAAGATGAAAACGTAAGGTTAGAGGATGCTATTTTTCCTGTAGAGAAAAAACCACAATCATGATCAACAACATCCAGAAGTATCTTGGTCAGTTGAAGTCGAAGAAACCGTAGACACCAACCCTGTATCTGAACCTAATGACACTACAACTTACTAAACAAAACCTTTGTTTAACCACAATAAGACAGTAAAAAATTCAAAGGGGGTTCATGACGTAAAACCTGAGAAAACAAATGGTATTCCCGATGAGGATATGTACAGGAATTTCGACTGTACTCAAATGATCCGTCGTATATAAACCCATAATATACTAACGAAATAGAGGTCTGTCAGATATGGAAAACTGACATCTTAAGTCAAGTTAAATTTAAATCTCATATTTACAATAAATTCCTGAATGTTTACTGTGGAATAAGATAAAAGACCGATAAACATGAAGTAAAAAAAAGAAAAAAAGAACGACGGACAGAAACATTTCATGATTAAAAGTAGTCAGCACACGAAACTAGGTGAAGATAAATGGAAAACGAATAGATAACATCTAAAACGAAACACCAAAAGTACTCCGAATCTATTTTTGATATGTGTATATGTGTATGTATGTGTTTTTTCCACATAAAAAGTGAGTATTTTAAAATTAAAATAAGTGTATATACTCATAAGAAAATGGGGTGGAAAATACAGAAACGACAGTAGTAAATATAGAAATAAAATAAAACACAAGTAATCGTATAACAAATATGATTTCGATGAAAATTATGAAAACAGGAAACAAGAAATAAGATCTCAATTCAATCGTAGAGTCAAACACAATTGTATGTTATTTCAAGTCGATAATAACATATAAAAGTGGTCAATTGGTCTCTAGACAACGAAGTCGAACTTTTGAGGAAAGTTGAAAAAAAAAAAAAAAACCATTCAGTATAAATCATCACTACTCAAAGGAGTCGAAAAAAAATTTAATCCTCTTCAGAAATAAGGAGGAAATAAAGACTTCCTGTCGAAAGTACCAATTTCATAAAAACCAACCATTAAAAAAAAAGATAGTAAAACTTATATAGTGGGGGACGAGAGACCCGGACATCACAGACTCCTTAGACGACTGTCATAATAAGGTCACGGGAACATACTCTTTTTAGTAAACAAAGAGAACTTCTAAAATTTTAAGAAACAGAAATCTGTCAAAATAATATACAGAACCTCTTCTTGGAAAACCTAACTTTAAAATTCCACTGGAGAGTCAAGTATTTGAATCTACAGGTTTAGAGAGGGGTCCAAACTCTTCAAGAGTCGGTAATAAAGAAATTTTTCGAAAGAAGTAAAAATGGGGAAGAGGAAAGGAAACTCTAAGGTCACCAAGTATGTGTTAGTTAAACTACAGGATAGGAATTGAGAGTATCCAAAGAAGTAAAAAAGAGAGGAGTCCAACCTAGTAAAGTCTGAGAAGAACGAGCGACTAAAGAGAGAAGACGGACAAGTTCTGACGACAACTTCGAAAGATAACTAAAGAAGTCAAGTCAGTAACATAAGAAGTAGAGGTTTCAAAGATGACCCAAGAAAATACAAAAGAGATACTTGACGACAAAATAAGGACATAACATAAGACTACAGTCCAACAAATAGACACAAGAGAACGTCGAGAAGTTCGTATACTTGTCAACCAAAGAAACTAGAGGTAAAGAAACACCAGTCAATGATCTCCAAACGATATAAAGAAAACATCTATATGAAGGGACTACGAGACACTAGGGATATCGGAACACGTCTACAGACGTGTAAACTTCTTCGTCGGTGGAGAAGCTCTCAATTTGAAAATGGACACTTATCCTCGAGTGATGTAGTACGACACTGGAACCCAGACAATCATATCCCACAGTTCGAGTCCTCGTGTACCTTTGTAGGTCAGACCCGTCTCATAATACAGAGACTCAAGTGATCACAGGTGTCACAGTTGTTGACACAACAGGAACCACTCGTGACACCACCCAGGTGTCCCAGAAATTCACCGAGAAGATTAAAGTCATCGATTCTTGGTCCTTCGTCACTACCGATTTCTGTCACCAAAAGTGTGTGAACCGAGATACCCAGTTGACGTCCACGGTTATATCACCGTCTTCGTCCCCGTCTGTGTGACTATCACTAACCCCAACTCCTTCCATCGTTCCGGTCTTGGTTGATATCCGAATGAACGTCGACGGTCCCGGAACCGACAGTCTCACGAGAGGACACCGACGTATAAGATACAGATACACACGTGTTACGTCACCTCTGACCACGGTCCCTAGTCCACCCACCCGTACGTCCATGTGTATACCTTCCCGATCAATGTTCAACCTTGTCACCACAGTCGACACTGTCTTCCGACCCGGACGTTCACTAACATACCTGGGTCCCTCGTCACGTCAGTGTACATCGGGGTGTCAGAGGGGGACTCGGATATGTGACGTGAACTCCGGTCACTATCCCCAAATCGACCCTTGTACGTCCACGTGACGACCTCTCCGACAGTGTGACATCTGTGCCACCACCGGCCGTTCGTGACTCACACTAGACCTGGGTACTCTTCCCCGGGACTACAACCACACAAGAAGACACCACACGTGTGACGATACCTCCGACCAATATCACATGTCGACCGTCCCGTCTCTCCCTCACTCCACCAATCGTAATCACTTACGTTTGTAAAGACACCACTATTGGACGTCCCACAAACGTCACCAACACGATAGTATCTCTTCGACGACCCAAACCGATCTTGCAGAGAGACTTGGTGTTAGTACGGGGTACACACTGACGATTATCATCAGAGACGAACAAAAGGAGTAAGGACGGTTGAGATATAAAGAGTCGAAACTGTCAGACCCATTTCATTTTGGGATCATCCTGGAAACGCGTCACGAACCTCTCCGACCAAAGAGTGTGATACGAAGAAAAGGACCACTCTCTTTTAAATATCGATCCTTTAAGGAAGAACGGTGTCTTGTTACGACTAAACGGTCTACACTACTATGTCCACTTTACTTCGAAGAAGAGAACACACTAATAAGAAAAACGAGGTACCATAACGATTTTAAAGGATTCACTAGATGGTCTCGGAAAAGACACTTATCGACAGGTCAGTAACTAGAAACACCCTCCTACCCCTTCGATCCAAGAACATATAACGATAAACGTACACACACACACACACACACACACACACACACACACACACACGTTGGTTAAAGAAACCATAGAACTACTTTGATAATATATAATGGGACATTATTTTTCTTGGTACTGAACTTGTGAATGTGTAAGTAAGTACAAAGTACCTTTAAAACGTATAAACAATGTTACAGGTGGGATGTTTAATAGAAGGATAAAAATGTCACTTTTATTAAGAATGTCTATTTTTCTTAGTAGACTAGAGTATGTTCGAAATATACAGAAAGGATCATACTACATCTTCAAAGGAACATGTTAATTATGTACTACATCCAAATTAAGTCAGTACTTCTCAGTTTGTGGACACAAAGGTATACAAGAGTGAATAAAGTGATTCTACTTTCAAGTACCTATTTAAAGACATATTAATCTCCTTGTACTATTGAAGGGTCTTTCTGTCCTAACGGACCTATGTGATAATAGGTTCATGTACACTTAGACCTCTCCTCATTCCCACCTACAGATGTCTCAGTGCACACATGTGATTGGTCAGTCATTTGAACTTTGTTGGTTAGTAAAGTCTCTATAGTTCTTTTATTACTTTTTTACACTAGACGATACAAAACGTTTTTATGAAAAACATATTGTTATCTAGTGTTATTTATCTACTCCAATTCGTCATGTCCGACTTATTTAGACACAGAGAGACCTAACCCAGTCATAAATCCAAGAAATCTCTTTACTATACGGTACCACTGTTCTGCATTGTACTACTGGTAAAACTTTACGTATCTTTATAACTGTACGGTACATCACATGATCATTGACTGTATCACGACGTCCAGTTAATGTGACATTCTTATTTCAGTATCTGTCTCTCTAGTCTAAATACTGATGGTCTTCGTTCCTAAACCCCTAACCCACTTCCATCAGTTTTCCATTATTGAGGGTCAATAATATTCATTCATGATCCCTCCATTACATGTCATACTATTTATATTAATTGTGACGATACTCAATATACACTTTCAATAACTCTCATTTAGTACTCAAGAGTGTTCACTTTTATAAAAAAGATAAAGAACTTAAAACTTATATATACTCTACTACCTATAAACGACTTGTATGACACCATTTATACTATATCATTCAGTTTATTAATACGACATATAGAATTTGAATATGTCAGACATACAGTTAATATAAAGTTATTTTGACCTTCTTTTTTCTTTTCATATACGTCGAGGAGTCTTTTTTATGGACAAAATTCTTTTAGTAAGAGTCAGAAAATTTTTTAACTTTTCTGTATCTGTACGTATATCAAACTAAAAAAATTGGTTTTCAGTCTCATTTTAAAAATATAAATACTACTTGAGTGTCTTTTGAGTCAACCACTTGAACTATAATTTTTCTTAATATACATACCGTTTAGACTTGTCTGTGAAGTAATATTGACGGTTATAATAAAAGTAGATTAATCTAAAGTGAGAATTAATCAATAAAAGTCTTATTAATCTTGATATGTCTGAACACTTTATTTTTACTTGAAAGTGTAAGACTTGGTACTTTATACTTTTCAAATATTTAATAATAACTTTTCAGTTTTCTTGTATAAGGAAGCTTTTTATTTTCTTCGGATTTCTTTTTACTAAATCACCTTTTTATTTACTTAATCTCTTTACAGTATTTGGTTTATACATAATATCTAGATTGTAAAAGTTCAGACAACTATGTTAGATTTATAGTTGTGTTACAAAAACACTCTTTAGTTTACCTTAAAAGTTACCGTTCACATTCGCAAGACAAGATGTTACAGGTGTCTCTTGACTTCATGAAACAATTGAGGGTCAAAACTGTTTAAATTCTTTTAGGAAGACAATCTTAGACAAAATATTTGACAACTACGCGATTTCTTTATTTCAGAAACCTCTATGTTTTGAGAAAGTGATGTAATTGTACTAACAATGACAGTCAGTGGAGTCAGTACAGGTTGGGAAATGCTCAGGTACCTGACATCGGGTGGTCCGAGGAGACAGGTACTTTGAGAGGTCTGTTCTTTTGACCGGACCCATCGGTAAGAGAACAAGTCCCCTAGAAGGGTTGGGTCCCTTGCTTGGGTCCAGAGGACGTAAAGTCCGTCTAAGAAATGACAGACTCGGTGGTCCCTTCGGGTAATTATATTAATTCTTAACAAAAATAATTAAGAATAACACTAATTCTTACATTATTTTGTTAATACATAATTGTCTAGTAAGATTCTTATATTGAGTTTCTCGTCGAATTTAAAGATGTCTAATCGTCTTATATCTATGGTTTAATACATTCACTTCTCGAATAATTCATCAAGATTTTAAGTGTTATCTTTCATCATCTCCTCCTTTGTTCTTTCTTTAACCAAATTCCGACCGACCACCTTTGTATTTATTAAGTCCAAAATATCCGTCCTATCTTAAACATTAATAATTATCACTTCGAGTACCTATTTCAATTAAAAATTTTTAGAACACTTTTGTTTGTGGTATGTGGATAGTTACTTTACATATGGCTACGGACGCCATTTTTTTTAATCACCGATAAGTCTTATAGTAAAAAGGAATCTAGTAACTAATTAATAACATTGACGTACTATTTTGTTTTAAGAACCCAGAAACCTATAGTTTTTACAATCGTAAACACTGTTTTTACTTTCGTTTTATTTAATTGGACAGAGAATGGTATACATAACTAGGGTAAGATTTTGACGTTTTCAATGAGTACAATACAAAAGAGGAAGTCTTTGGTACGACAAAAGTAGGTTTAAAATATAATTCTCTAAGATACATAAAAATATAGACAGTCGATGGATTTAACACCTTTACTCTTCTTAATTGATAAACAACGAGAGATGAAGAGAAATGATTTATGGATTTTAGATTTTAATTTTATAATAGGAATCAAAGTAATCGGTTTTAAGTGATCACTTAAGTGAAAAATACAACTTCATATCAACTAAATGTAAAATACACAAAGTCTACATGTTGTATCACTAAACTATGCAAATATCTAATATGAGTTAAGTTTTAATATCCACAAAGGGAGACTACATACAAAAATATCAAATAAAATATGTATCATCAAACGTAGAGAAGTAGGAGACAGGGGGTAGAACTGGAAGGGGAAACGGGGGAGGGATGACCATTGGGGATCAAACAAGCGATATTGACACTCAGGTAAAACGAAATAAGGAAATAAAATAACAAATCTAAGGTGTACATTCACTATTATATGTGAAAAATCCTGAAGAGACCACCGAGTCTGTCATTTCTTAGGTGGACGTTACACCCTCTGGACCCAAACTAGAGACCAAACCCTTCTAGTGAACCTCCTCCCGTACCGTTGGTGAGGTCATGAGAACGGACCTCTTAGGGGTACCCGTCTTCACGGATCGTCCAATGTCAGGTACCCCCATGTCTCAGCCTGTGCTGACTTGTTGATTCATGTATGTGAAAAATACTGACAGACTGTATAACATAATTCGTATTATTAGAGGTCCAGGTAGGTACAACAACGTTTACCATCTTAAACTAACGGAAAAATACCGATTTTAAAGTAATATATACGTGTATTGAAGAAGAAATAGGTAAGTTCATAACTACTTGTGAATCTAACGAAGGTATAGAACCGATAACATTTATCACGACGATACTCATAACCCCACATGAAGAACCGATGGTAACGTCCAGAATGTCTATTCTCGAAAAGACAGGTGTATCTTTAAATACAATTCGTCCGACCAGATCTTATGTGTCACAAACATAGTAAATAATGAAAAATTTAAAAAAAAACATTAACTCTGTTTTGACTTTATGATGTCGGATATTCAAATTCCATATGTCACACAAATAACTATGTATATATATAACGTTCTACTAATTGTGGAGATAGTCTAGTGTATTAATAGTAAAAAAACACACAACCCTTATTAATTCTAAATCAGAGAATCGTTGTCCTTCTGTCATAATAAAGATATTAGTGATACAACACGTAATCTATAGGTCCTGAAATAGATAACCACCGTTTAAAAAATGGAATTTGTCATAGAGGCGTTAAGAAGGTGGGGGGTCGTGGATCGTCAGTGTAAAGATGACAAAAATACTCAAACCGAAAAAGTCTAAGGTGTGTATTAACTCTAGTGTGTCACAAACTAAAAGACGCAGACTGAATGGAGTGAATCGTATTACACGAGTTCCAGGTAAGGACGACGTTTATCGTCCCACAAGAAAGAGTTCCGACTTATTATAGACACACAAACATAAGGTGTAAAAGAAATAGGAAAGTACATAACTACTTGTGAGTGCAACAAGGTATAGAATCGATAACTCTTATTACGACGTTATTTGCCTCACGTATATAGAGAAGTTATAGATAAAAGTGAAGGAAAGTCATATATGAGACTTTATGTTAACGACCTAGTATATCATTAAGATAAAAGTTAAAAAACTCCTTGAAGGTGTAAAAGGTATCACAAACTTGGTTAAATGTAAGGGTGGCTCTCACATCTTCCTAAGGAAAAAGAGGTGCAGGAGTGGTTATAATCAATAGAGAACAGAGGAACTATCGGTAAGATTCTCCACAAACGAATGTCGAGTGACACCCGAACTAAAGATAAAGGGACTAATAAACATTACAACTCGTAGAGAAGTACATCGACAATTAGTGAACCTACAACAACGACTTTTTTTACAGATTAAGGGGACGGGAAAAATAACATAACCAAAAAAAGGGGATAGGTTGACATATCCCAGGAACATATAAAATCTATAACCGGGGGTAGTATATATATATATATCGTTTATAAAAGAAGGTAGTGTATTAAACGGAAAAAACCGACAAATAAAACGAAAAATCAAACTACATAAGGATGAACAACTAAGAACTAAACGACGAATATGAAAATCTCAGTATAGACTTTTTAGTAACGGACTAATTTTAGTTCCTGTAAAAACGGATACTTAAAAAGATTATGTATATACCATTGTCCAGAATACAATTTTGGAACGTATATAAAATCAAGTAAAAACACTCAACCATTCTAGGTCAGATTAAAGTAAAAAGACATACTTCGACAAGTGAAAAAGGTCGTGGTAAACAACTTCTCTAATAATAAAAAGGTTAACTCACTAGAACCGAAAGGACAGTTTATAATCAACTGACCTCCCGTAAAGACCTGAGAGTAAAAACAAAGGGTACAAATACATATATAAAAAGACAGTCGTGTAATGACAAAACTAATGATATAGAGGTATCACACAAAACTTTAGTCCTTCACATTATGAAGGACGACACAAGAAGAAAGATTACTAAAGACACAAAAGAATTCATCGATCCTAAAAATTTTTAATATACTAAGTAGGTCATGACAACCTTAAAACTATCCCTAATGTGAACTAAGTATCTACCGAAACCTATCATTTATGTAAAAATTTTTATTGGGAAGATTGGGTTCTTGTTTCCTATAGAGAAACACAGAAGAAATTAAAGAAGTGTTTTCAGAGTATCAAAACTCTCATATCTAGAAACTAAAGGAACCAATGTAAATAAGGATCAATAACTACGATTACTTTATCAAAAGAGATTAAGAAAAAGTCTATAAAACAAAATCCTATATATTTACGTTGATTAAAAACATACAACTGAAACATAGAACGTTGAAACGACTTAATTAACTGATCAAAGTCGTCAATAAACCAACACAGAAATCCTCAAGTTTAGTATAATAGACTTTTACTGTTACAATGAAGAAAGTAAAGTCAAACTTACGGAAAATAACAGAAAAGCTCGAATTAGAGATATCGATCCTGATAGGCATAACACTACTTATTCTCACACTCTCACCCGTGGGACAGAATAAAGAGTAGAATTTATTTGTCGAAAGTCAAAAAGCGGTAACTCATGATAAAATTCGACACCCAAACGGAAGACGCCCAAACGGTATATACAGGAAAATATAATATGAGAGGAATAAGAGTCAAAATAATCCTTTTCTATAACATATAATAGTTTGAAAAAAAGACGTAGTCAACTCTACTAGTACTAAAAATAGAATTCAAGATAATAACACCACACAGTGTAAATAACTAAACAAAAACTACTTAGTAGGAACTCTACCAAACCCCTAGTTAGGGTGAACTGGGAAAAATGACACGACAACTTAAACGAAGTGATTATCAAACAACTCTTAAAATGTAGACACAAGTAGTCCCTATTAAAGATCAAAAGAAAAAAAAAACATCACAGGAAAGAACCTAAACCATTTTTCTCATTGGGATCGGAATTCAAACGTTCATATCTCCTGAAACTCTTCCTATTCTTTTTTAAGAAGAAATTTTCAAACTATCTTAAACGGTCACTTTGGAGACTAGATCCCGAGGAGACACGCCCATCGAAAAAATAATACTAAGTTAGGAAAATGAGTAATGTACACATGAGTGTAAAAGACAAAGAAGGGTTAAGTCTACTCACCCAACACACAAAGATCCTAGGATAAAGAAAATTCAATAAGTTAAATAACTGTATTATGACAAATGTCATCGGAGTAATATAAAACATAAAGACACCACAGTCAGTACTACAGAGGAGAAAGGAAACACTATAAACCCGGAAGAGAAAAAGGAATCAAATAGACTTATATAACAGATGACCTTGAACCAGAGTAATGATGTGGTCCTCGACTGACGTCTCACGAGTCCCATGGGTCCCACTGACGACTGGGGTCATCCCTCATGACGAGTACTCACCTCAATGACGACTCGCGTCCGTAGTCCCAGACAAAGGGAAATTACAATAAATTTGAAAAGAGAAAGGACTAGAGGAGGTAGAAGGTCAGTATCTGACCTGAGGGGTCCTGAGACTCACGACGATCTCTCTTTGTCCCATCGACCCGTTAGTAAGTGACGATAAGAAAAGAGGATACTCTCTCCAGTGGTGGGGGACTATCCAGTAGTAACATATCAGAAAGAAACCCACCCCGTCATGACAACTTCAACAAGAATGGGAGAGGTATCGTGGTTAACGTACGACCTTAGAGGGAAGTCCTTCCGACCTGAAGTTTTTAGAGAGAGAGTAGACACCCTTAGACGGGTCCAGTCGTCAAGTCCAAAAAAGGGTTGACATTTTTTTTTTTCTCCAACATTCAAACGAAGAGAAAACCAAGTTCTAGTCAGATGAATAACGATTACGGGTCTACCCGTTCTGAGGAGTATACTGAGGAATATCCAGGGAACCGTATACCGCGACCTAGGGTGTTGAAGGTGTGTTCACGAAAACAAGTACTTATTTACAGATTAAAAAACAACTTTTCCTCCTTGATTTTTCTCCTTGGTACATTTATAGTGGTAAGACATTAATAATGGAAGTTAAACGGTTGAACTGTTGTATAATATGATGACTTTGAAAGAAGATATGTACAAAAAAATCAATACAAAGACTACAGAAAGATTGTCTTTGTTTATGATGTTAAAAAAAGGACTATTGAGTCAAAAGTTCAAAGTAATGTAGTTTTATAGGAGGACCTAAGATACACGTGTCCATCATAATCAAACATAAGGTATTTGTTATTAAAGGGAAACAAAAAGATGAGATCACTAGAGAATGAACCAGATTAAATAAATTCTTTGTAAAATCTACAAATGGTATTAGTATCGATTGTAGGTGATTCGGAAATTATACGATAATATTGTTCAGGAAATGTAACTCAGGTTAAGATTTAAGAGTCTTATTTTATATATTAATAAGGTGAAATGTCTATTCCCTTTACTGACGTCACTTTCCCATCTACTAAACGGGTTTCTTTGTGTCGATCAAAAAAGTTTTAGGTCACAATTTTATAGTATTAGACGGGAGACTGGATGACACGATAAAGGAAACACGGTCGACGGAATTATGGGAATGGGACTGACACACCTCTTCCCTCCTCCTCTTTTCTTTCATCAATGTTCAAATTATCCGTAATTTACACAGTCTTATTGTCTGTTTGAGTGTAGACGATGTCTTTGTCCTTACTTTCGATGATTTGTACAGATGTATACGACACATCTCTGAACGTTGTACGTCACACTAATACCGTATCCAATATACCGAACCCAGTGATCGTATTCTCCTTAGTTCCCTGTTTAATACAAGTAACCGTCTATTTTCTCACCGACGACGTTTGTTTTTAACCTTGCAAAATTTCATTGGTAAATACATCCAGTTTTGACCTAGTTTTTTGAATTTGATTCTAGAGAAGGCGCACCCGTCTTTGTCCGTTTATTCTCGTTTGACCCTTTTACCTGGGTTAAACATCCTAATCGAAAAAGCTTTTGTTCTACCCTTCGTTCTCAGGACGATAAGTTACGAATCAGTGAATTCTCTGATTCGGAAGGGATTAAACTAGTTCAGTCTTCAACTTCAGGTTTGGTTTTGGATATAGTATCCGTGTCTCGGGTCTTTCATCCAATATCCTCTTTTGTCCAGACTCCAACTTTCGAATAGAGACATTCGAAAATCAATCATGACTTCTACGTCTTTTCCTAAGTAGTGGGTCTCCTGTCCCGAAGTGTGTCACAATTTCATAGGCTCGACGTTTGTTATCTCGACTTCAAGATCCATTCTGAAGTCGATGTCGTCTGTTGACATCACGGTCCGTCTCAGTGTCTCCTTCTTGGAGTCCTGTTCCGTCACCCACCATGTTCAAACTAAGAGTCCCCTGTTCCCCGATAAGTGTCGAGTGTGACAATACATTGTCTGTTATATATTATGTAGAAACCGTCCTTCTACATAAAATATGAGTGGTAGACCATCTGGACCTCGAGAAACATTTTATGAGAAACTAATTTCGTCTCTAATAAGATATATTCTCTACTTTCCCAGACCTTTTTCCGTTTTCAACCGGAAGAGGTAACTTGTTTCCAACAAGACTGGAGATTAAGACCTCAGTTTATTGGTCAGAAGACTGAACGTTTCATGAACAGTCAGTGACTATTTGATGGAATCGACAGAAAGAACGTATTCGGGTAGTTTCCGTTTAAACATAAGTAGGTATATAAAAGATCATTCAAGAAAGTGGGAGGAAGTATTGGTATCTTTTATATAAGAACCATATATCTAGTGAGTGTAGGACTTCATATAGATGTATCTTAAAATTTTATGAGTAACGTATAAGAATCACCTCGGGTACACCGAATCCAATATACCAAAATATCGTCATATATTCGTTATAGGTAAATATTGTAAACTAATTACGATAAGATTTTCTAAGTAAATCCAACAATTGTAATTGTGTATAAAAGAAAAGGGGAAAGTGTGCACCTAAAAATATAAACAAATGTTTTACAAGAGTTTGAAGGATTCTTGATAAAGATTCCAGAGAGACATTCTTACTTTCTTTTTGTGTATTCTCTAAAAATCCAAAAACAAGAATTTTGTAATTATTTTGTTCATGGGTCTAACAATCTTAAGTTAGGGTGTTGATAAAATAAACATATGTATGTGACCTCTGTTTTTCCACCTATTCTACAAGATTGACGATAGTTCTTAAAGTTAAATAGGACTTACTTCCCTTTCTCTATGTAAGTGTTCATTGATGTTACGTTCAGACGTCACTATTTACGATATTTTGTTTACATTTGTAAAGGACACCCTCGTCTTTCCTTTACCACTAACTAACTCAAATACCCATAATTCTCTCCCTTCGGAACGTTTTACATATTGTAAACTCAATACGGAAATTCTTGTCGATATAGTTTTTCCGTCTCTTCCTTTTACTCTCTTCCCCATTCCCTTTTCCGATAAAAACCCCTCTCCTTCCTTTCTTACTATGACTTTTAACGAACAAAATAAGTTCCCGTCCCTTGTCACAGGACACAGACTTCATGTCTCCTCTCCCCATTTCTCTTCTCCCTTCCGACAACCTCTATCGTTAGGGATAATACTTTCCGTAACTTGTGGTATAACCCTAAAGTAAAAGTTGGGGATCCTTTACCCTCGGAGATTTTTTCTGAGTATAACCGCTGAGTTATTTCTCTTATAGTTACCGTATAAATATTTAAAACTTTTGAGTAACGAATCTAAAACTTTTCACAAAATTATTTCTTCGCATTACACCACCATTCACACTGAAAGTTTTAGTTAATACATTTTCTATGATAATAGATCTCCTCCCGTTACTAAATTTTTGTTACATCAACTCACCTCTTTCCAGTCAAACGTATAACGACTCGATCATGGGAGTTTCTCGATTTACTAGAGGGAAACTGAGGTATTAGTTTACTCATTTTACTTCCAAGATGTACAATGTCTAAGTCTCTTACTTATTTTACTTTATATTACTATGTGTAATCCTGATATTACTTTATATTAATTCGTGTAAAGTTTAATAAGTAACAGTAACCCGAAGGGACCACCGAGTCTCCAATTTACAGACGGAGGTTACGACCTCTGGGTCCAAGCTAGGGACCCAACCCTTCTAGGGGACCTCTTCCTTTACCATTGGGTGAGGTCATAAGAACGGACCTCTTAGGGTACCTACCTCTTCGGACCATCCGATGTCAGGTACCCCAGTGTTTCTCAGCCTGTGCTGACTCGTTGAAGTGTGTGTGTGTGTAGTCTTTTGTTAAACAAACTTGAAATACAATCTCCGAAAATTATACGGAACCATACCGTATTCGGAGAACCTCCTCTAGTGGTAATTGGGGTGACATCTCGGTGGTCTTGAATGTGTCTTGACGCCTTTGTGTGAGAACCTCCAGTGTTTGTTTTGAAACACATGTGGTCCTGGGTCCTCTTTCCTCGTCACTGGGGTGTTCTGTGATTGGGTCTGAACGAGTACTCACAGGTCCTCAGAGATCGTCTCCACACCCAGTCTTCACCGGACGACGTCCCAGTCCCCGTGACTCACTCCGGAGGTCCAATTTGTTGTCCCTCTTTTGTGTCGGGACGGGTAGTTGTCTTTTAACCTAATTTCTAAAGGACTCGTACCGGTGGGTAGTCTTGTTCTGGGTCAAAGGGAGAGTCAGTCAGAGAGGGAAGTCCTTCAAAGGTATTCGGAGAATAGGAAGAGTCAGTCTCCCGTCTACCTTACTTTTGGTGTTAGTCTCTTGTGATTGGTTAGACTAATGTACCTGGTATCGGAATAGATTAAGTTACTTTAATATTCGGTACGGTACATTTCGATGGATTCTTCCTACCCAGTACCACCTCTTAAGACTGTTTTACACCAGGTGACCTCTTCCCTTCCCGTTTGGTAAAGTCATAAGAACGGAACTCTTAGGGTACTTGTCATATGTTTCCGTTTTTCTATCCTGTACTTTCTACTTGAGGGGTCCAGTCATTCACGGGTTTTAGGATGACCTGTTCTCACCTCTTTATTGAAGTCTTTCTTACTTCTCTACCTCGGTTTCGTTTACAGGTCAACACCTACACTGACCACTGCCTTCGTCACACGTTACGATGCTTCTTGTTATAACGTATCCTTGGACCTTACAATCCAGGTACCTAGCTCCATCTAACGGGCACTAGTTTGTCTTCTACCGTTCGTACTTGTAGTTGTAAAATCCTTGGTCACTTGATCATACTTGACCTTACCCACTTAAATTGAGTGTACTGGTAATATAGATGATGACACCCGTTCTTAGGGATTCTTCTTTACCTGATGGGGAGTATCAGTTTTTTCTCAGGTTTTCAGTTATGAACCAACGTCAGAGTTTTTACTGTCTAGACAAAGAAAGGTTCCGTTTGGTAAGTCATTTGTCATTAGACTCAGATACGGGGTTGGTTATTACGACTTCTTCGATTTCTACTTACCAAGATACTTCTGGATGTTCTGGAAGACCTTGATTGTGGGTTTTTTCTCCAGGAAAAGTAATATCCCCTGATCTCACGTTTTCATCCTTCAGTTCTCTATGGACCTCATCGTCCATTTAAACCGGAACCTCATGTTTTACTTCGTCCCGTTTCCGATTGTCTCAAAACGGTTCTCTCGTGTGACCAGTATTTTTGTGGGAGTATGTTGTTATGTTCTCTTCTGAGATGTGTACCTGTAGTGGTCTGTCAGTTATGTCTTTAGTCTAACTGATATAAGAGACTTCGGTTTCTACCTCTTCGAGATATGTTAGTCGTTTTTGATCTGGTCCTCGACTGACACCGAGTGTAGTACTTGAGGAATAACCTTTTAAGTCTGACTTCAACTTTTTTCATCCCTTTTGGTGATCCTGTAAGTCCATACTCGATTTAGTTTAGGGAATACTGATCTAATATGTTACCTTCACTGTTTATCTCAGTTCCCTATCTAGACTATCTGTCTCAGGGACTTCTTGATACTTACGTCCAAACACTGTAACATATCCTCCGTTACTAGTTCTGGTAGGGGTTCCTTTTCTTTACTGTTTTCCGTTTTACTAACAGACTCCTCCGGATTGTTTATCGACTCTTTTCTTCTCTTCGTTTTCCGTTTCCTCTTTTCCTTTCTATATGAGTAACTTACGTCTCAAGGTTTCTTATCGTTCTTCTTTATTCTTTCGGTAGGAGTCACTAGTTACGTTTCTTTATCTCCTTCTGTCGTCTTACCCTTTTTGATCTCTAGATAAGTTCTTTTAATCTCTATGGTTCCCTTGTATAGTTTGTTTCTACCCTTGTTATTTCCTGTCTTTACCATGCCTGGATTGTCTTCGTCTTATATAATTCTTCTCTACCGTTCTTATGTGTCTTCTTGATATGTTTTTTCTAAAAGTACTTGGTCTATAGGTGTTACGACACTAGTGAGTAGATCTCGGTCTATAGGACCTTACGCTTTAGTTCACCCGGAATCCTTTGTAGTGCTACTTGTTTCGATCACCTCCACTACGACCATTTAAACCTTTTGGGCCGTCATCGGTGTCATCGGTGTTCTAAACTTTACCAGTCAAAAGTGAGATTAGGGTTTCTTTCCGTTACGGTTTCTTACGAATTAGATGGTGTGTTAACGTGATTAGGGTGTGCGATCGTTTCATTACGAGTTTTAAGAGATTCGGTCCGAAATTGTCATGCACTTAACACTTGAAGGTCTACGTGTTCGACCAAAATCTTTTCCGTCTCCTTGGTCTCTAGTTTAACGGTTACAGGTAACCTAGTAGCTCTTTCGTTCTCTCAAGGCCTTTTTATAGATGAAGACAAAATAACTGATACGGTTTCGAAAACACACCTAGTGTTGTTTGACACCTTTTAAGAATTTCTGTACCCTTATGGTCTGGTGGGCTGGACGGAGGACTCTTTCGACATATGTCCAGTTCTTCAATGTCTTGACCTGTACCTTGTTGTCGGACCAAGGTTTAGCCTTTTCCTCATACAGTTCCGACATATAAGAGTGGGACAAATAAATTGAATATACGTCTCATGAAGTTCGACCTTAGTTCTAAAGGTCCCCTTTATAGTTATTGGAGTCTATACGTCTACTGTGGTGAAATACCGTCTTCCGTTTCTTCTTGATTTCTTGGAGAACTACTTTCATTTTCTCCTCTTACTTTTTCAACCGAATTTTGAGTTGGAAGTGTTTTGATTCTAGTACCGTTTATCTAACCCTTCCTTACCTTTGTCACTCTTTTAAATAAAACCCCCAGAGGTTTAGTGACGTCTATCATTTACGTCGGTACCTTAATTTTCTGCAAACAAGGAACCTTCTTTTCGATACTGGTTGGATCTGTCGTATAATTTTTCGTCTCTGTAATGAAACGGTTTTTTCCAGGTAGAATCAGTTTCGATACCAAAGAAGGTAATCAGTACATACCTACACTTTAAACCTGATATTTCTTTCGACTCGAGTCTTCTTAACTACGAAAACTTGAAACCACAACCTCTTGTGAGCTCTCAGGGAACCTGACGTGACTCTAGGTTCGTCAGGTAGGATTTCCTTTAGTCAGGACTTATAAGTAACCTTCCTGACTACAACTTCGACTTTGACATTATGAAACCGATAGACTACACTTCTTGACTGAGTTACTTTTCTGAGACTAAACCCCTTTCTAAAATCCATCATCCTCTGACCCTGACGTCTCCTACTCTACCAACCTACCGTAGTAACTGAGTTACCTGTACTCAAACTCGTTCGAGACACTCAACCACTACATGTCCCTTCGGATCGTAACACATCAGGTACCTCAACGTTTCTCAACCTGTACTGACTCACTGCTTGACTTGTGAAACGACATTGGGTTTCTGTAACGGTTTCATCAGAGTTTATCTTCGTAAGAAGAGAGTTCTATACACTGTGTCACCCCCTTACGGTCCTATCCTGTTCGACTCTTTCATCACACATATATATCAGATAGTACACATTTTATCTATTGATCACCCTTCGACGATATTATATTATGTCCCTCGGGTCGGATCACAAAACACTGTAGGACCTCCCCTCCCTACCTTGCCACCTCCCTCTGAGTTCTTACTACCCTAATATATATATATTACTGAGTAAACGAAACAATACACCGACTTTGGTCGTGTTGTAACATTTCTTTAATAAGAGGTTAAATAAAGAAAAAAATTTTTTCGTAAGAAGAGATAAGAACCACCTAGAACTTCGGACCTCACGACGTCAGGTACCCCAGTGTCTCTCAGTCTTGCTGACTCACTGACCTGACTTGACTTGTATTTGGTGGACCGATCGACGTATTGGTTAGATATAAAGGGTCTATGTGACATCAATTTACTTGGTGAATTGACTCGAGACGTGTTTCCTTATATCGGTCTCACTATACATCGTGAAGGTGTGGATCTGTTCTTTAAGGAGACATGTATAAAGAACAAAATAACGGAGGACGGAGACGTACATTCACTGACAGGACAGGATCTTTTTCATCTACTACGGAGTCAAGTACCTACTCTATGGATTCTTGATCTGTGTGAAAGGAACTTGACAATTGAACTCACTAGTCATTTGGCGACAACAAAAACTCTGTAACACAAACAAAACTCTGTGACCCCAGGCAAAATAAGACTTTGAATCGACTTGACTTATGTTTACATAACGTAAACTTTAAAGACATTGTGTTGTAAATGTGATGTTACTAGGTACTCTCTATTTATCCATCGTAGGGATCTAATGTGTCTCCTCTTCGTGGACTAAATCTTACTCTTCCGACTCTTTCGCAACGTCTTTAAATAGAACTCTGGTCCTTAAACTACTCTATCCTTTAATAACCCTTTCCGTATGACTCTCATTCTTTCTCAGCATATACTTATCTTCTAATTTCAGGTCTGAAACATTTAAAACAAATAACGGTAAACCTAAGAACCTTCGTCTCTATAGTTAATCAATCAGAATGACTCTACATAACTATAATCAAGATAATTTCCAATAAAACAATTTTCATATTGAGATTCTTCCAAGAAAACAGATGACCTAATTTTCTTCCAGAAATAAATTATGTGCGTCCGAAATTACTACACTCTTTTGTAATTCGTTCGAAATTAAGTCGATGGGTACGGAAGATGTGATGTAAAACTTCGTTGATTATTTTCAGGGATCCGGTTCTTTTCTTTCCAAAGAGTCGTAATGTCATTCCCCTGACGTCTCTGACAGTTGTCTCTTCCCTTCCATTTCCATAAAACTGTTTAACACTACTGTTTCTTTTAACCTAAAAGGGAGTAAAACAGTCTCCTCCTTTTCGTGAAGGAACCCTCACACTCTTATTGTCGTGTCTGGTTTAAGTAGAAGACAATGGATTTACTAAGAGGAAACGTAAAGTATAGTTAAAATTTTGGTTGATCAAGTGTAGGTTTTTCCGTTTTATCCATCTGTAAAATAACCCTACTGACATTTCGATGTATAGTTAAATATATCCTGACTGTAGAAATATCATGACTTGCAACATTAGTCATTTGTAGTATTTAGGGATATAAATCCGGGTGAAATTAAAAAGAAGAACTACCATACGGTGAAGAAAAACATGTCTCATCATCGTGAACGTCAAGACATTACGACGACAACTTTTTAATACTACACCTCTATAGCATATGTAAAATAATCTAAATAAGGATCTTTAAACGACCGAAAATAGATAATATTTCACGATTATAAAAGGGATTAACTATTGAAAATCTTTACAGTAAAGATCAACAAATAACGACTACAACCACCTGTCAACTAAAATATATGACTAGAATATCAGTCACTGGTACGATTTAAATTAATTTAGTAAACAAGTAAGAAACCTAAAAGAGATTAGTGTCAGTACAGTAGATTTATTACCGTCTAGACAGAGAGTAAGGAAAGGTACTGAATGTTGTGACAACTTTAGAAATTATGTTACAAATTATCTTTACAGTATCTGAGTGTAGTAGGAGAATAAGGATTAGAGTTTGTCTTTCAAAAGTCATAAAGTAATTATTATTACAGATGGTTTATAAAAGAATCTATGGTAGATAATCCATTTCCTTTAATGGATATAAGGATCAACTCAAAGAAGATGATGTCTCACGACTTGAAATAGTTTATAATAAATGTGTATATCGTTACAATAGTATACTAAAGGGGGGAAATCATAGAATTAAACGAATCACTTACGTATATATGGAAACGAATGTATTTATTCAAAAAAAAGTTTGTTAACCTACAATGTCTATAAAATTAATCCAAGTTTTGGGTGATTTGGAGAAACATACCTTCTAAAATTAGAAACGACCTTTTAAGATAAAGATACATAGATATAAATGTAAACGAAGTCTTAGTGTATCTTATAAAATTCGTTGTCAAATGTGTTACGAAAGAGGTTCCATACTTAAAGAAAGTGTTTGTACTTATAAAAACGAGTAAAAGTTTTACAAACGAAAGGTCTAAGTGGTAGAATTTACATGATGGTTTTGAAAGGACAGTTCACAATTATTCATTCGTAGAGTATTTACGGATCATTTGTTTTTCACTATTAAGGTGAAGACTCTTAAATTTGAAGTCCAGGGAACTGTGTAAAAGTCTTACTACATACAATTCAGTAACATCAAAATAAACAATTTCGTTTTCCGACCTCTTTCGAATGTATAGTCTCATCCGACGTAATCCGACTTCGTTGTCTGTTGTGTTCCCAAAATTACCAAATTTCGTCATTCCAAAATGCACCTAAGACGAATTTCTTAAAAATACCTTGTCCTTGACAGACCTTTACCACTCCCGACGTCACTACCTTTTCTTTTACTGTTTTATATGGGGTGTGATATTTTTGAGACTGGTGTATTCAAGATCAAAACAAAGAAAAAAACCACCCCCCCCACCCTTCGTTCTGAGAACCGGTTAAAACCGGTTACACTCTTCCTTACACTAATTCTAAGAGAAGGTACCATCCTTTAATTTATAACTACTTGATATTAATTTGACTGGTCAGAAGAAAAGTCTAGTGTTTGGAAACCAAAGGAAAGAGTCTATGAGTGACGAGGGGGAGGTCACCGTTGATGATCTTGTGTAGTAGTTAGATGAAGAAACGATAATTTCGGGATCCAGAGTCAGTAAGGTTAAATGGTGTACGTCTACCTGTGAGAGATGGTCTTCGTGTCATCACTTTATTCCTGTCGTTGAGACGATACTTGTGGAGGTAAATCTACCTCTTTATAGCTCTTTGTATGTTGTTAATAAGTATAAATCGTTCCGGCTAAGTGTGACCAGTATATGCCTTTTCTCGTAAACAGGACTTTGACCCCTTATTCGGAAACTAAACAGAAGGATTCTCGTCAGGGGTACGGTGTCAATAGGTACTAGGAATTCATGTGGGAGACCCTCCGTTAAGAAAAAGGTAATAGAAGGACCCGATGTTGACTTCTTCTATACACTGTTGAAAAATTCACCACTTTTCGAAAGAGTCGGGTAAAAGACGGATGTCTCACAATCTTTGTGTTATCAGATGAAGTCAAGTCCCATCGTACACAGAACTATCCTATTGAGAGACTTTATTAAACAACTGGAGAATAAACTAAAGTTGGTCGTAATACATTTATGTTTATCGGTTTGAGTGTTGAGAAGGATTCTGTACGGGGAGATACATATGTATTGACACGTGTGGAACTCAATAGTCTCAAAATTTCTTTTCATGTGAATCAGAAAAAGAAAAGAAAGAAAGAAAAAATTTTTTATTTGACAGAAAGATTGTGTGACTTAGATGACGATCGGTGAATTAGATAAGAGTCGAGAATAAAATACCAGGTATCCAAAATATACTAGAAACGATGTTCCAACTAAAGTGTCCGAAAAAGAGAATTAAAACGGAAAATAACAATCTTTAGTTCTGTGTTAAAGGTGAATGTTTACTGTGCAGGATTGAAAGTCCTGATAGAAGGAAAGGTAAAAGGGAAAGTTTGACCGTTAAAGACGAGACTGGAAAAAAGAAGAAGAAGATCAATTGTCTGTTGGGTGTGCTGAGCATAAGACTAAGGGTTGGAAAAGTGGTTTGATACTTCCTACAATCACTGAACAGTTCAATAACGTCTGATGGTAAAATAGTGACAAAGAGGTTTTGAATTACATCTGGAGATAGGAAGGTTGAATTTTTTTAAGAACGTTAAATAAAGGATTGGTCCTACTACGACTGTGTATCCAGATATTATACCATCACGTGTTTAAGACCATAGTAAAAAGTATAGTTAATACTAGTAGATCCATTACGATACCGTTGTTTACTTTTTTATATACGAAACACGTAAAATCGTTAACACAAAGAGTAAGTGTGTATCGTAAATCGTGTCCAGGATTAATAATATGAGTATACCTTCCTCATGGAAAAAGGTCAAACCTTCCCTTAACACGACCAAGAGAACAGACCAACTCCCTCTTCCCCTTCTTCTGTCTTATGATGTTTTTTATAAGTGACAGGGAATTTCAAAAATGGCATTCACTATGTAGTACCAGTGAGTATAAAGTGACGAGTTTTGTTCTGTACACCGACCTTTCCTTATCTTTTTACACTAGAGTCCTTAGTCCTTTACCTATAACCTCACTTGTTACTGTGTCGGATGGTGTTTATAAGTGATCACCCCCCCAACATTTAATTGACACTTTAGGTTTATTTCTTAGTGTTCGACAACAAAATTTTTATTCTTACTACTGAATAATATACATAGTTATACCTTTCTAGAGGGTCTGGTCACAAAAATTTTCTTTAAATTTAAAACTTATCGAACATATTATACGATTTAAGACACACTTTTCTCTCTCCGTATTTCAGACGTTCTTATAGATTCTCTCACCGGTCTCTCTCACCTGATAAGTGATATATCATGAAAAATAAGAGTGTAAAACTTGATGCATATACATAAAGGAGAAGTCTTCAAGACAATCTGTCTATGTAAAATTCCCTGTTTAACAAAACAAAAATTCAAATCTTGTTGTACTATCTATCGTGTATTGACTGTTGATATAGTGTCTTTCACAGTTCATGATCTTTTGACGGCCGAACCACTGTTATTTTACAAGTTAAATACAGATTGAGACAACCAATAAAAACAAGAAATGGGATTATCGGTCCATTGGAAAAATTATATCTTTATATTTTCGGTATGGGTACAGTAATGAATTATAAGTCCCCAAAACGATAATTTCCAGGATAAAAATATTTTTATTGGTGTGACTACTATGGGGTGTCATAAAACAAGTGAGACCCAAAGGTACAGAAACAAAGACTTGACAAAGAGACTTACTACATTCTTTACGTAATGTCCATACATCAATGTCGACCTTTGGATGTAATTTAAGAAAAATTTTAGAGTCTATTTGATCAAGGTTGTGACTATTACTGTAAACGTTAAAAAATGGAATTTTATAAAAACAATACTTTCTTTTGGACATAACAGTTATTGAATGACAAAAGAGTATTCTACGACTATATGGTCTTTAATATTCAAAGTAATGATCTTTCAGACACAGTTCGCTAGACTCTGACCAAAAGCTTTAGATAAAAATTGGATGGTATATCGTTTTGAAGATTTGAGTTATGTAACAAGAGTTTATGTAAGTTATGTGAAAAAAAAAAAATTAAAGTCCTTAACAAAAGGTTGTGCTCTAGGACTGGTTCCATGTACTGATCATTTATAATATGACAAGAAAGATGTTACCATAAACTACAAAATTGAAAATGATGATTCATCTTTGAAGTTTTAGTGGACAACTTGTAAATAGTTCAAATCACTTTGTAAGATTTTGTGTGTAAAAACATGACTTAAAGTCTATAAGGTTGGCTTTATTTATTTTCAAAAATGAATATTAAAACCACGATTCTAACACTTTTAAAGGGATTAGTGTTCCCGAAGTACAACAGTAATCGAGTTATGACATATATGTATCTGTTCAAAGTAGTAATTAAAACAAAAATCAGTGATTCAGTACCGACCGAGAAATACTGGGGTACCTGACATCGGACGGTCCGAGGAGACAGGTACTCTAAAGGACCCGCTCTTATAACCCCATTCAACGGTGAAAGAAAGGGTCCTCTAGAAGGGTTAGGTCCGTAACTTGGGTGTAGAGGACGAACCGTGGTCTAAGAAAATGGTGGACCCTCATCTGACGATTTCTTAGAAGAACAATTAAATTTTAAATTTGTCTAAAGAACAATGTACATGATAAAATTGGAGTAGTATATGGGTTCTTTCTCTGATAGGATGAACATCTTATCAGATAAGACATTTGTACGTTTGATATGTCAAGTGTACATCTTTACTTAGCTGTAAAGTCAGTTCCAAACCATGTAGCGACTACAAATGTAATAAGTATAGTGTACATTATACTCCCACTTAAATCAATAATTACTTTAGTACCTACTCTACTGGCTTTGATGTTTCGTGACACCACTTTCGACAAGAAGACATATTACTCTTTGGGTCAAAAAGGAATGTTGTCGACTCTCGATGTAATCCGTATCCTTTTAGAGTAGACACCTTATTTCCTCCTATGGGAACAATTAGATATATTTTCTAAAATTAAAAATTGAAACAAAAATTTTATTTATGTTTATTATAAGTAGAGGGAAAGATCATTGAGAACCACAGATGGATAACGTGACCAGGTACGTGGGGATGCCCGAAGGGTCCACCGTGTCGCCATTACGTCCTCTACATTCTGTACACCAAGCTAGGGACCCAACCCTTCTAGGGTAGCCCTTCCTTTACCGTTGGTTAAGGTCATAAGAACGGACCCTTTAGGGTACCTGTCTCCTCGGACCACTTGATGTCAGAAACCCCAACGTTTCTTAGTTTATGTTCAATCGCTGGCTCGTACGTGAGTCCGTGTGTAATAGTCGATTATCATCTTGTCTCTGCGAGAGTAGTGATTTCTACCACCTTACTTTGTTACAAAAGTATATTTTTATTTTTTAGTGGACGTTTGGTATAGACTCTAAAGTAAACCTTGTGTCTTTAATCCAGAGAAGAGTGTCTCATACAAAGTTGATATCAACTGGGAACTTGTTGTGTCCACAATCCCTACTGGTGGGAAACATTGGCACCGAGACATAAACGATTAATACATCATGACATGATAATGATAACTTTTGTCGATGTACATTCACTTGGGTATACCAAGTTTCGGTACAGTGTAGCAAGTTCCCTCTTCACCGACATAGAACGGTGTTGTATTGGGGTAGTATAATAAATCAAGCCGAACGTCACTTGAAATATTTTTACTATAGTCTAACGTTAATTAGAAGATATTCGAATAAAAAGACAAGTTATAATAAATTCTATATATATAAAAAATATATACTGAATAAAAGTCACGAAATTTCATATGTTAACTCACTAACATGATATTAAATAATTATTAGTTGGAATAAAAACTACTGATAAAAAAAGGAGGTCAAAAAAAAGAAAGGTTAATGTCGTTACGACGATTCTTGTCAGAAAAGGTATACGTGATTATGTACTCACTAAAAAGAGATACCCACCAACATTAAGACGTGTATGTGTAAGGTCAAAATGATCGAACAAGAACAAAAAGTCCTGAGGGTAATCGTACAGTACTTCGTGAATCATAAAAGTCTGAAACTAAAAACGATTGGACCTCCTAAACTTTAGAGATCCAATCGTCCTAGAGGAACTCACTATTATAGATAGATTTCATTAGTTCGAAGAATATACGATTTTTTTTAATTTTCCGTAATAGATTATGACCCTTTTTACCAACCGCGACAGTCTCTTATGACATAAATTTTCACTTAAATGGTTTTATTTATCTAATTAGAAAAAGACAAATTTTGTTTCAAAAATGATAATACGTGAATGGATAATCGAGTCTACCATTTCTTAAACGGACACTACGTTCTCTGGATCCAAACTAGGGACCCAGCCCTTCTAGGAGACTTCCATTACCGTTAGGTGAGGTCATAAGTACGGACCTCTTAAGGTTGTCTCTTCGGACCACCCGGGGTCAGGCACCCCAGCGTCTCAACCTGTACTGACTCGTTGATTATGGAAGTGAAAGGATAATGACACTGTGCTAAGTCACTACAAGAGTCCCCACGGACCCTGATAATGACCCAAGTGGTCTTTCAAACAACTCCGAGAAGGTATCCTACACTACCCTTTTGGGGTATCTTGAAAACTCGGGTAGGTATCTAACAAAGTCCCTTCCGTTACCGTAGGGTGAGGTCATGAGAACGGACCATTTAGGGTACCTACCTTTTCGGACCATCCGACGTCAGGTACCCCAGCGCTTCTCAGCCTGTACTGACTCGCTGGAGTGAAAAAAGTGAAAGTACGTAACCTCTTCCTTTACCGTTGGGTGAGGTCACAAGAACGGACCTCTTAGGGTCCCTGTCTCCTCGGACCACCCGACGGTAGATACCCCCGTCTGTCTCAGCCTGTGCTGACTTCACTGAATCGTCGTCGTCGTCGTCGTCGTCTCTAACAAATAGAAATATGATGTGTCAGACGTCGATGGACTTTGTGAATAAGGAGGAGAGGACTATCGTAGATGAGTCCAAAAAGGGAGAGAAACATAGTATAGTGAACGGGGATCACCACGGTCGTGGGAGAATCACCACCAAAGATTATCCGTTAGTTGACCCCTTGTTTTTTGGTTAGAGTGAAATTTTATACCTATCTACCTACATCTATAAACGGAACATCAATAATACGAAGTAGGTTAATAATTCAAGGACCTAAAGACAAATACCCACTCATAGTCAAGAGAATGTGAGATTCTATTGTAAAATCAACAGACCTCTACAAAGAGAGTAGAATAAAGTCTGAAATTTTACAGAGGATATCTAGAATCAATAATCACTGAGTTGAGACCCTCTTAACGAAATTTTTTATTTACGTTAATTTTTTTGTGGAAAAAAGTACTGATTAATTTTTTATGATAAAACTAATATAGAAGACACGAGGAAAAAGAAGTTTTTCGGTTTTTGATAAATGAAAATGTAAGAACGATTCCATAGTCACTCGAAAGAAAATCGTAAACATTATACGGACAAAAATAAAAAACTTTTCCCGTTCATGAATTTGTCTTATATTCAAACAAAGTAGATAGGATTTGTACCTTCTATTTAGTAAAGTCTCACTCAATAATTTCACAATCGTCATTTTATCGTCTCTTGACCGGTCTCAAGATTTATGTCTAAAAATAGAAATACGATGTCGAAACATTGGGATCGTTCATGATATCTTACATGGTTGTTTCCTTCACTGATAAATGAACCTTTAACGAGAGTATTGGTCTATGTAATTATGGATTAAAGGGGACGTATTTAAGTATTAATTAACACATATACATTTGTAATAGGTCTTAGGAGTTTCTTGAGGTAAATCCTTCATCTAATACGTACTTTAATCAACTACGTAATTAGTTATGTAGTTAAGAGTTTGTACGTTTTCATCAATAGAAGGTACAACGAATTAAGTAGTACTCAAAAACTATTGTTAAAAACCCAAGATGCCTCTAACTAGATTGAAGTTAACGATCCGGGTGGAGAGTACCATTTATAATCTTCGTTGTTTAAAATTAAAATGTCATTCTTTGTACATTGATTTTCATTCGATAAGATACATTTTGTTATAAACCGTAGTATAGGAATAAACTCAATGTCATTAGGTGTTAGTACGACTAGTTTTATATTTACGAAATTAAAGGGGATTCTTATACTTACTTTTGAAGAATCCCCTAATACTTTGTATTCTCGATTTGCTTCGAAAAGACTTCATACTACTTATTATTTTTACTCATGATATATTATGTAAACTTTAATTCCTTTAAATTCACGTGTAATTATGTTATAGAAAATTTTTAGAAAGAGGTTATAGAAAATTTTTAGAAAGAACACTTTTACTTTTAAATAGATGAATGTGTCTACCATTTAACTCTCCTAAAAGTTAGACCTATTTTCTAATATTTCTCAAAGTTAGAAATATGTTTTCTCAACAAAATATGTTCGTAAAGAAAGAAGTGTGGGTGTTCTGATATTGTAAAGGACTTTATACCTTAAATTTTAATCTTTTATTTGAGGATATTCGGTTCACTAAAGAAATCAATATAAAACCCAAATTTTCTATTTTCGACAAAATCGGGGGGTTTCTAACAGAAAAGAGTATAAGAAGAACCCGTATAATAACATTAAACTTTTCTCTAAGACTTTTATCTCCGTTATTTTGACAAAGACGAACGTACGACACTTTAAGAGGGGTGTTCCAAAATTTAACTTGAACGAGTTGTCCGTCCCTCTTGGTGGAAGAAAGAAGATTTTGTATTCTCCTAAACGAGTCATTTTCCTTTTCCAGATTGTCGTAAGAGACTTTCCCTGTCCAACTCACTCAGACACTAGCGGTGAGGATAGTTGAAAGGAGGATAGCAGTCTCGTGCGGTTTCTTCGGTTTGACACGTACGTTGTACACCCTCAGTCAATTTCGTGTTCGATTGGATTGATAGACGTTTTTCTGTAGAGTTTTTCTATTCTACTAAGCTAAATATGTAACACACCAAACTTTCAGGTTTTCTTGGTACCGAATCGTATAGTTATCTAAGGTGTCAGACGATGTCCATTTTGACCTTTATTTAATAAAAGAGGAATTATGCTCCTTCGTATTCTAAATGAAACTGAGATCCAACTCCTCTCCCCTCCTCCATTATCTTCCTATTCCTTTATAGAATAATAAGAAGAAGTTTAAAAGATATTATTATTACATGAGAAAGATCAGTCAGGAAGTTATTTCTGTCTTCACTTAAATTGACCTTTATATATAAAACTTTAAGATGACTCAAAGTTTAGTATTCGGAAAATATATAAACCATTCGTGATACATTTAACGTTATATGATAAAGGTAAAAATCTGAAAGGTTACACCCCCATTGACTTTTCTAGTTAATCGAGTTTGACTCACAAACAATATCTGACTTACGAACACAGAGGGATTTTAAGTATACAACTTTGGATTAAGAGTAATACTACAATAAAAAACCACTAGTCCACTAGAATGTTCTTCTCCAGTGTGTATATCCAGCTAGTGAAAGACGGTGTACTTGTGTTCTGGAGTCAGACGTTGTTACTTCTCCCGGGAGTGGTATTGGGTCGGTATGACTGTTGCACTAGACTTAAGGTCAGGGACTTGAAATTCTTCATTAAAGACACATATTCTGGAGTGGTGTGTGTGTTCAGATACCATAAAACAATTTCGTCGGTCTTGACTAATTCTATGATAAACTGGGATAGGTCTTTGAGAAACGAACCTGAGACGTTCCACTCTTCCACAATTACTTGTGTACTCCTCTCTTTCAAGGTAACTTCTTAAACTACTAATCTGTCCTTTTAGACTTAGATCTTTCCTCACTCTTCACCGTAGTGTTACGAAACTTGATGAGGTCTTCTATTTTGATTGGGAGTCCTTTCACAAAACTCATCTATTTTTGGTTATTTTGTACCTTCTGTGAGAATCTGGGGTGTATCTCTACGTCCAACCAAGTCAGAAGTCACCTCTTTTCGTACATCTTGAGACTCAAGTAGTAGTGTTCACTGCCCCCTGGTAAGACGTCGCGTCAACCGAAGAGGGGTAGGTAAGGAGAGTTCGGTTTGTTTTGTGTCGGAAAGGAGTTATAATTAACACGTGTGACGGTCGAATGTGGAGACCTCGAAAGGATAACAGAGACTACTACTCTACATGTCTTGGGAGAAGTATGGGCTGGATGTTCGTCTGTCTCGACGAGCCAGTATGGACAAACGATCGGGTGGTGCCAACGATAATAGTATCCGTTGGACTGAAGACGTTAATGACAAACCTTCTAGGTCTACTGCAGTGTACTTTTACAATTATGGGACATGTTACTTGAAAGTGGTTGTTACCTATCCTTTACCTTTCTTCGGTCTATTTGAGAAAGAAGAGGGGATCGTCTAAGTAGTGGGAACATTGGTCGACATGAAAGGTTATTTTGACAGTTGAGACGTCACGTGACGAAAGAGACGGGGGAAACGGAAAATAGGAGTGTAAACAAAGACATTTTACCGTGGAGTGTGTGAGTAACTTATTTTAATCATACATACAGAATAGCGTACGAGAAGAAAAACCTTTGGACTTATTAACTTTTCGCCTAACAACCCCTTTTTATCTTTTATTGGGGAAAAAACGTCGATAAAGAGAGTTGATACATACCTACTTTCTCTACTTTAATGTTTTGTCTCGTTCATTCGTTAATACGTTTGTCCTTCTCTTTCTTTCGTTTTTAACTTTTGTAAAGTGGATCAGTATTTTGAGTTGTCAACTCCGTTCTTATTTATATAATCGATTCGACGAAATGAAACCTGGTCTCGAAGTATCGTATTCAACCGTTTGAAATTTCACTTAAGTGATTCTGAAAAATATTTCCATTGTACAAAGATCCTGAATATACGTAATATATACAAAACTCTCATTGATAGTTCATTTATTCTAGACCACTACTGAAAGTTAATATAACGTATTAGAACCCTTTTGATTACTCTTTTCTATATTCGAAATTTTCTTCATTAACTTTCTTCAGATTTAAAAGAGCCTGTTGTATCGGGTTACTATATTGCTATAACCACCCCTAATATACCCATACCACTAAAATTTTCGATAAAGGTTGGAGAAGTTTAAATTTCGTCCGTAACATTTGGGTATTATACAAATTTTCACTTGGTCCTACAGATCTGACGAATGATAGATATGGGTTCGTCGGTACATACTATACCTAAAGTCGAAGTAAAAGAAAGGGATAGTGAAAAAAAAATTTTGTTTCAGGGACTATCCACCGAGTTTTCATCCGAGTATATGAAAGATACGGTTTTATTTATGTTAAAAACGGACCTTTTATGGTTTTAACTTTTATTATCAACCCACTTCAGTGTGTGTAATTCTCCGTCGACTAAAGGTAGTCCGTTCATTTCGGTACATCCGTTTCCTATTCTTTTATACTTGACGGACTACGTTTATGTTCCGGTTGGAAGTACTAGTGGAACGTTCAACTTTATATCGAGACTCTGAAGTACGGTCACTGATCCTATCGGTGGTGTCTTGACTTCTTTTTTTCGTTACATTAACAACAAATCGACCTTCTGTAGACTGTGTCTTGACATTGACTCGTGTGGTATTTCAGGTACCCTTCTTTCTCGGTGTGTTATCGATCTTCAATGGACGAGAAGAGTGATACCTCGTCACCGTCTTCTTGTTGTTTTTAGCTTTTTACACGTCGTACTTTCAGTGATCATAATAGTCTTCATCACCTACTACCGTCTGAAGTAAGACAATGGTTTTATCTAAGACCTTCTCTGAACATTATTTTGTCTTATTATATATTTAAAAAATTTTTCTTTATCGGTACAAAAAAAAATTTTTGGATCCAACTCAGCTTAGACAAGTATTATATATAATTGTCATTCTCATTTATTTTAGAATTGAAGAAACATGACGATATTTTTTCATTTTGAAGTCTTACAACATTTTAGGAAACTCTTTTGATGCATTCTCGTGGTCCTCTCATAATGTAGAGGATAAGGATCTTCTTGTCACCAGGTACTCTAATAAATACTCCTACTCCTTTCAATCGGAGTGGGTTTATACTACACGATAAATTCTAAATAATGAGAACTCATTCGTTTGAAAAGAGATTTTACGTTCAAGGGGTTGTCCTAATTTACGTACTATCAATAATTTTTAAGTATACTTAAGTGACTTAATTTATGAAAGATATTCCGGTCTCAAAGGTAGTTTTTATGTTCCTTGAATCTGAATCGATTACTCCTCCTTCATACACGGTCCGACCTATTGGTGTGACCCCTTTATCGATCCTAAGACCTTCGGTGAACCCCTACGTTTACCTTTTTATTGTAACCCAGGAAGTTTCACAACATGTACAGACTAAAAAGGATGAAAATAAAAAGGGATGGTTATCGTTGAAGTTCAAGGGAGATTTTTTAATAGTGATTTTTCTGACATTCACTTAGTCTTTAAAATACGGTAAATTCTTGATTGGTTCTATGTCGTCTTATCTCTATCTCGTTACTGGAGTTTACTTGAGATTATAAAAACAGAGTGGGGTAATAAGAGGAAAGAAGACAAAAGATAAAAGACAGAGTGAAAAGGGTAAAATGAGTTTGAAAAAAAAGGTTTTGGGTCGTCGAGACTGTAGTGGAACCTTCGAACAATCCTTAACGTTTAGAAATCAGAGAGGAGTCTATGATTTAAGACGTCAAAATGTTTGAAAGGGTAAGTATTTAAGTATTTAAGTATTTTAAGGAAGAGTTTAAAATAAATATTTAAATTTGGAAAAGAGGTAATAAAATAAAAAGAAGGAAGAGTGGAGATAAAAAGAACTCATAGAAGTAGTGTAAGAAATCCACTACACGAAAACGAGAGAAAAGTAATGTAGAACTCTACTATAAAGAAGTAATTCAGAGATTATGGTGAAAGGGTTGAAGTCAGTACTTTAAGGACAGTTCTTACCGGAAGACGAAATACACAACCATAATCTCGATCTATTTTTTCGATAGTAGAGTTACTGGGAAAGAGTTACTTCAGTAACCATTCAGTGAAAACGTTGAGAGTATAGTCTCAAAGGTGTTTAGAACGTAATGATGTAAAAAAGAATAATCTAAAATTTAATAACCTCCCTAAATTTACTTGAAGGATTTCCGGTTGTACGAGAATCATTTAGGATGGGTTCAGAATTGACTTTGTGTGGGAAATTGTTCAAGGTTTCCTTCGATCACTCGACGGGACCGAATACTTGTGGGATGAGGTTTACTCTGCAGTGGACGACTTTAAAAATTTCTTCCGGACAGGTGAAGGTGTCATATACGTTTAACCGGGAAGGGATCGACACTGTAGTTAATAGACTGATTGACGGATTCACTTTAGAGGTCTCTTATAACAAAAAGACAAAGGACTTTCTGGTTGGTTTGATTGGAGTAATATGATGTAACGACGTGTATAGTCAGTGACGGTTTTTGAGTTCGGAGGGTCTTTCCAATAGTATTAGATCTATATTTTGTCTCGTATACAGACAAGTAGATAGTAGTCGTGGTAAAAGGTGGACCGACACTAAGGGATTGGTGGTAAAGGAAACATTAAGTGCAAGACTATACTCATGTTAAATCAGTAGATAGAGAAGAGACTTTCGATGAGTATAATAAGCGAGATTAGTTTTAGAACGACTTTGGGTTTCTGGAACGATTTTGTTCTACCGTCTCATTTTCCTGTACGCGAGTAGAAGAGAACGTTCTTGAGGTTTTAATGTTGAGCGACGACTTGTTGGTACCTGTCTTCTTACAACCTAGTATGGTTTTGTTCTATGGGGTGTGGGTTCCCGTTTCCTCTTCGGGGTCGTTCTACCATCCTCCCCGTTTTAACGTAAATCTTAGTTTGGGGTATGGACGGTCTCTGCGACTCTCTCGAGTTTGTTTTGGAAGACGTGTGGTCCTCTGGAGTGTCTCTGACTCAGTCTGAACGGAAACTCACAAACTCACAGAGGACGTCTCCATGCCCAATCGTCACCGGACGGTGTCCCCGTTCCCGAGACCCACGTCGTCTGGATGCACACCGTATTCGAAAGAACTTCCTCCAGTGGTAATTGGGGTGACATCTCGACGGTCTTGAATGTGTCCTGACCCCTTTGTCTGAGAACCTCCCGTGTTTGTTTTGGAACACGTGTGGTCCTGGGTCCTCTTTCCTCGTCACTGGTGTGTTCTCTGATTGGGTCTAAACCGGTACTCACAGGTCCTCAGAGACCTTCTCCACACCCAGTCACCATCCGATAACGTCCCAACCCCGTGACTCACTCCGGAGGTCCAATTTGTTGTGTCTCCTTTGTGTCGGGACGGATAGTTGTCTTTAAACCTAATTTCTAAAGGACTCGTACCGGTGGGTAGCCTTGTTCTGGGTCAAAGGGGGTGTCAGTCAGAGAGGGTAGTCCTTCAAAGGTATTCGGAGAATAGGTAGTCGCCCGTCTGTCTTACTTTTGGTGTTAGTGTCTTTTGACTAGTGTACCTGGTGTCGGAACAGATTGAGTTACTTTGATACTCGGTACGGTACATCCCGGTGGGTTCTGTCTACCCAGTACCACCTCTCGAAACTGTTTACACCAGGTGACCTCTTCCCTTCCCGTTTGGTGAAGTCATAAAAACGGAACTCTTAGGGTACTTGTCATACTTTTCCGTTTTTCTTCCTGTCACTTTCTACTTGAGGGGTCCAGCCATTCACGGGTTTTATGATGAGCTCTGTTCACTTCTTTATTGAAGTCTTTCTTACTTCTCTACCTCGGTTTCGTTTTTGTGCGGGTCGACACCTACACTGACTACTACCTTCATCAATGTCTACGACATTTTTTGTTATAACACATCGTTGGGTCTTACAATCCAGGTACTTAGCTACTTTTAACCTTCACCAGTTTGTTGTACATATTATAGTATATACTTTACTCAGCGGTCAGGTCCAAGTTACGTACTATGACATACGAACCCCGACCACGTGACTCTGTTGGGTCTCCCTACCATGTCCCTCCCTCCTCCCTCCCTCACAAGTCCTACCCCTTGTGCACATATGGACACCACCTATGTACAACTACATACCGTTTTGGTTCTGTTATAACATTTCATTAATTGGAGGTTAATTTAAATATAATTTTTTTTTGTCCTCTACCGTTCTCACTTGCAGCTGTAAAATCCTTAGTCACTTGATTTTACCTGACTTTACTCGTTTAAATTGGGTGTACTGGTAATAAGATGTTGATACCGGTTCTTAGTGAATCTTCTTTACCTCATCGGGAGTATCAGTTGTTTTCTCAGGTTTTACGTCATGAACCTACGTTAGAGTTTTTACTGTCTTACTAGAGACTAGTATAGGTTCCGTTTGGTAAGTCATAGTGTCATTAGGTTCAGATACGGGTTGGTCATTACGACTTCTTCGACTTCAACTTGCCAAGGTACTTCTGGATATTCTGGAAGGTCTTGATTGTGGGGTTTTTCTCCAGGAAAAGTAATATCCCCTGACCTTACGTTTTCACCTTTAGTTCTCTATGGACCTCATTGTCCGTTTATACAGGAACCTCATGTTTTACTTCGTCCCGTTTCCGATTGTCTCAAAACGTTTGTCTTTCAAGACGAGTATCTTTTATGGGAGAAGGTTGTTGTGTTCTCTTCTGAGATGTGTACCTGGAGTGGTCTGCTAGTTATGACTTTAGTCTAACTAATATAAGAAACGTCGGTTTCTACCTCTTCTAGATATGTCAATCGTTTTTGTTCTGACCCTCGACTGACACCGAGTCTAGTACTTGAGGAATAACGGTTTAAGTCTGACTTTAACTTCTTTCATCCCTTTTGGTGATCTGGTAAGTCCATACTGTATTTAGGGAATACTAATATGTCACCTTCACTGTTTATCTGAGTTCCTGGATCTAAACTATCTGTCTCACGGACTTCTTGATACTAACCTCCAAGTACTGTAACACGTCCTTCGTTACTAGTTCTGGTAGTGACTCTTTTTCTTTACGTTTTTCCGTTTTACCAACAGACTCCTTCGGAATGTTTATCGACTCTTTTCTTCTCTGTGATTTCCGTTTCCTCCTTTCCTTTCTATATGAGTAAACTTACGTCTCGAGGTTTCTTATCTTTCCTCTCTATTCTTTCGGAAGGAGTCACTAGTTACGTTTCTTTATCTCTTTTTGTTACCTTACACTTTCTAATCTCTAGAGAAGTTCTTTTCATCTCTGTGGTTCCCTTGTAAAGTACGTTTCTACCCTGTTATTTCCTTGTGTTTGTCATACGAGGATTGTCTTCGTCTTATATAATTCTGTGTCGTTCTTATGTGTATTCTTGATATGTTTTTTCTAAAAGTTCTAGGTCTATTAGCGTTACCACATTAGAACACGGTCTGTAGGATCTTACGCTTTAGTTCACCCGGAATCCTTCGTAGTGATATTTGTTCCGATCACCTCCACTACCTTAAGATCAACTCGATCAAGTTTAGGATTTTCTACTACGACACTTTCACGACGTGAGTTGTACGGTTGTTTAAACCTTTTGAGTCGTCACCGGTGTCCTAACCTTTTCCAGTCCAAAGTAAGGTTAGGGTTTTTTTCCGTTACGGTTTCTTATAAGTTTGATGACGTGTTAACGTGAGGAGAGTGTGCGATCGTTTAATTACGAGTTTTAAGAGGTTCGATCCGAAATCATCAGGGACTTCGTACTTGAAGGTCTACGAGTTCGACCCAAATCTTTTCCACCTCCTTGGTCTCTAGTTGAATGGTTGTAAACAACCTAGTGACTTTTTCGTTTTCTCAAGGTTTTTTTGTAGATAAAGACGAAATGAGTGACCCGGTTTCGGAAACTGACACACCTAGTGTTGTTTGACACTTTTTAAGTACACCCAGTGTTGTTTGACACCTTTTAAGAATTTCTCTGTCGTTATGGTCGGGTGGACTTCACGGAGGACTCATAAGACATACGTCCAGTTCTTCGTTGTTAATCTTGACCTGTACCTTGTTGTCTGACCAAGGTTTAACCCTTTCCTCATACAGTTCCGACATATAACAATGGGACGAACAAATTGAATATACTTCTCATGTAGTACGTTAACTCCTGACCTACTTCGTGTTCGACCTTAGTTCTAAAGGTCCTCTTTATAGTTATTAGAGTCTATGCGTCTACTGTGGTGGGAATACCGTCTTTTACTTCTTCTTGACTTCTCGGAGAACTACTTTTACTTTCTCCTCTCATTTTTTTTCCACCAAATTTTGAGTTGTAAGTCTTTTTGATTCTAGTACCGTAGACCAGGGTAGTGAAGTACCGCTTATCCACTCCTTTGTTACCTTTTTCACTCTCTTAAAAAAAACCGAGGTTTTAGTGACGTCTACCACTGTCGTCGGTATTATAATTTTCCGTGAAAGAGGAACCTTCTTTTCAATACTGGTTGGATCTGTCGTATAATTTTTCGTCACTGTAATGAAACGGTTGTTTTCAGACAGATTAGTTTCGATACCAAAAAGGTCATCAGTACATACCTACACTCTCAACCTGTTATTTCTTTTGACTCGTGGTTTATTAAATATGAAAATTTGACACCACAACCTCTTCTGAGAACTCTCAGGGAACCAGGAATTCCTCTAATTTGGTCAGGTAACATTTCCTTTAGTCAGGACTTATAAGTAACCTTCCTGACTACAACTTCGACCTTGAGGTTATGAAACCAGTGGACTACGTTTCTTGACTCAGTAACCTTTTCTGGGACTAAACCCCTTTCTAACTTCCGTGCTCCTCTTTCCCTACTGTCTCCTACTCTATCAACCTACCACAGTGGTTGAGTTACCTGTACTCAAACTCGTTCGAGTTCCTCAAGTACTACCTGTCGCTTCGGACAATACGACGTCAGTTACCCCAGCGTTTCTCAGCCTGTGCTGACTCACTGACTTGACATGACTTTTGGAACGACATTGGGTTTCTGTAACGATTTTGTCAAATTTGTCTTCGTAAGAAGAATTCCTACACACCTGTGTCACCCCCTTCCTTTCCTATCCTGTTAGACATTTTCGTCACAACTGTATATATCAGATAGTACACATTTTATCTATTGATCACTCTTCGACGAAATTATATTATGTACCTCGGGTCGGACCACAAAACAATGTAGGACCTCCCCACCCTACCCTACCCCCTCCCTCCGAATTCTTCCTCCCCTAAATATATATTACGAAAACTTGACGCTAGAACCTCTTATGAGAAAAAACAACAACAACAAACAAACAAATATATAAATAAAAAAATGAAATGTTATGACATAACCAAAACGGTATGTAACTGTACTTAGGCGGTACCCACGTGTACTCAAGGGGTTAGGACTCGGGGAGAAGGTGGAGGGTGGGGTATAGTAGAGAGACCCAGTAGGGTCATATGGTCGGGGTTCGTAGGACATAGGACATAGCTTGGATCTGACCGCTAAGCAAAGAATGTACTATCATATGTACAAAGTTACGGTAAGAGGGTTTAGTAGGGTGGGAGAGGGAGAGGGTGTCTTAGGTTTTCAGACAAGATATGTCGACACAGAAAAAACGACAGAGTGTATATCCCAATCTCAGGGAACCTAACGTTCCTCTAGGTTGGTCAGGTAAGACTTCCTCTAGTCGGGACCTTAAAGAAACCTTCCTTAATACGATTTCGACTTTGAGGTCATGAAACCGGTGGACTACGTTTCTCAACTGAGTAACATTTTCTGAGACTACGACCCTCCCTAATCCCCTCCTCCTCTTCCCCTGTTGTCTCCTACTCTACCGACCTACCGTAGTGCCTGAGCTACCTGCACCCAGACTCACTTGAGGCCCTCAACCACTACCTGTCCCTCCGGACCGCATGACGTTAAGTACCCCAGCGTTTCTTAGCCTGTGCTGACTCACTGACTTGACTTGACTTGACTATACATAATAAATATATATATATATATATTTTAATACTAAGTAAACGAAACGACACACCGTCTTTTGTCGTGTTATAACATTTCTTTAATAAGACTAAAAATTTTTTTCGTAAGAAATAAGAGATAAGAACTGTCTATAGTCTCACTCACCTATCAACGGGAAAACTGTGAGTGTCAACTACAAAGAACATATAAAGGAGTTTTTATGATAAGATGACTTCGAGAAAATCTAACGTGGTAGTAGACATAAATAAACAACTTATAAAGTCTGAAGGAGAGGTACTTACGTGGTTTTAAATTACCTTTATAGTTGTGGATGTACACAATAAAATATCATGGAGACGGAAAGTGAATCTATAAATCGATTCCTCTAAAGGTTCGTTTCACAACTTTATATCATACCGGATTAAAGAAGAACGTGAAAATCATTTGTAGTTAAAATTTCTCTATTTAATTCCCTGTTAAAAATTTTAGTATTGTACATAAAAAATAAACATTTCAACGTTAAGTTTCATCCATATTTGTGAAAGTCTTAAATCTATCGATTCTCTTTTTTCTTTCTTTCTTTTAATGAGAAGAGGTCAAAGTTTCAATCTATCCTTTCTACACCGATTTCTTAAACTTTCATTATGAGTCATTACAGGCTGATAAAGGTAGGGGTACCTGACATCGGGCGGTCCGAGGAGACAGGTACCCTAAAAGGTCCGTTCTTATGATCTCACTCATTGGTAAGGGAAGAGGTTCCCCTGTTGAAAAATTTGTATTTCTTTGACCTCGTACTGGAGGAATATCGGATGTAGTTGTAGAGTCAGTAGAAACCAGTATTCCTTTATAAACTCGAGTAGTTTTAATAACCTCTTCCTTTACCGTTGGGTGAGGTCACAAGAACGGACCTCTTAAGGTCCCTGCCTCCTCGGACCTCCCGACGACAGATACCCCAGTGTGTCCCAACCTGTGTTGACTTCGTTGAATCGTCGTCACTTAAAACCGACTATAAAGGAAAAAATACTTATTGATTCTTCTGTTATTTTCTTTACACAATCTTTTTTTTTTAATAACACGATAGAGATTTTTAGAGACTAGTGGAAAAGGATACGGAGGTCAATTATCTGTGATCCTTGTTTGAAACTAGTCCCGGTTCATCTTTTGGTCTGGAAAGTAAAAAAGTAGGGATAAACACCACAGTCACTACTGATACACTTATTAACCTTGAGGGTGAGGATAGGTCGTCATTACTCTTACAAGGGAACAAAGGGAACCTAGTCATTCTCGGTTTACCACTTTCGTACGAGGTATAAGTGGACGGTCACTACTCTGTTGTGGGGAGTAGGGACAAAGAACATATAAAGATGTATTCTAATGTATTCTAAGTCTCAGAATATTTTTCATGTGGTTTACAGGTTCCAGGTTAAAATTTTTTAGATAGTGAGTAGTATAGTTTTTGGTGTTTCTAGAGTTTCTTGGTGTTTATAGAGTCATTTTCTGTTGTTTTCACTGTCTGTGCAATCTTAATAGACTGTTTCTGTAATTCGACTGTAGTAAATTTATTTACAAGTTGTTCATGGACAATTGTACGAATTTAGTTTATCGTTTTATACTGAGTCGTTTTGATGTCTTTTATATTCGGGGGGGGTTTTTTTTTCGCATTTCTTCTTCGTTTTTAAAATCCTAACTTTTTTTCATCTATAAATTCGTCTAAAGGTTTGTCACAACTTCGTATTATAACCCGAATAAAGAAGAACTCGAAAATCATTTTACGTTGTTCTTCATCTATTTAATTCTCTGTCTAAAAATTTGTATTTCCTTGGTTCCGTACTACTAAAACCTTTGGGAGTAGAAAGGTTTACTCCGTTACTACCGTTTTCTACGACTTTAATTCTCTAAATGACAGTTTCATAGCATATCTCTTTTTAGACTCTAAACTCGAAAAATCCCAAAAAAGATTATGAAAGTTTCCTAGTTTTCAAGTGTCATACGGTAATCTCTTCATAAAAATTTCTTTAATCCCTAATTTATTCCTAAATGATTTATCGAGTATCTTGATATAAGTCATAGAATATGATTAGATATTACCTTTTCTTAATCTTTTTTATACATACATATTGATAGTGAAATGAAAAATATTCTTTGATTATGTTATAACATTTTAGTTGATATAAAGTTATTTTTTCTTTAATTTCCAACTGAATTAAGGGAGATACAGTCATTTTTATTCTTTATCTCTTCTAACAAAGTTCTTTTTGGACACATGTTTAGAGTACTATTACATCATTTAGGGAACCCGTATACACCCTCTAGATGTTCCACGGAATCTTACAAAATTCTCATCTTTGAGATGGTCAAACCGAACTTTCTCTTCCTTCCTTTTACTACCAACTGATAACTTGGACGTTATAAAATAGTCGTCCTATTATCCAACTACTGTGATAAGTCGATATCTGTATCAGACGATAGGTACTTTTCCCTGTTTACTGAGTCTTCTACTTCAGTTTTCGGGTACTGTCTCGACACTAAAGTTTCTCACTTAGACACTTGTAGTATTCTAATAACGGTCCGGGACTACTGTTTTTTCACAAACGGGTTGATGTAGACTTTTAACAAACCCCGGACATTGACACAAAAGGGAAATAAAAAGGAGAAAAACTTACACTTATAAATATTGATGATAGGATACGGAGAGTGATATAAAAACTTGTCTCTTAAACTAAAAACTCAAAGTTTCTAAGCGTTTACTTCTACTTAACACGAAGGGAGCACCAAGTCTACCATTTCTTAGACGGACGTTTCTCCCTCTGGACCCAAGTTAGGGACCCAACCCTTCTAGGGGACCTCTTCCCTTACCGATGGGTGAGGTCATAAACCGGATCTCTTAAGGTATTTGACATATCATTTACCTTAACGTTTCTCAGTTTGTACTGACTCGTTGAAAGTGAAAGTCCTATTTAATATGAGTCTCTGAGTGAGATAGGAATATAAATAATAAATCTATTACTCTAAACCCTGGAAAGTCTAAGACAATAAATCTACTATTTCTAAAACTTTAACTCAACTACGACATCATTCAACTCTAAATCCTCTTATAAACTTACCCTACTTGTGTAAAACACACACTAACCCACCATTTAGAAACCCCCGATATTACATTATCTTATTACGAGGAACGGTTTCTACAGATGTAGGTCTTGAACACCTATACAAACCAATTTACTTTTTTTATTATTATTATTGTATTATCTTAATCCTAAGGATTAATGGACCGAAATTGGATCTACCCGAGTTACATTAGTGTACAAAGAAATTTATATATTCTGTTTACATGTTCGTAGTCCCTGTCTCTCTATGTTGACTTCTAGACTGGTCTGTAATAACCGAAACTTTTACCTTTCACTTTCACTTCAGCGAGTTAACACAGGTTGAGAAACGCTGGGGGACCTGACATCGGATGGTCCGAAGAGGCAGGTATCCTAAGAGGTCCGTTCTTATGACCTCACCCAATGGTAAAGGAAGAGGTCCCCTAGAAGGGCTGGGTCCCTAGTTTGTGACCCAGAGGACGTACCATCCGTCTGCGAAATTGGAGACTCGGTGGTCCCTTCGGGGAACTTTTACCTTCCCTCGATGTTAAGTTGTTACGTCCTTTACAGACATTCGAACTTTTCTATTCCTTTTTTTCAAAGGGCATCTCGGAGATCTTTCTTTATGTCGGAACGGTTATGTCACAGTAAGTTGATCTCTCTAGTTATTTTTATATTCTATTGTTTCAATATAACGAAATCCGGTGATGTCAACAACATTAAACGATATTGTCGGTATTCCTTTTATTTCTAAAGTTATATTTGTGTTATTAAACAATCTTAATACAGTGTTTCCAAAATTTCGTCGACAGTATTTCTTCGAGGTTTTAGTTAATACGTGTAAGAACTCTTACTACTTTCTTAATTTTCGGAGTCATTTCTTTATCTTTCAAAATCCTTTCTTTTTCATCTCTATTTACCTTTAAAATCTTCTAATTTCACATTATGATGTATTCTACGAGTCACCTATCTGAGACTTCGTCTCACCTTCTCTATCTCCTTTTTTTAACTTTAACTTTCTAATTTTTTATCTTCAAGAAGTTAAATTTGTCTCTTAATCTGAATTTTTTTTTTTTCCATGTCACTGTACCTCTAAATATTATTTTCAGGATTGTAAATACAGTAACTTCTTCTATCTCCCCTCCTTACTTTTTCATGACTTCTTTACTGATTTTTGAAAAGTTTATACCGTCCTTTATATTTTGATGTCGAATTTCCTCGATTGTTCCGTATTTACTCTATTTAGTTACGTTTCTGTGTTTTTCACTTTTAAGACGGTCGATTTATATTTTACAATGTTCCGTGGTCTCTCTTTTCTTTAGTATAGATGTCCCTTTTCTTTTAAGTTTATCGTCACCTAAAATGTAGTTTTTGATACCTTTATTTTTCCTTTACAAAACGTTTATTATGTTCTTTTCTAGGTAATTGGTTTTTAGAATCGCGGTTATTTTTATGGGATATCTTACCTTTCTCTTTAATCCCGTAAGATTTTTCTTTCTAGTGATTCTTTGAAAAGTGGTCGTTGAATGGGATTTTCTTGGCGATTTCCTGTAAAGTATTTGTTTTTCTTTTACTATTTTCTTCCTTGAAATCTTGTAGCGTTTCTTTGTTCCACCGTTCATTTTTATGTCAGTTATGTTATCTGAGAGGAGATAAAAGATTTAACAAAATGTTAACTTCATTTTAATATTGTGTGAGACTTCACCGAGATTTACATGGTGAAGGTTTACATCTATTTTCCAATACTGTTAAATAATATTTACGTCCTCCTATTTTTTTCAATTACACTTCTTGAAAAAGATGTGAAGTGAAAATGATCGTTTTACTTATGTTTTGACTCCGTTCAATACCTATCTTTTACAAAAATTGAGTCATTTTTATTTTTATAAAAGTATTAAACACTCGACATTGTATTCGTTACGAATCTCTTCCAATTATCGAGATTTATGTATGTAACTTTCTTGATTATTGTGTTCAAAAATGGTATATTTTGATCTTTTTGATTATTGTGTTCGAGAATTTCATTATTGTGTTCGAAAATGGTATATTTTGATCTTTTGTCTTTTATTTGGACTTCGTATGTGTTCTTTTTAATTTTGTTTTTAATCTTATCTTTGGTTACTTTTGTTATCTCTTATTGTTGATTTGTTTTTCTACCAAGGTTCTCTTCACGTCCCCTCTTATGTAAGTATTTGTAGATTGGTCTTCGTCTTCTTTAATTCTTCCCCACGATTCTTATATGTCTTCTTGATATGTTTTTTCCAGAATTACTGGGTCTATTGGTGTCACCACACCAGTGAGTGAATCTCGGTCTGTAGGATTTCACCCTTCGATGTACCCGGAATCCTTCGTAATCATACTTGTTTCGATCATCTTCTCTACCTTAAGGTGACTCGATAAAGTCTAGGATTTTCTACTACGACAATTTCACGAAGTGAGTTACACGGTCGCATAAACCTTTTGAGCCGTCACCGGTGTCCTGACCTTTTCCAGTCCAAAGTAAGGTTAGGGTTTCTTTCCGTTACGGTTTCTTACAAGTCTGATGGTATGTTAGTGCGAGTAAAGTGTACGACTTTACTCGACTTTTAGAAAGTTCGATCCAAAGTTGTCATGTACTTGGTTCTTAAAGGTTTGTATGTTCGACCTAAATCTTTTCCGTCTCCTTGGTCTCTAGTTTAATGGTTACAGACAACCTAGTATCCTTTTCGTTCCCTTAATTTTTTTTTTTTTAGATGAAGACGAAGTAACTGATGCTATTTCGGAAACTGACGCACCTAGTGTTGTTTGGCCTTTTAAGGAATTTCTCTATCCTTATGGTCTGGTGGAATGGATAGAAGACTCTTTGGACATACGTTCTGTTCTTCGTTGTCAATCTTTACCTGTACCTTGTTCTCTCACTAAGTTTTAACCCTTTCCTCACGAAGTTCCGACATATAACACAGTGGGACGAATTAATTACAATTACGTCTCATGTATACGTCTACTATGGTGAGATTACCCTGTTTCGGTCCTTCTTGTTTTCTTGGAGAACTACTCCTACTTTCTCCTCTCACTATTTAGAACGAATGTTGTTGTAAGTTTTTGGATTCTATTACGGTAGACCAGGGAAGTGGAGTACCGTTTATCACCGTCTGAAATAAAAGAACACGAGGTTTTAGTGACGTCTGTCTCTGACGTCAGTACTTTAATTTTCTGTGAACAAGGAACCACCCTAAGGAACCATCTAGTCTACAATTTCTTAGATGGACGTTACGTCCTCTGGACCAAGTTAGGGATCCAACCTTTCTATGGGACCTCTTCCTTACCGTTGGGTGAGGTCATAAGAACGGACCTCTTACGGTACCTGTCTGGTACCCCAACGTTTGTCAGTCTGTGTTGAGAAGGAATCTTCTTTTCGACACCGTTTGGATCTATCGTATACCTTTTTCGTCTCTGTAGGTAAACGGTTGTTTCCAGGTGTATCAGTTTCGATACCAAAAGGGTAATCAGTACATGTCTACACTATCGACCTGGTATTTCTTCCGACTTACGGTTTCTTAGTTACTCAAACTTAACACTACGACCTTTTCCGAGAAATCTCAGAGAACCCCTCATTTTTCTAGTTTGGTCATTTAGGATTTCCTTTAGTTCTTTTTTTATTCCGAGCTTATTAGTCCTTACTTTCTCTTCAATGTTGTCTATGGTGTCTTTATGTTTCTTAGTACTTTGTTAATATGTGGTTGTTTGACTTGTTGGATCTTCCTTACCTATTTAAGGATCTTTATATGTTGGATGGTTCTGACTTAGTACTTCTTTAGTTTTTAGGTTTATATCACTAAGGGTCATTCCTTGACTTAGTCATTAAATTTTTTTGAGGTTGTTTTCGGGTCCTGTGTTACAGAAGTCTGTACACGTTTTCTTAATCGTGGTCAAGAAGAGTTTTAGAAGATTTTGTGTCTTCTCCCCCCTTACAAAGACTTGAATAATATATGTTTATACTTACGTTTTCATAGTTTTAAAATCTGCTTTTGTCCTCTTTATATACACTTGAACCATTTACACAAAGATCTATGTTGTGGTTTTTGTGTTAGACACTTACTTTTATAACTATCAAACCTGAAAAAAATTAAATTTTAGAGACACTTTAGTAACTATTCTCTTACATTTCTATTCGGTGTCTGACCCTCTTTTACAACGTGTTATGTGCACACTATTACTTAAACATAGATTTTATGTGGTTCTTGTGAATTTCGCCGGGTAAAAATTTTGATCCGTTTTCTATTCTTGTGTCTGTACAGTGGCTTCTTACATATCTTTATTATTTGGATACTTTTATATGTATTATAGTAAACAGTTTGGATTCACGGTTTCTTAACTACGAAAACTTGACACCACAACCTCTTCTGAGAACTCTCAGGGAACCTGACATTCCTCTAGTTTCTTCAGTTAGGATTTCTTTTAGTCAGGACTGATAAGTAACCTTCCTGACTACGATTGCGACTTCGAGGTTATGAAACCGGTGGACTACGCTTCTTGACTGAATAACCTTTTCTGGGGTTACGACTCTTTCTGACTTCCGTCCTCCTCTTCCCCTGCTGTCTCCTACTCTATCAACTTACCGTAATGGCTGAGTTACCTGTACTCAAACTCGTTCGAGACTCTCAACCACTACCTGTCCCTTCGGACCGCACGACGTCAGTGTTTCTCAACCTGTGTTGACTCACTGACTTTACTAGCAAACAGTAATCCTTTTCCGACGTATTTTTATGGTACTTTATGGTGTTGTATGGATAATCTTATAGGTTTTAGGGGTTCGGATTGTTATTGTTATCTACAATTGAAAGTCACGATCCACTCTTACGTTTTACAAGACAGTGAATCCTTCTGTCAAACCGTCAAGAATGTTTTCATTTACATCAGAATAGTATACTAGATCGTATGTGTAAGGTTCCATATATGGGTATACTGAACTTTTGAATACTGGGCCTCTCTACAACACCCCTCCCTCCACCCTCCCCCCAAGTACAAACCCTTGCGTACATTCTTAATTACTAAAATTTTAATTTTTTTTTTTTTTATTTTTTAAATTTTTTTTTTTTTTTTTTTATNTTGGACGTATACTTGTGAATTGTCGTGGAAATGAGTATTAGTGGTTTTTGTCCTTTGTTACTTCATTTATCTATATACTTTACAACGTATAAATATTTTACATTATGATAAGTCGTTATTCTTCCGTACTAGAGAGTTCGGTATATTTCTGTGTACTTAGAAGTAATGAATGACTTTTCACTTCATTCCGATGTATGATGTACTAAAGTAAATATACTATAAACGTTTTTCATTAATATCTCTGTCATTCATCTAACATCGGTCCGAGGAGACAGGTACTCCTAAGAGGTCCGTTCTTATGACCTCACCCAACGGTACGGGAGGAGGTTCCCAAGAAAGGGTGGGTCCCTATCCTGGGTCCATAGGACGTAACGTCCACCGAAGAAATAACTGACTCGGTGGTCCCTTTGGGTCATTTGTCTAGGTAAACGGTTTCCAAATCCCCATCCTCTCTAGACCTCCCACTCTATCTGTTCTATGTTCCTTAAAAAACCCCACCAATAAAAATACACTATGAATTTACCATCTATATATTTGATACAAAAACAGTTTTGTTAATTTTGAAATGTGGGAGTAAATTCTTACTCGGAATTTCTACTTTTATAAATCCTTCGACTCCTGGGGTCCTACTTTATATCCGACACTGTGTTTTTGGCTTGATATCATGTTTATTTACTTTGTTAGATTTCTCCGTTCCTCCGATTCGATTTATTGAAGTCTTTATACACCAAAGACATTCTGATTTCCGGTTTCCTTGATGTGAATTTGCGACACGATAGCGACTATATCAACAAATGGTTTCCCCATACTCATTTTTAAGACTTTAGTGATGTGTAAAGATGATATTAATTTATTAATTCGTTTACTTATTACGTACTGCCCTCGACTCAAAGTGTGACAACTGTAAGTGCCAATGTCGTTTCGATCCCTTCTTCCGGTCTTACTCGGAACACTATTTCCTTTGTGGTTATGTCTTAGTTCAAATCGAATTATCGAAATCCATACACACATAGAATTATAAATCATTTATGGAATTATAAATTTCTATACACATGTATATGGTTAATTATATACGTTTATATAAATAAACTAGACAGTCGACTCTACCGGATCTTTATTTCCGTAGGATCATCATTGTTAGTTTTGAACTTAACGGTGAGTAGAAGTTGATAAATGTATCGTGAATGTAATATAAACCCGAAGGGACCACTGAGTCTGTCATTTCTTAGACGGACGTTACGTCCTCTGTGTCCAAACTAGGGACTCAGTCCTTCTAGCGGATCTCTTCCTTTACCGTTGGGTGAGGTCATAAGAACGGACCTCTTAAGGTACCTGTCTCTTCTGACCGTCCGATGTCAGGCACCCCAACGTTTGTCAGTCTGTGCTGACTCGTCGATTGTGATGATCATTGTTAGTATGGATCGTGAGTAGAAATAAAGATTATAATAGGAGACTTACCCTTTTACCGAATAAAAAGACGACCCCGTCCTTTATATGTTCTACTCGTACCACGTGGAATATTACGGTCTTTCATGAGACCTTTTTTGGGTGTCACTGACCCCCATACAGTTCTCTGTATCCCGGTGAAATGTTTTCGAATGATGACAGTTTCGACCTTGTTACACTGTTAGTTTTTTCACCGTAGCCTAATATTGAGTTGAACTTCATATTTTATTAATCTCAGATATGACTGTGTCTATCCTCTGACTGATGTATTTGTCTCTCGTTTGTTTGGACGGAACGTCTTCTTATGATGTATTAATTACATCTATTAGGTAAAAGTTCCTCCATCTCGTATTGAGAGGTCATACATTCAAACACAACGTGTGATCACTTTAGGAAGGTTTCTCATGTTCCTCGTCTTTTTCACATTGAAATGTCACCACTTTGGACTGTTCGTGCTGGAGTCGGAACCACTATTTCCTGGTTGTAGTTGTCAGTATTTAGTACAACCATCAGAAATAGAAACTACACTACACTGTTCTTACCATAAATTGGAGACACCAAGGATGAGGGTTTTTGGGTATTGGGTTCAGATTAGCACTCTTTGTGTAGTCTGTTTAGGGTTAATTCTCTGTAAGATGTTTTATAGACTGGTCATGAGTCGTTTTGATAATTCGTGTAGTTTTAACTCCTTACAGCCTCTTTGACAGTTTCAGTTCACCCCGGATTCCTCTGTGTTAATTTACATTAAGTTATAGGACCTACCTTAATATAACCTTGGCTTGATCCATTATGGATTCCTTTAGACTTATTCTATACCTGAAATCCTATTACATTTCGATGACAAAGTAATTGACCCTTTTACACAGTATTGTAAAATTACTCTTTTCGTTGACCGGTACACAAATAGACCTGAGATAATGGAAGTGTTGAAAAAATATTTAGGTGTGGATAAGACTTTATATAAACGATATACCTAGTTTTTCGTGTACAAATAGGTTGAATATGTTACCAAGACAACGACCACCTAAATTCCAAGAAAGAAAAAACACTTTATTAAGCCTCTGCTTCATTATCCATTCTTCTTTTAAATACATTTCTCTTTGAGCTGTCTGTCTCACACTTGGTAGAGTCTTCCACTCTCTCTCAGAGTTTTATGTCGTACCAATCAAAAATACCCGGCTCATCAAAGTATCCGATTACTTACCCTCCTAATAAGGTTAATAAACCCCTTTTCCCGTATCAAAGGTCCTTAACTCGGTGGTGGGTGAAAAACTGGAAAATACGAATCGGAGTCTTGACAGTATCACGACTACTCCCAAAGTAAACGTACGATCATATAAGGTTACTCGTATACTTCTTCGAGTTCCAGATGACCTACAGTGTAGACGGTAGAACCTGGAGTAACCGACATTAATCAAAAACAGTACAGGATACCGGTACAGAAAAAAAAAATAAAAAATTAAAAATAAAAATGAAATAAAACGAAATGTTATCACATAACCAAAACGGCATGTAACTGTACTTAGTCGGTGCCCACATGTACTCAAGGGTTAGGTACAGAAAGAAAATTTCCAACACGGGTGGACGGGTGAAGGGAGGATAAAGTCAAAATGTAAATCGATTTTTACATACAAGAATGAAGATTTCTATCTGTTAGTTTGTAATGTGGGGTTAATATTATGTATTCCTAGTGACTGAGTTGCCTGAACTGAGACTCGTTCGAGACTCTCAACCACTACCTGTCCCTTCGGACAGTACGACGTCAGGTTCCCCATCGTGTCTCAATCTGTACTGATCCCCATGACTACCTCTTCCGTTACCGTGGGGTGAGGTCATGAAAACGGACCTTTTAGGGTACCAACCTCCTCGGACCATCCGACGTTAGGTACCCCAGTGATTCTCAGACTGTGCTGACTCACTGAAGTGAAAGTGAAAAGTAAAAGTGTGTAACCTCTTCCTTTACCGTTGGGTGAGGTCACAAGAACGGACCTCTTAGGGTCCCTACCCCCTTGGAACACCCGATGGCAGATACCCCAGCGTGTCTCAGTCTGTGCTGACTTCACTGAATCGTTTGAATCGTTCCCCATGGCTTGACTTCCCAAAATCTCGGTTGAATAAAAACACACACACACCGTTTGAAACTTATTTAGTCTCGAAGGATCATACCCACTACTGTGATAGATTTTTCACAAAATTTTTATGTTAAAGACCTTAGTTTAGTGAGTAACATCAATTGTCTATTAAGGAACTGAGTACACCCTATTCCTATCCTTCTAATGAAGTATCCATAACAATATCCCGTCCTTGTTATTATTTGGAAAAACACAATTAAAGAGCAGTTATGGTGAAGGAAGTCTCAACTCATCTTGAACCCCACCTACGTAAACCAGGTGGTCTGTCCGGAATAACTTAGTCCTTAAAAATTAAATATCGAATGAGACTATAACAATGACAATCGTTGTCCGAAACCACAAGAACGGTTGAGTGGTAGGATGGACAGAAGGGTTAGTTCTTGAGTAAAACTACAGAAGTCAGAACCAAAGATTCCTTCAAATTTCGTATCATCGGATCCTACACATCAATCCAAGAGAGGGAATGGGGTTTGGATCTAGAGAAGTCTCTGAGGATCATTGGAGACGTCAAGAGTTTGACACCGTTGTTCCTGATACGGTGTTCCTTTCTGACTCTCCCTAGACCATCTGATTCTCCCTAGAGTCATTTAACTCGCCAACGAACATTTAATGACTTAGTCAATGAACATTTAATAACTTAGTTAATGACGTGAGTTATCCTTCATTCCAGGATTTCCTGGTCCGGACGTAGTTCCGTGGTAGTAGTTTCGTCCTAAGTCTGTCGGTGTAAAATTTGTATGTACGTTCTCCCTTTTTTATACCTACGAGAATAGTCTTTTACAATCTCACTCGTGATTTCGACCGTTTTCGTCCTCCATAGACGATGGTCCGGGAACGGAATAATAGATTTCAAAATAAGTCATTTTATACTTTAGGTTCGGAGTCGTAGAAGTACCGATAAGAAAACCCTTCGTTCATGGCTCTACGGTGGACGAAGACAAATGAGACGAGTTCGTATATGATGATAGTATATATACTTTTATTAGTAAACAAGTGTGATAAAGTGACTGAGGGTCCTTGTTATACTTTTGAGTAATCCAATGTCGACACTTAGCGTAACTCATAAATACTCCCGCGACAGTAAATTCACATTAGGTGTTACAATAAGAATAATTTCTTAACCACACTGGACACTAAGACTTTTAAAGGTGAAGAATGATAAATATCAATTACTATTTTGTAATAAGTTTACCGTTAACTTTTTTATAAATTTTGTCTACAATTTCATTTATTCGACATTGTAACTGCAAGACTTCATTGACTATTTTTTTCTTGTTACTTTTATTAAGATCACAACTTGTTTTGTCGTAACTATATTTAAACATTTTCTTTATTAAAAAGATATTTTTAACATTTCATCTTTATACACATAAAAGTGTGTATCGAGTCTCTAGTGTATTTACGGTTTTCTTCACTGCCAACGACTTTATTTACACAAAAAATACTTTTGGTTTCATCATTTTGTTCGTTTTATCTACGTATTTTACCCATTTAAAAGTCACATAATCAATAGCGACGGAGTCCCGTCGACATTTAATGTTTGAACAAAAATTGAAAAAAAAAAACCAGAAGTACTTACATAAAGTCTAGACATGAAAGAAAGTATCGGGAACACTAAACTGGGAAAAGACTAAATATTAGAAAAAATTTCAAATATTTAGTTCCCACGGTCTATCAACCTCCTTTCTAATTACACTTTTTTTTTATTTTAGACTACGATCCATTCTATGATTGAAATCTTCATAGTAACAATTTGAGTCAAAATTTTCAATTTTGTTCACGTTGTAAAATAAAGTAGAGGGAAATAATTTTTTTCACAATAAAAATTACTTACATTTTGTGTTCGTGACGATGTNTATCTACGTATTTTACCCATTTAAAAGTCACATAATCAATAGCGACGGAGTCCCGTCGACATTTAATGTTTGAACAAAAATTGAAAAAAAAAAAACCAGAAGTACTTACATAAAGTCTAGACATGAAAGAAAGTATCGGGAACATTAAACTGGGAAAAGACTAAATATTAGAAAAAATTTCAAATATTTAGTTCCCATGGTCTATCAACCTCCTTTCTAATTACACTTTTTTTTTTTTTTTTTAGACTACGATCCATTCTATGATTGAAATCTTCATAGTAACAATTTGAGTCAAAATTTTCAATTTTGTTCACGTTGTAAAATAAAGTAGAGGGAAATAATTTTTTTCACAATAAAAATTACTTACATTTTGTGTTCGTGACGATGTGTGTCACTGATACTTTACAAATTTACTGTTTAAGAATAAGAATACCAGTAAGAAAGGAACATTCAGTTCCACTAATAGAGACACCACTTTTGTAAACACTACTCTCTCTTGTTAATATATAATTTTTACGAAAATACCGTACCGTTACTTAGGAAGTCTGTCTTCTCAGCAAAGTAAAAGAATATAACTACGGATTTGTTAAGTGGGATCGTGGATCTCGGTGTCTCTTTTCTTGTCTCTTATACACGGAGACTAATCATACCCGAAGGGACCACCGAGTCTACCATTTCGTAGACGGATGTTACGCCCTCTGTGCCCAAGCTAGGGACCCAGCCCTTCTAGAGGACCTCTTCCTTTACCGTTGGGTGAGGTCATAAGAACGGACCTTTTAGGGTACCTGGCTCCTAGGACCATCCGATGTCAGGTACGCCAGCGTTTCTCAGTCTGTGCTGACTCGCTGAAGTGAAAGTGAAAAGTGAAAGTTTATTGATGTGTGGGACTGCACGTATGGATCGTAAATAGATATGTTAGTATTAATTCTCAACATTGTTTTTACGTTCTCGATAATTTTTACAAACCAAGAGGTAGAACATTCCCCTGATAGTCCGGATCCTGACTTAAAAGTCAAGTCAAGTCAGTGAATCAGTACAGCCTGAGACACTGGGGTACCTAACGTCGTGTGGTCCGAAGGGTCAGGTAGTGGTTGAGGGTCTCGGATGAGTTTGAGTACAGGTAACTCAATCACTACGGTAGGTTGGTAGAGTAAGAGACAGTGGGGGAAGAGACCGGAAGTTAGAAAGGGTCGGAGTCCCAGAAAAGTTTACTCAGTCAAGAAACTTAGTCCACCGGTTTCATAACCTCGAAATCGAAGTCGTAGTCAGGGTGGTTACTTATAAGTCCTAATTAAAGGAAATCCTTCCTGACCAACCTAGAGGAACGTCAGATTCCGTGAAGTTCTCAGAAAAGATTATGGTGTCAAGTTTTCGTAGTTAAGAAGCCACGAGTCGAAAGAAATATCAGGTTAAGAGTGTAGGTATTTACTGACGACCTTTTTGATATCGAAACTGATGTACCTGGAATCAGTCGTTACAGAGACGTAAAATTATACGACAGATCCAACCAGTATCGAAAAGAAGGTTCCTCTTTCCTAGAAAATTAGAGTACCGACGTTAGTGACAGGCAACACTAAAACCTTGGGATTTTTTATTTAATAGACAAAGGTAACAAAGGGGTGGATAAACAGTACTTCACTACCCTAGTCTACGGTACTAGAATAAAAGACTTACAACTCAAAATGCGGTTGAAAAAGAGAGAGGAGAAAGTGAAAGTAGTTCTACGAGAAATCAAGAGGTGAAAGACGGTATTTCCACCACAGTAGACGTATAGACTCCAATAACTATAAAGAGGGCGTTAGAACTAAGATCGAACACGAAGTGGGTCAGGTCTTAAAGTGTACTACTTAAGACGTATCTTCAATTTATTCGTTCTACTGTTTTATGTCGGAACTGTATGAGGAAAAGGATAAACTTTGGTCAGACAACAAGGTACAGGTCAAGATTGACAACGAAGAACTGGACGTATGTCTAAAGAGTTCTCCGTCCAGTCCATCAGACCATAAGAGTAGAGAAATTCTTAAAAGGTGTCAAATTACACTAGGTGTATTAGTTTCCGAAATCGTATCAGTCACTTCGTCTTCATCCTACAAAAAAGACCTTAAGAGAACGAAAAAGATACTGGATTGTCAACAACCGATAAACTAGAGACCAAGGAGACGGAAAAGATTTAGGTCGACATATGGACATTGAAGCACCAAGTGTATGACAACTTCGGAGGATCGAACTTCCTGAAATTCGTAATGAAACGGTCGTACACTCTACTCACGTTAACACCCCATCAGACTTGTAAGAAACCGTAACGGAAAGAAACCCTAACCTTACTTTTGACTGGAAAAGGTTAAGACACCGGTGACGACTCAAAAGGTTTAAACGCCCGTATAACTCACGGTGTGAAATTCTCATAGTAGAAAATCCTAAACTTTGTCAAGTAATCTTAAGACAGTGGAGGTGATCGACACAAGTATAAATACGGAGGATTCCGGGTGAACTGAAGTGTAAAGTCCTACAGACCGAGATCCACTCGCTAGTGTGATAGTACCAATAGACACAATTATTCTAAAAAACATATTAAGAAGACACATAAGAACGGTGGAGAAGAATTATAGAAAAAGAAGACAAACCAGGTGTGGTAAAGACAGGACATAACATGGATAGAAACGTACTTTGTAAGGGAACTATAGTGATTAAAAGAACTTCTCTAGACATTAGAAAGGGTAAGATAACAAAAGGAGACAAAGAAACGTAACAAGTGAATTTTTTCCGAAAGAATAGAGAGGAACGATAAGGGACCTTGAGACGTGAGTCCACACATATAGAAAGGAAAAGAGGTAACGGAAACCGAGAAGAAAAAACAGAGTTGATAAACATTCCGGAGGATTCTGTTGGTAAACGGAAAAACATAAAGAAAAAGAACTCTACCAAAACTAGTGGGGGTTTCTAAAGAAGACTAGAAAACATAAATACATGATAGTCAACATTGTAAACAAGAAATAGACCAGGATTCCATCGTTCACAGGAACTCTAAAACATGTTTGCAAATCCGAGAATTTCTATAAAGTATGGATAAAAGGTACGGTCTACTTGTATTATTCTGAACTGACTTTAAAGACTAATAGAAAATGTTTCGTGAAGACTAGAGATTCGTACCTAAGTTTGTGGAAAGTTGTAAGGTACTATTTTCGAAAACAAAGAGAAACCTGTACAGTCTCGAATATAATCTTTCAATAAGTAATAATGTAAATTTACGACTAAAAAAAATTGATCTAAAAACAAAAGAATCTTACGACTAGGTTCGGTGTTAGTAGTGTGAAGAAGACAACCAGGAGAGGATTACCAAAGGAGATGGTAATTAGGAAGACAAGGTTGGACAAATACTCATTGACTCACGAATCAGTGAGTCAGTACAGGCTTTGAGAAACACTGGGGTACTTGACATCGGACGGTCCTAGGATACAGGTACCCTAAAAGGTCCGTTCTTATGACCTTACCCATCGGTAAGGGAAGAGGTCCCCGAGAAAATCTGGGCCCTAGAGTGGTCCCAGAGGATGTTACGTCCATCTAAAAATGGTACGATCGGTGGACAAATATCTCCGTCTTAGTAGAGGCATTTTGTTAGTCTAGTAGGAAGGGGACCGAAGACAAAACAACGATTTCGGATATCTATGATTTTCTAAAACAGGACGACAAATGAAGGAAGAAAGTGGGGACACCGAGGGAGTAAGTGACGACAGTGTGACTGGAAGATCGACAAGGAGTTTACCCGGTTGTGACTGTGATGGAGTCCTCGAAACGTAAACGAGGAAGGTAATGTATTGAGAAAAGTGACTTTAAAATGACACTGCAAAGTAATAATAAGTACAGAGTTGAAACTCAACCGAGAAGGTTCATCGGAAGAAATGGGTGTAATGATTTCGTCACGGGGATTTCGATAAAAGAGTAACATAGATAATGACGTTCCTCTAGGTTGGTCAGGTAAGACTTCCTCTAGTTGGGACCCTAAAGAAACCTTCCTTACTACGATTTCGACTTTGAGGTCATGAAACCGGTGGAGTACGCTTCTCAACTGAGTAACCTTTTCTGAAACTACGACCCTCCCTAACCCCCGTCCTCCTCTTCCCCTACTGGCTCCTACTCTACCGACCTACCGTAGTGACTGAGTTACCTGTACTCAGACTCACTTGAGACCCTCAACCACTACCTGTCCCTCCGGACCGCACGACGCTAAGTACCCCAGCGTTTCTCAGCCTGTGCTGACTCACTGACTTGACTTGACTTGACTTGACTTTTCGTGGACTGTCCAGATCGTTAAAAGGACCGGTCAAATCAATCGATCAATCAAGTTCACTCAGTTCTTATCTCCACCTAGACTTTCAAATGAAATGAACGTTGAATTATGTACTCAGACAGTATATAAATAGAAACGAACTTTTTCGGTTGTCTGAGGACCTAGTTTCCGTTGAAGACAATCATGAGTGTCGTCATCGTAAACAGATGAGTTCCAGGTCAAGGGAATCTCACTGAGTTTCTCAGTCTTTACACTTGTATCTTACTCAACAATATCCATTCTTTAAGATTGGGATTCTTTGAGTTTTAAGAATATGACCTAAATTCGTTTGGAGACGAAGTTTCCTTATGTGATATATGTACAATATACAAACGTCCTAACAAGTGAAATGTCTTACGATAGAATACAAAGTGGTAGTACATATACGATGAGTAATTAAATAGTGGAGAATGGAACCTGAAATGGTAAACTTTATACAAGACACTATTATCTTGTCCTGATAATTCGTCCTGAAATTTGAGAGAAGTATGGGTTACGACCTCCCTTTATCAGTCCATCTTCTCCGGGAAGCGATAGAAGCTCGGCATCGTGTTCCATCTTCACAGTCGTAATACCGACACTTCTGTTACCCATCTCGAGACGACATCGGTGACGGGGTCTTACGTTCTCAGAAACCGTCGGAATGTCGGGACCGGATCTTTATTTGAAAGACACGAGTGGACTGGGTCTGTTGACAACGGGATTTCCCCAGAGTAAGTGTAGTCGTGGGGCTACAGGAGATGTGAAGGGACTCGTCGTACGGACGTTGGACTCCTAGGACACGGGAACGACAGGAGGGACGTCAAGGGATACGGTGGGTGGGTGTGGGGTCCCCTAAGGGTGACTCGGAGATGATTGAGAATATCGAGAGGAAGTCGGGTTTCATAAGAGTGGAGAGACACGTGAAGTCGATGGTGAACGACTTAAGATGGTAAGGAACGGACGTAAGATCTCCCAACGAAGGATGAACGGGTCACTACCGGGTCGAACAGAGATGACAGGTCATTCGAGTTAGTAGGGAATAACTTTACATAAACAATGCAATCAGTCCACGTATCCCCACACACACACACACATAATCAATAAAAGAAATAATCTCAAATTATGATAACATTTGGAGGGGACGTACAAAGATAGAGGACTAGCCTAGGTCTACCTATGTTATGTTGACTGGTCAAGTTTGACTTGGAGAAACGACAAGTATTAAAGTGATAGTAATTATTTTGTTGGGTTTCACTTCACTTCAGCAAGTCAGTACAGACTGAGAAACGTTGGGGTACCTGACATTGGATGTTCCGAGGAGACAAGTACCTTAAAAGATCCGTTCTCATGACCTCACCCAACGGTAAAGGAAGAGGTCCCCTAGAAGGACTGGGTCCTTAGTTTGGGCCCAGAGGGTGTATCATCCGTCTGTCAAATGGCAGACTCGGTGGTCCCTTCGGGTTGTAGAAATTGGTATTTAGAAACGTTCACAGACACTAATAAAGGAATTTGTTTTAAGGATCCTCTTCTTAAAGATAAAGTTTTCAATATATGTAAAAACTCTGGAACTATATGACAGGTTTAATGGAAGGTCTTTCCTACATTATTTTCATATGAAGATCCTTTCACATCTTACGGGTTCAGGGTAATGGAATATTATAGTACCAAATACCTTTTTCTTTACGTGACTCTCACGGGTTCTCGTAGGGGTATCGGATGTTTTGAAGATGGTTTCCACTCATGTGGGTGAATAGTGTCGAACACAACCTGAGGGTCCCCAATATGAATTTCTTTATTTTCATCATAACTTACCTTTTAATAAAGATCCAGGGAGAACTGAACATTTGGGAGGCGTAGGGTCCCGGGAGAGGTGACAGTGAAGGTGGTCTTGGGTTTTGGAGAATGGAGTAGAGATGTAAGTAATTTTTGTAAGAGTTTCTTTAAGTCTTCCGAATATCTATTCGGTTCACACTCAAATTTTTCCATTAGTCAGTGAAATTTGTAGTAAATGACAAAGGAGCCTTTTTTCGTAAGACTAAAGGTTTGTATGATGTCACAATTTTTATTTTTGTCCTTTTTTTTAAAATTGATTATTTGATAATCCGAAATAAACGAGTCACTCCTCGTACTAATTTAAGACTCTTGACTTCCTGTAAACGGTACCTGTGAGTTTTAGACTTTAAAGAATTGTGACTAGACCGAATTTAGTTATCTGTAGTGAAATTTAACTATTATTATCGGGTGATTTAATATTTCTGTTACCCAGTTTAAAATTGTTCGACCATCACTTTAAAATTTAATTCGATTGATCCTTTTCCGTCACTCAGTTCTGCTGATGTCTGAACCTTTAGTCAACTGAATGGAGGTTATTTGGGACTCTTTAAGTGAAGTCGAAGACCGGGAACAAGTTAGTAATTGATCATTTAGGTCTTGGTTGAATCTTGGTGGACATAAATTGTTGATATAAATATTTCTCCATTTACAGATACGAGGTCTCGTGAAGTGACAAAGACTTATAAACGACAAATAAGTGAATGGATCTAAGGCCTGGAATTGAGAAATTTTAGAGTCGTTCAAACCGTCAGAAGTAAATAAAGTTTATGTAGGTGACGAAACGAGTCCATGGACCAGAGGGTGTCCAGTACGGTATTACTATTGATCCGACTTACAGGTGTTACTGAGTAATACAACGTTTATAAAAGGTCTGTACTATAATATACTAGTGAGTATACTTGTACTTTTTCCCTGATTTAGGAGTCCGACGAACTAAACCAATGAACATGTCTACATCGGAAGTAAAAAACTTTATCCGATATCAAAACAAAACAAAACAAAACAAAAATGTAAGAACGATTAATCTCACACCTCTAGTCATTGAAGTACAGAAATTTTTGAAAAACCACAGGAGTTCTCATTCTAGAGTGATTATCCGTTCCCCAGTAATTACAGAGGTAACACAACAAAGTATTGACGTGTTTCTCTACTTTTTAGTTTATTGGATTAAGGTAAGAGTAATCAGGGTACTTAGATGATATTTGAGGACCAGTCTTGGAACCGTGACAGGATAATTATCTGTATACTCTTTCGTTCTTTTCTCTCGTATAAGAAAACTTGAACTTGAGGAACAACTATCCTTTACTTTTCTTGTGACAAAAGAAACTCTTCAGGGACGTGAGTCGTTAGGGTTTCGACACCGACGAAGTTTCTCCGAAGGGCGTCTCACTGTCTGAGGGAAGACTCCTTCTTTCTACCCTTACTTTCGAGATGACCTAGAGTCGTAGTGTCCCAGGACGTGTACCGTCTTAAAGTTTCAGAGGGAATAAGTGAAATCAGCCTGTTACAGTGAAATCATTTTGCGCTGGTCCATTTTTCCATTTCGCTTTAGTGCGTCGAAAAACAGCGGATGAGTCGTGGAGATTTCAAGACAGTAGGGGACGAAACGACACTTCTATTTTTACAAGTCAGTTCAAAACCCCTGAGTTTCTCAAGTCTTGAGTGTTAAACCGTTACTGTAAACGTCTTGAGATCAGTCGATTTATTACGGGGGTTTCTATAGGTGTAAGACTAAAGACCTTGGACAGTTATATGACGGAATGAACCCTTTCCACTGAAACATCTACACGAATTCAATTCGTGGAACTCTATCTTTCCAATGGGACCTTATAAACTCTCCCGGTTTCATTAATTTTCACTAGTTTCAGTCTTTTTCCTCTACACTGGTGTCTTGGTTGACGACCTCAAGACTCAAGACTTCTGTCTCCTTCCCCGGTGTCCGTTTACATACGTCCACCGGGGATCTTTGACTATTTCCGTTCCTTTCACTAAGAGGGAACTTCGAAGGTCTTTCTTGTGTCGGGGTGGTTGAGGAACTAAAATCTGAAGACTTGAAACCTTGACAGTCTTATACTAAAAAATTACAGTCATTCAAACACCATTGAACAATGTCGTCCTATTCCTTGATTATGTTCTTGGCTAATCGTTTATAGTTCACAGGCATTACTTAAATCCAAAGATTGACGAATCCCTATAGTATTCCTACTATAAGTACTATTTTTTACTCGTGGTGATTTTAAGAGTTTCTGTGTTCTTCTCTTGTCATATCTCTGACTATCCTCGATTTACCACCGGACCCTATCTCCGGTCTCGTTAATAAGACTTTTGGATTTTTACAGTAGGACTTTAGGTGGAGGAATAACTCAGTGTAAGGGTGAACTTTACTGAAACCAGATTATCTAATGAACAATTTTATAACTCGTACCATAATTTTGTACAATCGTTAAAAAAAAGGTCAAATAGAAAACCCGGAGTAGAGGAGGAACGGATCGTGTATTGTCTACGTAGAGACCTTGTTTGAGGGACCAGGACCCGGGAGACTAATCTTACGGACTGAATGAGTCATATACAGATGATCAAGTCTCATAGGTCCATATGTTGAAGAAAAGATTTTTCGGAAAGGATTGAGAGACCTAAGGTAGTAGCTTCCGGATTTAGGAAATTGTTCTACAATAACATGAAAGTCAAAATAATAATTATATTAAATATCATACTATATTAAACAGAAAGATCTTTAGACGGCTAGGGGTAAACAAATACTTTAGTCCTACTCCTCTCTAAATAGAATACTTAAGAAACTGAGAACTATAAAGTCTGACCGTGAGTCTTTTACTTACTTAGTAACAAAGGAATTAAAGAAAAAGATAAAAGAGTAATAATCACATATCCTTACGTTCTCTAAAGACACACAACTAATTTCAACTATAGGACGTTGAAATGATATAAGTAACTAATCGAGATCATTAAAAGACCACCTCAGAAATCCCAAAAGATACATCTCCTAGTACAGTAGACGTTTGTCACTCTCAAAATGAAGAAGAAAAGGTTAAACCTAAGGAAAATAAAGACAAAATACGAGACTAAAGACACCGGTTTTGAAGGTCTTGATACAACTTATCATCGCCACTTTCACCCGTGGGAACAGAACCAGGACTGAAATCCCCTTTACGAAAGTTAAAAAGTGGTAACTCCTATTACAAACGACACCCAAACAGTATATATCGAAAATAATACAACTACGTACAAGGAAGATAAGGACGAAAGACCTCTCAAAAATAGTATTTACCTACGACTTAAAACAGTTTCCGAAAGAGACGTAGATAACTCTATTAGTATACCGAAAATAAAAAGTTAAACAATTACACCACTTAATGTAACTAACTAAACGCCTATAACTTCTTAGGAACGTAAGGAACCTATCTCAGGTAAACCAGTACCACATATTAGAAAAATTACACAACAACCTAAGCCTAACGATCTTAAAACAATTCCTAAAAACGTAGATACAAGTAGTCACTATAACCGGACGTCAAAAGAAAAAACACACACACACACCGTAGAAACAGTCCAAAACCATAATCCCACTACCACCGGAGTATCTTACTCAAACCTGCAAATGGAAGATATATATCTTTTGATATTTTGTGACCACTTTCTTTAGTTTCTCCTGTGATTATTTACCTCTTTATATGGTACAGGTACCTAGTCTTCTTAGTTACATCCCTTTTACTCATATGATGGGTTTCGTTAGATGTCTAAGTTACGTTAGGGATAGTTCGATGGTCGCCATAAAAAGTGTCTCGATCTTGTTTATTAAAGTTCTAAACACACCTTTATGTTTTTTAGAACTTATCGGTTTCGTTAGAACTCTTTCTTCTTACCTTGACCGCCTTAGTTCGACGGACTGAAGTCCGAGATGATGTTTCGGTGTCAGTAGTTCTGTCATACCATGACCGTGTTTCTGTCTTTATATCTAGTTACCTTGTTTTATCTTTCGGGTCTCTATTTAGGTGTGTAGTCACCTGTGGAAAAGAAACTGTTTCCTCCGTTCTTATATGTTACCTCATTTCTGTTAGAGAAATTTGTTCACCACGACCCTTTTGACCAATTGGTGAACATTTTCCTACTTTGATCTTGTGAAAGATTGTGGTATGTGTTTTTATTTGAGTTTTACCTAATTTCTAGATTTGTATTCTGGTCTTTGATATTTTGAGGATCTCTTCTTGTATCCGTTTTGTGAGAGGTTGTATTTAGTCTCTTCCTAGGAGATACTGGGTGGAGGGTCTTATGACCTTTATTTTCATTTTTATTTGTTTACCCTAGATTAATTTTAATTTTCGAAGACATGTTGTTTCCTTTGATATTCGTTCCACTTTTCTGTCGGAAGTCTTACCCTCTTTTATTATCGTTTACTTCATTGACTTTTTGTTAATTAGAGTTTTTATATGTTCGTTGAGTACATCGAATTAAGGTCTTTTTATTTACTGGGTTAGTTTTTACCCGGTTTCTTGATTTATCTGTAAAGAGGTTTCTTCTGTATGTCTACCGATTCTTCGTGTACTTTTCTACGAGTTGTAGTGAGTAATAGTCTCTTTACGTTTAGTTCTGGTGTTACTCCATGGTAAAGTGTGGTCAGTCTTACCGACGCTAGGTTTTTAGACGTTCGTTATTTACGACCTCTCCCACACCTCTTTTCCCTTGGGAGGATGTGACAACCACCCTTACGTTTGATCATGTCGGTGATACCTCTTGTCACACCTCTAAGGAATTTTTTAACGTTTATCTTGATGGAATACTGGGTCGTTAGGGTGACGACCCGTATGTGTGGCTCCTTTGGTCTTAACTTTCTCTGTGTACATGGGGTTACAAGTAGTGTCGTGACAAATATTATCAGTCCTGTACCTTCGTTGGATCTACAGGTAGTCGTCTACTTACCTATTCTGTCGACACGATGTATATGTGTTACCTCATAATGAGTCGGCAATTTTTCTTATGTAAACCTAGTCAAGATTACTCCACCTAGTTTGACCTCGACTAATATGTCTCACTTCATTCGGTCTTTCTTTTTGTGGCTATGTCATATGATTGTGTATATATACCTTAAATCTTTCTACCATTACTGCTGGGACATACGTTCTGTCNCTATTGGGACATACGCTCTGTCGTTTTCTCTGTGTCTATATATCTTGTCTGAAAACCTGAGACACCCTCTCCCTCTCCCACCCTACTAAACCCTCTTACCGTAACTTTGTACATATTATAGTACATTCTTTACTTCACGGTCAGATACAAGCTATGTCCTATGTCCTACGAACACCGACCACGTGACCCTACTGGGTCTCTCTACCATACCCCTCCCTCCACCCTCCACCCAAGTCCTAACCCTTGAGTACATGTGGGTACCGCCTAAGTACAACTACATACCGTTTTGGTTATGTCATAACATTTCATTTTAATTCATTTTATTTTTTTATTATTATTATTTCCTACCCAACATATCCCGTTCTCATACGTAGTCAAAAGACCTATATGTATTTATATAGTATACTTAAAGTTAATGTTTTTTCTTTGTCTTTTACTTACTTAGTTTCTTACTTACTTTTTGATATTCAAAGATTTCATACCATATTTCGTATGTTTACTACATTACTCAAGTTAAAAACACCCCTGAATAACCTAAGTCTGTGTAGAGAGAACGGGGACGAAGGAACGTGAGTAAGGGTCGGTATGATTGATAAAAGGACAGAATCCTTAAAACGTTTACGGAGACGGGTAATATGTTGGATATAACCGGTTTAGGTAAAAGTGGGAGGTAAGGTGTCACCTTCGAAGAAAGATAGAGTGTAATTCTTGGTCAAAAGTATTTCCGGAAGACACTGGTGGGATAATTCTCGTCTAGGGGATAATAATACGGGAGAGTACCGAGTATAAGAAAAGGATATATCTTGTTGAACATTACTATACAGATAAATAGTAGATTTAAATCTAAGGAGGGTGACCTTAATTTAAGATCTTTCTACGGTACAGTTATAAGAATGGGGGACAACAAGGGGATATGTTCTCGGTATGTGTTACAGTCACGAGTTTTTTTAAAAATATACTAACTCTCATGTAGTACACTTCACGGTCTAACCTACTTCGTGTTCGACCTTAGTTTTAACGACCCTATTTATAGTTATTGGAGTCTATACGTCTACTGTAGTGGGATTTCCGTCTTTTAGTTTCTCCTTGAATTCTCGAAGAATTACTCCTACTTTCTCCTCTCACTTTTTCGACTGAATTTTGATTTGTAAGTTGTTTGATTCTAGTACCGTAGGTCAGGGTAGTGAAGTACCGATTGTCTACCCCTTTTTATCTTTTGTCACCGTCTAAAATAAAAGAACCCGAGGTTTCAGTGACATCTATCACTGACTGTGACACTTTAATTTACTACGAACGAGGAAACTTCTCTTCGATACTGTCTGAATCCATGGTATAATTTTTCTATCTGTAGTGAAACGACTGTTTCGGGTAGATCAGTTTCGATACCAAAAAGGTCATCAGTACATGCCTGTACTATCAACCTAATTTATCTTTCGACTCGTGGCTTCTTAACTACGAAAACTTGACACCACAACCTCTTCTAAGAACTCTCAAGGAACCTGAAGTTCCGCTAGTTTGGTCAGTTAGGATTTCCTTTAGTCAGGACCCACAAGTAACCTTCCGGTCATGAAACCGGTGGACTATGTTTCTCGACTGAGTAAACTTTTCTGGGTCTACGACCCTTTCTCACTCACATCCTCTTCTTCTCCCGTTGTCTTTACTCTACTAACTTACCGTAGTGACTAAGTTACCTGTACTCAAACTCGTTTGAGGTCCTATTTCACTTCCTGTCTCATCGGACCACACGACATCAGGTACCCTAGTGTTTCTCAACCTGTTTTAAATCACTGCCTTATTGTTGTTTGGATTTCTATTACGTACTTTTTTGTGTATACACTGAAGTATCGGTCAAAGGAGTGGTCTCTACCCTATGAAACAGTATGTATAACAGTTTCTCTAAGTCAATTCATTTGTGTTCAACTACTGATAGTTAGATAGTGAAACAGTATTCACAAGTCTAGACAGATAAAATTAAGATCCAACGTCTTTGTGAACGATTTATAGTACTGTTTATCTACGACCGAATTTATCTTTAATTGTGACACCTTTACGTCTCAAGATATGTTCGTTTTAAGTATTTAAGATATGTTTGTAGTTTCAAAAACAAGTTTTTTTAGTTTATGTAAACTGTGATCCAACGGGAGTGTGAGGTTGTCATTTATAGTGAAGACTGGAAACCTTCAGGGAAAGTGGGTCTCTAAGTCTCATAATGAGAACCAAGGATGAAACGTGAAATTTATACAAAAGTCCCTTATTGTCTTAAACATGTTTAAAGAGGTAATTGTCAAACGAAAGACAAAGTAAATACACAACGAACAAAGTATAATGTCTCTTTGTTAAACCATAGTCCTACAATTTTCACGGTGAAAGATCTTCCATACTTAAAAAGTCAGATCTCATTAACCGAGATAACGTCAGTGGTCAGTTTCGGGGTGTTAAAGTAGTCCGTGTTCATTAGAAAAATCTCGATAAAATTTTACATTAATACTAGTAACATTGAGAATGATTTTAGAATTTTATAAATTAGAGAACAAAAATTCGAGATAACATAAAGATGACAAAAGACCCCGATTCTCTGATTCTTCGTATATGTCCATTACTATTATTAATATCGTAAAATAAACAGAAAGACGTTAAAACAAGAATTTCATGTATACGTAAATAAGAAGCTGTTCCTGTTCTTTACATAATTACTAAGAGAAAGAGGAGATACAGGGGAATGGTAACATTTGTAGAAATAGTGTAATTTATTATTATTTATTATTTTGACATAGTTGGTCTATCTATTTATCTATCTATAAACAAAGGTGCAGTTGTTTCTAAGGACGAATAAGAAAGAGTAAAGTGTCGGGAGATGTTATGGATAGTGTGTTTTCTGGTGCTCCTTGTAAATGACTTAACTTGTCTGACCTCATCACTAACATTTATAATTTATAGAGAATCTTTAATCTTAGAATGAAATTCACACATTAGATGAATGTTCCAAACCTTAACTCTTCATCATTTTAATCCTATCTTCAATGGACTATGGGGTTCATTTCGAGAAAGGTACTTTGTTGTAGAGACTCATAAAAACTGTATTATATACATGTGTAGGTATCCTTAGTCTTCATTGATCGTCTTGATTATGTTGTTTATCGAAATTAACTTTTATTATTTTATATATCCATATATTTTCCAAAGGGTCCATCGCGATCACCATTTCTTGGACAGACGGTTACGTCCTCTGTATTCTCTCAACCCAAACTAGGGACTCATCTCTTCCAGGGGACCTCCTCCCGTGCCGTTAGGTGAGGTCATAAGAACGGACCACTTAAGGTACCTGTCTCCTCGGACTGTCCGATTTAGGTATCCCAGTGTGTCTCAGTCTGTACTAACTTTGTTGAGTCGTCTGTCTTCGTGTGTGTCCACATATCTTATGATAAAGAAACTTAAAACCATCCAAACCTCAATCATGTCAACAAATTAACATCCGATCTGTCTAAGAATTGTCACTATCACCTCCCTCCCGAACTTGTATTTTTCCTCCCAACCTAAAAACTTCAGGAAAAGTCACCCTTTTTAATACGGAGAAAAAGTCCCTTAATATGAAGATTACTTTTTGGATTCATAGGGTAGTATAAAATAGATATTTAGAAAACACTATTGATTTTTAATTATACCCTTTTTTTGGGATTATCTAGGATTCGGTTTTTATCGTAAGATTTAGATCGTCTAACGGGACCCTTTTCATTACCATCGTGTCACTTTACTAAGACTCACCCTCTAGACCTCAATGAAACGACTTACATTCAGGACTGAACTGAAACACAGGATCCATGTATTGAATTGGAGATATTCTGAGTTGACGGAGTAGATATTTCACCTCTACTAAGGTGGTACTTCAAAGATAGTCCTCATTTACCTTATTTTCGGTATTATACGAATCGTCTCACGGACTAGACTTTGTATCATGTATAAGTTATTTGCCGTAAATAGTAAGGGTGGGACAAAGGAGTCTACATTTTTTTTTTTTTTACACAATCCAGACTTTATAGTTTGACCTACATTCTCATGATGATTAGAGTGTGTGTATCGTTGATAAAGGTGTGTCTTAAGACATAATAAATATGTTAGTACATCATAATCTACATATCACAGTTATATATAAAATTTACCAAACGGAACTTTTACTTGTCTCTAGTAAGACAGCAAAAACTCTAACGTAGGTTGATGACGTAAAACCTGAGAACAACTGATACTGCCGATGAGGTAAAGAAGATTCCCTAAGGACAGGTGTCATCAACTGTATTACCAGTCGACTCAATTTAAGTGGGCAAGGTCAGGTAGAATCAAGTGACTAAGGATCTTACAGTTACAAGTGAGAACAGTAGAGAATAAACTGGTGAAGGTTAAACGGAACTAAGTACCTGGATTGTAAGGTCCAAGGATACATTATAACGAGAATGACCGTACCTTGGAACGAATATAGTGGTCAGAGTAAGTGTTGACCCACAACAAAAACGAAACCGAGGTAGTGAAGTAAGAAAGACCTCAATAAAGAGGTGACTAGAGGTCATCGTATAACCCATGGACCCCTCAAGTAGAAAGTCACGGGATAGAAAAACGGAAAAGTATGACAAATACCCCAAGAGTTCCGTACTTATGACTTCACCAAACGGTAAGGGAAGAGGTCACCTGGTGTAAGACAGTCTGGAGAGGTGGTACTGGGCAGGGTATGCCGTACCGAATCAAAGTAACTCAATCTGTTCCGACACCAGACACACTAGTCTAACCGATCAACAAACACTGACATCAAAGTCAGACAGACGGGAAACTAGGTGAGAGAGTCACGGATGACAGAATGAACCCAAAGTGAATGGAACCTACACCCCAGAGGGAAGTGTCGATGAGGTCCTTTCACGTCGGTGACGAGGAATGGAACCTACGTCCCATCGAGGGAGTATTAGGTTCAGATACAGGGTTGGTCATTGTTACTTCTTCGACTTCAACTTGTCAAGATACTTCTGGATGTCCTGGAAGATTTTGATTGTGGGTTTTTTCTACAGGAAAAGTAATATTCCCTGACCTTACGTTTTCATCCTTCAATTCTTTGTGGACCTCATTGTCCGTTTAAACCGGAACCTCATGTCTTACTTCATCCCGTTTCCGATTATCTCAAGACGGTTCTCTTGAGTGACCAGTATTGTTTATGGGAGAATGTTTTTCTGTTCTCTTGTGAGATGTGTACCTGTAATGGTATACCAGTTGTGGTTTTAGTCTGACTAATATAAGAAAAGTCGGTGTCTACCTCTTCGAGATATGTCAGTCGTTTTTGTTCTGGTCCTCAACTGACAACGAGTCCAGTACTTGAGGAATAATGGTTTAAGTCTGACTTTAATTTCTCACACCTCTTTTGATGATCTGGTAAGTCCATACTGTATTTAGTTTAAGGAATACTGATATGTCACCTTCACTCTTTATCTAAATTCCCTGATCTAGACTATCTGTCTCACATACTACTTGATACCTACCTCCAAGTATTGTAACATTTCCTCTTTCCTTAGTTTTGGTAGGGGTTCTTTTTCTTTACGTCTTTTCGCTTTACCGACAGAATCCTCCGGAATGTTTATCGACACTTTTCTTCCCTTCACTTTTCGTTTCCCCTTTTCCTTTCTATATGGTCAAACTTACGTCTCAAAGTTTCTTATCGTTCCTCTCTATTCTTTGGGAAGGAGTCACTAGTTACGTTTCTTTATCTCCTTTTGTTGTCTTACCCTTTCTGATCTCTAGAGAAGTTCTTTTAGTCTCTATGGTTCCCTTATAAATTACGTTTCCACGCGAGTTATTTCCTGTCTTTACCATCCGTTGATTGTCTTTGTTCCTATAATTCTTTTCCACCGTTCTTATGTGTCTTCTTGACATGTTTTTTCTCGAAGTGCTGGGTCTCTTAGTACTACCACACTAGTGAGTGGATCTCGATCTGTAGGACCTTACACTTGAGTTCACCCGGAATCCTTCGTAGTGATACTTGTTTCGATCACCTCCACTATCTTAAGGTCAACTCGATAAAGTTTAAGACTTTCTATTGCGACACTTTCACGACATGAGTTATACGGTCGTTTAAACCTTTTGAGTCGTCACCGGTGTCCTGACCTTTTCCAGGTAAAAGCAAGATTAGGGTTTCTTTCCGTTACGGTTTCTTACGAGTTTGATGACGTGTTAACGTCAGTAGAGTGTGCGATCATTTTATTACGAATTTTAAGAGGTTCGGTCCGAAGTCGTTATGCACTTGACACTTGAAAGTCTACAAGTTCGACCAAAATCTTTTCCGTCTCCTTGGTGTCTAGTTTAACGGTTGTAGACGACCTATTACCTTTTTCGTTCTCTCAAGGTCTTTTTGTCGATAAAGACGAAATAACTGATACGGTTTCGGAAACCGACACGTCTAGTGTTATTTGACACCTTTTAAGACGTTCTCTACCCTTATGGTCTGGTGGACTGGACGGAGATCTCTTTAGATATACGTCCAGTCCTTCATTGTCAATCTTGACCTGTACCTTGTTGTCTGACCAAGGTTTATCCCTTTCTTCATGTAGTTCCGAGATATAACAGTGGGACGAATAAATTGAATATACGTCTCATGTAGTACTCTTTACGACCCGACCTACATCGTGTTCGACCTCAGGTCTAGTGGTCCTCTTTATAGTTATTGGAGTTTATACGTCTCCTGTGGTGGGAATACCGTCTTTCATTTCTCCTTGTATTTTCGGAGAACTACTTTCACTTTCTCCTCTCATTTTTTCACCAGAATTTCGAGTTGTAAGTCTTTTGACTCTAGTACCGTAGACCAGGGTAGTGAAGAACCCTTTATCTACCCCTTTGTCACCTTTGTCACCGACTGAAATAAAAAGACCCGAGGTTTTAGTGAAGTCTACCACTAACGTCGGTACTTTAATATTCTGTGAATGAGGAACCTTCCTTTCAATACTGGTTGGATCCGTCGTATAAGTTTTCGGCTCTGTAATGAGACGGTAGTTTCCAGGCAGATCAGTTCCGATACCAAAAAGGTCACCAGTACGTACCTATTCTCTCAACCTGGCACTTCTTTCGACTCGCGACTTCTTACCTACGAAAACTTGACGCCACAACCTCTTCTGAGAACTCTTAGGGAACCTGACGTTCTTCTAGGTAGGTCAGGTAGGATTTCCTCTAGTCAGGACCTACAAGTAACCTTCCTGACTACGACTTCGACTCTAAGGTTATGAAACCGGTGGACTACGTTTCTCGACTGAGTAAACTTTTCTGGGACTACGACCCTTTCTAACTCCCGTCCTTCTCTTCCCCTACTTTCTCCTACTCTACCAACCTACCGTAGTGGTTGAGCTACCTGTACGCAAGCCCACCTGAGGCCCTCAACCACTACCTGTCCCTCCTGACTGCACGAGGTCAAGTACCACGACGTTTCTCAACCTGTACAAACTCGTTGACTTGACTTGATTTATATATAAACCCCAATATTATTTTTTTTTTTTTTGGACTCATGTAGAAAAGTCACTCCAGACTGAACTAACACAACCATATCGACTAAATCTATTATACAAATTTTGGATTTAATCAAAAGTAAATTGCATGGAAGAACGAATAAAAATAAGTAAATCACATGGGAGAATGAATAAAAATAGTGAAACAGAAAATATGATTCCTTTATACAACAATTGGTTACCATTGTTTTTATACTTTACGGAAATTAATTCCATGTAAAAGATAGTTAAGTATGTGTAAGTTGTAAAGTTTACTCTCTCTTCTACCACGATCTCAATTATCCTTGGTGGGTCTTTTTAGACAAGGAAAACAAGGAGAATGATTTCCAGTCAACATGGATAACAGAGGGACTACTAACCGAGTTTTATTAAATAAACTCATCACATGGCTACCGACAGTCAGTGTATTATTTGACTTACATCCTCTGATCTTTTAGACTTCAAAGTTTATCTCGTCAGTCTATCTAATCGTTTTAGGTAAAACAACAGAAAACACTAAAATGTAAACTTCTGGTGATAGATGATAAACCTATCCCTGCTAATACTTTTTAATTTAGTAAGTGGAAAGTTAAGACCGAAAACAACTGTGATGTTTTTACAAAATCACCGACACTACGAACAAATACTAACAGAGATCTACATCGAAGTCTTCGTAAACTAAGTAGACAGGGTTGAAATATCAGTTATAGATTTCGTGGTAAAATTGTCTGTAAATTATTTGTTGAACAAAGGTAAACTAAAACAAACTTAGTGCAGAGTCCATTTAGGATTACGGAGAGTCCATATATAATCGTTCTAAATTCTTCAGTATTTCTTATAAGACATTTTATCATTGAGTAAACCTAAATAGAATCGTGTAGTAATAGTTAGACGGACGGATATGTTTGTGATTGCGACAGTCAAGTCAAGTCAGCGAGTCAGTACAGGCTGAGAAACGCTGGGTTACTTAGCGTCGTGTGGTCCGAAGGGACAGGTAGTGGTCGAGGGTCTCAAGTGAGTCTAAGTGCTGGTAACTTAGTCACTCCCTTCCATATATTATCTTAGGACTTTATTTGGACATTTAATGCATTCAAGATTACTAGACTAAAACTTCATTAATGACTTATATAGTTCATTATCTGTTACAATATTCCTTTTCTCGTTCTTATCTTTTTATCAAAGGTCTATGTTTTGTTTTAAAGAAACGGAAAGAGGTTTAAAATTTCGATAGGAACTCTTAAAAAGATTTTGGTTTATAAAGTGTTGATCTATCATCGTTTAACAAGCGTCCATCAACCCATTACATACTTTAATGTATTTATGTTTATAATCAGTTGTCTTTTGTATAACATTAAAAATTCTAACATACATAAATTCCTTTTGTCAACAGAGATCTTACCGACTTAAGTCGTGTTTTGTATTAACATATCTGTTTGCCAGGTATACTATAACTGTGAAAAATAAATAAAAGTCTTTACAGTTAAAGTATACTAGGCTAGAAAAAATTTTGTTTTTTGGAAGATTTACGTTTGGTATTTTAATTTAAGATGGTTGATCACCGTCTGACCTGAATTCGAGAGACTTCTTTATGGGACTAAAGTATTCTTAATAATATAGTCTTACTTACAAATTTCTCTTTCTAAAAAAATCAAAAAGTCTTTCATAAAGTTGTCCTCCTCATTTAAACGGACCTTCAGACTTAACAGATCTCAGATCTGATGTTATAATAACACTTTATATGATTCATGTTCGTTTCGTAAAAGGTTTTTTTTTAAATTATTTTTTCATCTATCATATAAACATTTTATTTGTAAAGGATAAGTTGAGTGTTACAGTGGTAGAAGGTTATCAACTTAGTAAGTAAAAATCGATGTAGATACAACATGAATATTTTCTTTAATATCTTTATTAAAAGTTCAAATTTTATATTATTCTGTTACAATGTGGACGGAAAATTGTCTGTATTGTTAAAAAAGTGAATTTTACATAAGAGGTGCTTTCACTAAAATTTATTTTATCTCTTTTTTACAAAAATGACACGAAGTCTCTAAAACCCGTCATTGTTCGGCTCTCAAAAGGATAACGTTGGGCATGGTGGGAAAGATGTCCTGAGGAAAACGTTACGTTTCTCTTCCCCTTTTTTTTTTTTTTTTTTTTTGGAAATTAAAAGTCGTTCACCTTTTCTTCATACGTTTTACTCTCGTCCTCATCCTTAAAGACTAGACTTCAAGTCTGGTCCGACAGTAAGACACTTTTAACTACACCAGTGTGGGGATCTCCAGTACGTTTTTGGAAAGTGGACCCCTTGAGGAACTCGACTTCTCGTTTACTTTAGACTCTCACAAATTATCGTCACAACTATTCTTCATTACTGTGGGACTTCAGGGTCGGAGTCCCTCTGCCAACTGTTCTCATTAAATGGATTGTGAACCCTTGGAGACCTCAGAGACAGAGGATTAATAGAGGGACAGAACGACAGAGAAGTAAATAAGTGGGGAAGAAGTAAGTAACAGAAAATAAGATTCTTACACGAAGGTGTCAAAACAAAGGACTGAAGAATTAAACAGACTCAGTCAGAGATGTTAAACTCGTGGGGGAGGTGTGTGTGTGTATAATTACGGTGTAAATATAAAAGAAAGGAAAAGAGAGAAGGAATGATACGAATATTAGAGGAATTCCTTGACGTAACACTTTGAGATAATTTAATCTTATAATTTATAACTAACATGAAAAATCTTATCGCGGAGTAAAAGAAAAATAACATTTTGAGTCCACTTATTTTATAGTGGATAACGAAGAAAAAATTTTAAAGATAGATTAAACGGAAAGTGAAAATAAGTTGATGGTAATATATTGAGTCACTTGACATTACTTTTTTGAATGTGCTGATACTACGTTGGAATGGTTTTATATAAAACCGTATTGATTTAGAATACTGTTTTACTTTCCTCCATCTTACTTAACTCTCTAACCTTAACTGTATCTGAATGAAAACTATGATACATATTTTATGTCACTCTTGGATGACATATCGAGTCCCTTGAGATGAGTCGCAAGACACCACTGGGTTTATCCTTCCTTTAGGTGTTTTCTCCCTTTTATATATATGCATATTGACTAAGTGAAACGATTTGTTGTCTTTGATTGTGTTGAAACGTTTCGTTGATATAAGGTTATTTTTAATTAAAATTTTTGTCTCCTGTATCTTGGAGAGGGACGAAATTTATGTAAAGACATATTAAATAGATACTTTAAAACTAAATTAAAAACCTCAGTGTCGTTAGTAAATCCATCTTATTTATCGATATTGACTATAACAGAATATGGAGAGTCTAAATAAAAGGAAAAAGGTGATTATACTGAAAGGGAAACACGAATTATGTTTATGTACTGAAGTTTGTCGTACGTCATTTTTCAGTAAGTTCGTAAAACGTGTAAATATGAAAGTCGTTTAGTAAATCCGTTTTGGTTATGTTATAACATTTCATTAATCGGAGGTTAATTTTATTTATTTAAATTTAAATTTTTTTTTCTTTTAGGTTATGGATTTTAATTCCTGTCATAAGACTTTTCAGTATTAAATAGTCACGTAAAGGAGGAAACCGTGTTAGTTTTCGATAAAAGTCTCTATTTAATGTTACGAACGGAGTGTGTTGTCTGTAGTCAAACTGACCTGATGGTACAGTCCGGTGTTTTACTGGAATAATTAACTTTCAGTGACGTTCGTCGTCGTCCCTAAATTGTTCTAACCTAAGAGTTCCCCAGTTTTCCGAATGACTTAGGTCCTTTTTGTTGGGACTTATACCATGTTATCACTACACACGACCGATTACTATGTCATAAGTAAATACAGAATAAGACCATCAGTACATAGGACTTCCCACTTGTCCTAGTTAATAATTTACAATTTTTCATTAATTCCAACGTTCATATTAAGAAGAAGATCTTTTACCCTAAAAGGGGGTTAGTGTTTTGTAAATCTTTTTCAGTCAAACAGTGGTACTAGACTCTTTTCTTACGGTTTTATTTTCGTCATAAGTCGGAAGAATAGATTTTAACGGGGGATGGTACATGTCCATCCACACGTAAACACTCTCACCACACACACACACCAGAACGTGGAACAAAAACAGGGGATTGGTAAATAGGTTCTAGACCCTCGAGGAAGGGTGATTAAGTACTTCTCGGTAAAGTAGGACACATTACCGAGACCTCGTTAGGTGTCTTAACTAAAATGTATTAAAAAAATGGGACGATACATAGTATCTGTAACAATAAGAGTAATAATCCTCTGATGTTTGTTGTGACGTTACTTATAGGGACATACATTTAGTGGAACCTATATACACTTAAATAATCATGTATCTGTGTCTTAAAGATTGAGTTTCCAGTGGGAGAAAATTGTCTTAAGCAGTTTTACAGTAGTTCGTTTTTTATGTACTTTTCTGTAAAGGGATTTGAAGTCATATTAGTGCAAAACTATAATTCATAAATCTAATTTTACAACAGAGGAATAATAAAATTAAATGTCAAAGGAATTCTCACATAACTTTTACAGAAAAATACAATGAAAACAAAAACACAGATAAGATAAAAATATCCAATAACTTTAAAAAATCAATATAATAAAACATATTTATGAATTCTTAATCTAAACTTTGTGTGTTTAAAAGGTACGACAGTAAACGGAAACTGACAAATAAAGTCGACGTAACTTCGTATTAAATGTACGTTATTTTACGTGGGTAAAATTCACATTTCAACATAACATGGTACACTATATCTTACAAAGGTATTGTATTTATGGATTTATCATAAGAGTAAGGGGGAAAGCAGTAAAGAGAGGAGAGGAGAAAGGTTCAATGGTACTAGACCAAAAATATTGATATATAATCAAAAGAATAAGATTTTGGGACATATATTTACGTATCATATATGACAATGATGGACCGAAGAAGACGAATCGTAGTACAAAATCTTAAACAGGTATAATACAGACATCGTATCAGAAGAAGTAAGGATTCGTCATATAACTAACTTATATGTTTTAAACAAGTAGTAAAGTAGTTGACTGCCTGTGAACTAAACCCAACAAAGGTCAAACCCCGATTATGTTTAGTTAAACAAATGTTCGGAAGTACACTGATAACAAAAACATAGAAGTAAAAAATATACTGTTACAAATTGGAAATTTTTTTAAGTTTGACTAAAGGTTTCACAAACCTTTTGAAATGAGAGGTAGGTCGTTATATACTCTTCAGACCAACGGCCTACAATACAGTCAGAAAGTGAAAATCGATAAGTTCAATTACATATCGCCATAGAGTGACATCAAAATGAAACTTTATGTGTTATTTATTTATACAACCTATAACAATTTATACAAATAAAAGGTCACTATATAAAGTACCCCTACAACGAGTTTTAAAAGACAACCCAACAGACAATACAATTATAGAAGACATAAAATTTTAAAAGGTAATTCTTCAGAATATGTAGAAAGCAACGTAAATAGAGCACAAAGAACATAAACATATGATAATGCTGACCATAAATTTTAAAAAGAAAAGATCAACATACGACTATCGTCTATATTTCTCAACGATTTCGATGGAATCAAAAGTATCAGGTGACAAGTAAGGATGTTCAAGGGATTTATGAACATGTATATGAAAGGCTTATTTATGTCAAAATGAATAAAGATTATATATACTGAACATAAGGAAACTTACTGTGTATAATAACTCATCGTTATCATCCTCCCTTATGAATATGTAAAAAGAACTAAAACCTCCAGTTCATAAGTGAGAAAGTTGTAATTTACATTAAATTGTGATCCAAAGACTATTAAATAAAATAATTGAATTTATTTTGAGATAAGGAGACGATTTTGTACTTTAGATCTAAACTCATACATACCATACATGTGTATAAAAACGTGAACTGTAACCAAAGATGAAAGATAAATATATGTTAATGGAGTACAATAAAGTCTCTTCCGTTACCGTGGGATGAAGTCATAAGAACGGACCTTTTAGGGTACCTGTCTCCTCGGACCTCCCGACGTCAGGTACCCCAGCGATTCTCAGCCCGTACTGACTCGCTGAAGTGAAAGTGAAAAGTGGAAGTACGTAACCTCTTCCTTCACCGTTGGGTGAGGTCACAAGAACGGACCTCTTAGTGTCGCTACCCCCTCGGACCACCCGACGACAGATACACCAGTGTGTCTGACCCTGTACTGACTTCGCTGAATCGTCGTCGTCGTACAACTAATGAAACCGAAATAAAATGTAAAATTACTGATAATGTTGATTGATTAATGAAGGGGACGGACTGGGATTAAAAGACCATAACAATGAAGAGAAAAATTATATACTTAAAATATTAGTCTAAGAGATCGAGAAGTCTTTAAGATAAGAAAAATAACCCTACAACGTCAAAGTTATTAAAGATATAATTAAATCTATTATAAATAACACTACTAATTACTCAGATAGGATAGGTTTCGTAAAAAAGTTCAGTAGTAAAACAAAGAAGGGATCGTAAAGTCTTAGGAAGTCTCTCTCGAACAGTCAAATAACAATCGAAATAGGAATGAAGAAAATAGAAATTTTGTTAAAAAAACCATTTATTCTTAGAGGATAACGTTGAAGGACTTCCCAAACTAAGGAATTACTGTGTCCAACGACTTCAGATGGAAGTTGACAAGTTGTACATCTGTTGTACATTTGGTGGTTTAAAGAACTCCAGTTTTATATCAGGTATACCGTAAAAGTCGAAGGTTTAAGATACTTCGGTAACTACGTGGGAAAGTATATTAGTAGGAAAACCTTTAGTACTAACCCTTTCATCGTTTCTCGTCTTAATACTCATGTATTCTGTTTTTAAGACATTGACTCATCAATTCACTGTATTCTCTTCCGGTGGAGGTAAAGATGACGATTCAAGGACCTGTACATATAAAACCAGTTATCCAATTTCAAGTATAAAAGAGATATCCTATCGTGGGTTGAGAAGTCCTTCAACAGAGGGTTGGATTTGACATTACATTCAAAGTCACTCGTTACGGTGTAAAGACATTCCGTCTACGAAAATCTACACTCCAGACACTATTCTAGCTACTGAATGTACCCGTCTTCGTACACACTCTGACTAGTGGAGATTCTGTAAGACATTGGGTCATCACCACTACTACCGTGTTCGTGACGTCCGAACGTTGTAGTTATGTTTAGCCACACATATCTTATCCATATATGAGACTATTCTTATGGAGTAGAGTTACTCCTTTCTTAAGCTTTCGTAGGGTAGAAGATGTTCTATCTTCTACCATCTTCCATCTTCTCTACGGGGAGTAGAGAACGTTGTTACAATACCTAAGACATAACCGTTCAACCCTTCAACCGTTACCATCTTCGATCTCTTATGTAACGGTTTCCGTCTCGGGATCTTTTGTATAAAAAGTCCCCAATCAAAGACACTATGTTTCTTCTCCTCCTATACTTTGGTAGTTTGTATACTGACCGGGTCCTCAAAAGAGTACTAATGGGAGTTTGTATAAAGGTGAGAAGAGAGTGTTCTGAAAGAAGGGAAGATGGTGACCTAAAATAAATGAAAAGAATAAAAAAAAAATCTGAAGAGTCACGGGGGGGAATATGTAAATTTATATGAATATGGGATAACGACTAAAAAAAGTTCACTTGATCGACATGTAAGATTCAGTGAAGTCAGTACAGACTGAGAAACACTGGGGTATCTGGTATCGGGTGGTCCGAGTAGATAGGTACCCCTAAGAGGTCCATTCTTAGGACCTCACCAAACGGTACGGGAGGAGGTCCCCTGGAGGGTCTGGGTCCCTAGTTTGAGTGTAGAGCATGTAGAGAACGTAACCGTCCTCCCAAGAAACGATGATGACGGTGGACTCTTCGGTTGAACCTTCTGGGTCAATATGTATAGATAAGAAAAAGTTTAAGAAAAGGGTAAATCCAATTATATTTCACTTTGTCCGTACTTTTATTACATTAAGTTATTTACAATTTTATTCATATGTATATTTCTAGGATACCCCCATGTTTCTTCTCTTCGGAATTTGGTTTCGAAAACTTCACTTCACTTTCAGTAAGTCAGTACGGGTTGAGAAACACTGGGGTACCAGATATGTCAGGTACCTCGAGAGGTCCGGTCTTGTGACCTCACCCATCGGAAAGGGAAGAGGTCCCCTAGAAAGGTTGGATCCCTAGTTTGAGTCCAGAGGGTGTAACATCCACTTGAGGAATGGTCCACTCGGTTTTCCGTTCGGGTTCTTATGACCTCCCCAGTGGGTCCTTAGTTTGACCCCAGAGGACGTAACGTCCACCTAAAATAAGACACAGTTAAACCTCTATTTAATAGTTTTATGTCGTAATTTTTAGTCCTGTTCAACAATTGATAAAGTCATTATTTTTTAACAAACGACTACCAGACTATAGAAAACCAATTATCGTCTTTTACAATCTTCTACTTGACTTCGATGGGATTCCTATAAATTAGATGTTTGTGGATAGTGAGACATTCTTAGACTTCTTACCCGTTTACATCCATTGTAAAACCCAGTTTATGTCATAGTCTCTTTATCTCCCCCTTTCCGGATAAATCTACGAAGACTCCTGACTACATCGTCCCGTTTCCGATTATCTCAAAACGGTTCTCTGGTGTGACCAGTATTGTTTATGGGAGAAGATTGTTGTGTTCTCTGCTGGAATGTTTACCTGTAGTTGTCTACCATTTGTGTTTTTATCTTACTAATATAAGAAACGTCGGTTTCTACCTCTTCGAGATATGTCAGTCGTTTTTGTTCTAACCCTCGACTGACACCGAGTCTAGTACTTGAAGAATAACGGTTTAAGTCTGAATTTAACTTCTTTCACCCCTTTTGGTGATCTGGTAAGTCTATAGTTTAGTTTAGGGAATATTAATATGTCACCTTCACTCTTTATCTAAATACCCTGATCTAGAGTATCTCACGGACTACTTGATACCTACCTCCAAGCACTGTAACATGTCCTCTGTCCCTAGTTCTGGTAGGGGTACCTTTTCTTTACGTTTTTTCGTTTTACCGACAGACCCTTCCGGAATGTTTATCGACACTTTTCTTCTCTTCACTTTCGTTTCCTCTTTTCCTTTCTATATTCGTAGACTTACGTCTGAAGGTTTCTTGTCGTTCCTCTGTGTTCTTTCGGAAGGAGTGGCTAGTTACGTTTCTTTATCCCCTTTTGTTGTTTTACCCTTTCTGATCTCTAGGGAATTACTTTTAATCTCTATGGTTCCCTTGTAAAGTACGTTTCTACCCGAGCTATTTCCTGTCTTTACCATACCTGGATTGTCTTCGTTTTCTATAATTCTTCTCCACCGTTTTTATGTGTCTTCTTAACATGTTTTTTCTAGAAGTGTTGGGTCTATTAGTGCTACCACACTAGTGAGTGGATCTCGGTCTGTAGGACCTTATACTTCAGTTCACCCGGAATCTTTCGTAGTGATACTTGTTTCGATCACCTCCACTACCTTAAGGTCACCTCGACAAAGTTTAGGACTTTCTACTCCGACACTTTCGTGACGTGAGTTATACGGTCGTTTAAACCTTTTGAGTCATCACCGGTGTCCTGACCCTTTCCAGGCAAAAATAAGGTTAGAGTTTCTTTCTGTTACGGTTTCTTACGAGTTTGATGACGTGTTAACGTGAGTAGAGTGTACGATCATTTCATTACGAGTTTTAAGAGGTTCGGTCCGAAGTCGTTATACACTTGGTACTTCAAGGTCAACAAGTTCGACCAAAATCTTTATCGTCTCCTTGGTCTCCTAGTTTAACGGTTGTAACCTACCTAGTACCCTTTTCGCTCTCTCAAGGTCTTTTTGTAGATAAAGCGAAATAACTGATACGGTTTCGGAGACTGACACACCTAATGTTATTTGACACCTTTTAAGACTTTCTCTACCCTTATGGTCTGGTGGACTGGACGGAGATATACGTCCAGTCCTTTTTTGTCAAACAAAGGTTTATCCTTTTCCTCATGTAGTTCCGAGATATAACAGTGGGACGAATAAATTGAAGAAACGTCTCATGTAGTACTCTTCACGACCCGACCTCCTTCGTGTTCGACCTCAGTTCTAACGACCCTCTTTATCGTTATTGGAGTCTATACGTCTACTGTTGTGGGAATACCGTCTTTCACTTCTCCTTGCTTTTTCGGAGAACTACTTTCACTTTCTCCTCTCACTTTTTCGACCGAATTTTGAGTTGTAAGCCTTTTGATTCTAGTACCGTAGATCAGGGTAGTGAAGAACCCTTTATCTACCCCTTTGTCACCTTTGTCACCGTCTGAAATAACACCCCCCGAGGTTTTAGTGACGTCTACCACTAACATCGGTACTTTAATTTTCTGTGAATGAGGAAACTTCCTTTCAATACTGGTTGGATCTATCGTATAACTTTTCGTCTCCGTGATGAAACGGTTGTTTCCAGGCAGATCAGTTCCGATACAAAAGGTCACCAATAGATACATACACTCTTAACCTGACACTTCTTTCGACTCGTGACTTCTTAACTACGAAAACTTGACACCATAACCTCTTCTGAGAGCTCTTAGGGAACCTGTCGTTCCTCTAGGTTGGTCAGGTAAGATTTCCTCTAGTCAAGACCCAAAAGTAATCTTCCTGACTACGATTTCGACTTTGAGGTTATGAAATCGGTAGAATACGTTTCTCAACTAAGTAACCTTTTCTGGGACTACGACCCTCCCTAACCCCCGTCCTCCTCTTCCCCTGTTGTCTCCTACTCTACCGAGCTACCGTAGTGACTGAGTTACCTGTACTCAAACCCATTTGAGACCCTCAACCACTACCTGTCCCTCCGGACCGCACGACACTAAGTACCCCACCGTTTCTGAGTCTGTGCTGATTTCGCTGAATCGTCGTCGTCGTGGTCGTAGTCTCACTACTTTCCGTCTCGTTCTCTATACTTTTGACTCATTAGGGGTATTTATGGTAATGGCTCATCAGAAAGATCGATTCATTACTAAGGTTTACGGAACTGAAATTTTATACGCATACGTATTAAAAAGAGTTACATAGGAAAAACTGGAATATACTTTACGTTCTTCAAAAAAGAGACAGGAAAGGTATGTAAAGAGACGAATACAAATACTTAAAGGTGGTTTCTCTCGTCGTTAGAAGTAACTATGAAGATATAAATTTCGACGTTTGTAGTCTACACTTTATTATTTGAATGTCGTTACCTTTAGGTGTTTTAACTAGGTAATTTAGTTTAAAAGTAAGAAACCTTATTTAGACCTTTTAATCATGAACCTTATTTAGTGCTAAAAAATCCGGAGTATATCAAATTCTTAGGGAGTCCACTTAACTACCCGTGTGTGTCGAAAACGTTGGTAGTGAGATCTGTGTCTCCAGAAAGTAGACCGTTAAAAGAACTTGAAGTCTCAATACAAAATAAGAATGAAAATGTAGATATAAAAGTATTACAGACCGTATCTCCTTATTTTAAAAATAACTGACTTAAAATATTATTAGTGTTATTTAGTTAACCAAGTATGTTTCGATTGTAAAATTCATCTAAAGTTTCATATCAGTAGTTTCACATCCAAAAGAACTAAATAGTAAATGTTTATTATTTAGTAAAAGTTGACAAGATTGAAAGTTGACTCTCCAAAATCTCCTTATAGTATAAGAGTTAGTATCCGTCAAATGGTTAAAGTCTGACGTATTGTCTCCAAAAACTTTCACTTCAGTGAGTCAGCACAGACTGAAAAACGCTGGAGAACCTGTCATCGGGTGGTCCGAGGAGACAGGTACCCTAAGAGGTCCGTTCTTATGACCTCACCCAACGGTAAAGGAAGAGGTCCCCTAGAAGAGTTGGGTCCCTAGCTTCGGTCCAGGGGGTGTAACGCCCATCTACGAAATTGGAGACTCGGTGGATCACTAGAGATCAAGGAGTAAAGGGTAGGTAAAGAGTAAAATAACCCGAAGGGACTATAGAGTCTACCATTTCTTAGACGGACGTTCCATCCTCTGGACCTAAGTTAGGGACCTAACCCTTCTAGGGATCTCTTCCCTTACCGATGGGTGATGTCATATGAAAGGACCTCTTAAAGTACCCGTCTCCTCGGTCCATCCGATATCAGGTACCCCCAGTGTTTCTCAGTCTGTCCTGAATCACTGATAACGAAAATGAAAAAGTTGAATAATCAGAGACGGAGGTAATAAGTCTTTGTTCAGATTAATTACTGGAACTTTGACGATGCGTTGTCTGTCAAAGTTAGGACTGAACTTTAAACGTAACTTATTCTATTACAAAAAAGGAGGATGATGAATAACTTCGAAGGGAATAAAACTAACATACCTGGGAGATATTAGGAAGGTAGTAAAAGTAAGAACCCCAATAGGAAATTTATAGACAAAAAACTCCCACGACAGTAGTAGGAGGAGAATGGATGAGACTCACTACAGTAGGTTGAGATTATTAGGTATATGAGGGATACCCTCTATCATAAAAAGAAATCTTACAAAGGATAATAAAGGTAGTAGGGGAGATACCTCCCTTCTAATATGAAGAACCGGGAAAACTACTACCTGGTTCGGTACGTTAAACAAAACCAGTGACCTGATACTCGTATTCCGATGAACGGACTACATGGGGTTCCAGAGTTCTCTGTAGTACTCGAAAACGATCGAGAAAATCGTAAAAAGGTAGTAGGTGATATTTTTTTTAAAAAAATTAGGGAATCATTTAAAAATTGGCGTCCTATTCCTCTGGGTACTTCGTCACTACTCTACTTAACGTCGGACTTCTGTTACGTTAGATAACCCAACCGGTTCTTCTAGTAAGACAAAAAAGATATTGTAGAATACATTTAGAAACTCGCTTGAAAAACCGGTTGGGACATCAAGTCGTCCCGGTGTCGGTTAGGTGTCTGGGTTTTAATTTTTTTTTTTTTCATGAACAGTCATTTGGTGACTCCGAACCCTGTCAAAGATAAACTTTAAAAACTATGTTCATAAACGATAATACGGTAAACGGTGAAGAAACAATTACAGAGAGTTTAGTAAGAGGACTTCGAATTTGTTTTTAAAGTTTGAGAGTAAAATTACAGGTTCACTCTCACAATCAACGAGTCAACACAAACTGAGACACTGGGGTACCTGACATCGGTCGGTCCGAGGAAACAGGTACCCTACAAGGTTCGTTCTTATGACCTCACTTATCGTTAAGGGAAGAGATCCCCTAGAAAGACTGGGACCCTAGCTTGGGTCCAGAGGACGTGACGTCCATCTAAGAAATGGTAGACTCGGTGGTCCCTTCGGGACCTACTAAGTATCTATAGAGTTTAAATTATATATGTTTTTACTTAAATGGAAGAGAGTTCCATTCGATTAAAAAGGTACAATAAAGGATAAAGTCATTTCTTCTTAACGTACAGATGAGAGGTTCGTATTTTCGGTTTCGTGATAGGGGAGAGGAAGAAGGATCTGATCAACAACTAGTTAGTACTTAGGGGAACTCTAATTATATTAGGGAAATTCCGATGCCAATAAGGACACCAGTACATACCTATACTCTCAACCTGACACTTCTTCCGACTCGCGACTTCTTAACTACGAAAACTTGACACCACAACCTCTTCTGAGAACTCTCAGGGAACCTGACGTTCCTCTAGGTTGGTCAGGTAAGACTTCCTCTAGTCGGGACCCTAAAGAAACCTTCCTTACTACGACTTCGACTTTGAGGTCATGAAACCGGTGGAGTACGCTTCTCAACTGAGTAACCTTTTCTGAGACTACGACCCTCTCTAACCCCCGTCCTCCTCCTCCCCTGCTGGCTCCCACTCTACCGACCTACCATAGTGCCTGAGCTACCTGCACTCAGACTCACTTGAGGCCCTCAACCACTACCTGTCCCTCCGGACCGTACGACGTTAAGTACTCCAAAGTTTCTCAGCCTGTGCTGACTCGCTGACTTGACTTGACTACTCGATACTACAAAAAGACATCGTAAAATATATAGGGATTTTCGATGGAATTAAAAAAGTACTTTGTTCCTTTTTATCTTTGTTTTTTTTTACAACTAAAAAGAGGAGTAGGAGTTACGATGATGTAACCAAACTTACAAGTATTAAAGAATTGTTCCTTGTCATGTTCATATACAGATTGAAAGAGGTGTAATAAGAAGGTACACAAAGAGGTGAGAAGAAAGTCACAAGGAAAATCACGGAGAAACTAGATAAATTTTAGGAGTAAACGATCGCTAAAAGTCTCATTTATTCTAGTTTCTTGTATATTCGGGTTGAACGATAGCTTTATACCATTGCGTGGATTTTTATATGTGATACTCTTGAACCTCATGTCTTAAGTCTTCTTCTTTTATACCAATTAAAACAAGAAAGATGTCAATGTCCCACAAATTTTAGATATCCTAAAGTAGAAATTGTTACCGAAGTTCTTTGACTCAACTTAACAGAGGTTTATTCGGTTGGTTGACTTTCGTTACACATTAACGTGGATTCTGAATATAGTCAGAGTTGAGTTATGTCAGGGATTATCATTGTACCTTCTTTTAGAGGAAAATATTTTAATAATGATTAGGTTCATTCAAGATAAAATACTCAAATCGTCCAGAAAAGGATTCGAGAAGTCACATAAACAAAAATTATACGTAGATATAAAAAATACAGACACAAGTTCAAGGAGGATATTTTTGATGGTACAAACCACCTACCAGACTAAAATTCTTAACACAAAAAGAGAAAAGTATAACATATAGTGGGATTACAATAGTAAAATTACTATTGAATTTTATACATTCACAATGACCCACTGTAAGAGTAATATACGAAAGATAATGTTTAAGTCTGATCAAATAATAATATCAACTTCTCGAGATTTTTTAGTCATTTGTGTAGTATTTTCTGAGAGATTTAAGAAGTACCTAAATAGTGGTTCTAACATAAAATTTTATGTATTTATAATACTGTTGTTACAACACCCCTCCCTCCACCCTCCCCCCAAGTACAAACCCTTGCGTACATTCTTAATTTCTAAAATTTTAAAATTTTTTTTTATTTATTTATTTTAAATTTTTTAATTTTTTAAAAATTTTTATTTATTTAAAATTTTTAAGACGAAACTCCTATATCCACCTATTTAATTATTAGAAGATATTACATTATTTTATGACACTACAGATCATGGATATATTACAGTATATAAAGTGAAAGGAGATGTTAATTTTATCGATTCCTTATTAAGTCTTAATTTTATCACTGAAATGAAGATAATGACACTTCGTGTCTCTTAAGAAACTAATCGTCGACACCGATAACTGTTTTAATCAGATAGACACGATCTCATAACAAAACATAAAACCCTCAGTTTTTAGTAAACCCCTTCTAAGTTTAAGATCTATACAAAAATATCTACAGTATAAGAATGAGGACAAAAGGAAACCTTAATATCGGATTTCGTGAATTCCGGAATCTTTTGTACCTGAGACTCCAGTAAACTTTTTGGAACTTTAGTTACTAGGACTCTGTCAGGAAGGAGATGAAACGGACGGTGTCGTAGTGTCACTTCGGACGATATTACTGACTTAACAGGAAATATGAGAATAGAGGATCAGGTTCACCGTACACACCATAGTTGGTACGTCCTATTTTGTTATATGAATTGGTGGTTGAGAGGTTAACGTGTATAGACATCACGTAAATTGAAGTTACTTGAAGTAAGACGGACGAGGACCAGTAGAAAAGTTAAATATTTCTAATCAAATATTGACACGACACGACACGAATTAGTGAGTCAACATAGGTTGAGAAACACTGGGGTACCTGACATCGGACGGTCCGGGGAGACAGGTACCCTAAGAGGTCTGTTCTTATGACCTCACTCAACGGGACGGGAGTAGATCCCCTAGGAAGGTTGGATCCCTAGTTTGGGTCCAGAGGGTGTAACGTCCGTCTAAGAAATGGTAGACTTGGTGGTCCCTTCGGGTTCTTATAACCTCACCCATCGGATAGGGAATAGGTCCTCTAGAAGGGTTGGGTCCCAGAGGACTTAACGTCTGTCTAAGAAGTGGTCGACTCAGTGGTTCCTTCAGGTAATCCAGAATGATATATGGAATAGACTTTATTAAACATTTGAATTACTAGTTTCGAAAGTAAAGTCCAAATCAGTGACAACCTTCTAACGATATAAGGTTTGAACTGACGATATGTAAGAATCTTAACTGTAACTAAGTAACAATTTATATGAGTAGAGCTTCCCTTCATAATTTTGAGTCATTATATAGTTCTATCTGATACGAATAAAATTTTAAAAAGTAAAATTTTTTATCAATACTTTCAATAACTTTCTTGAAATAAGAAATACAAGATATACTTCAACTATAGTTTAAGGACTAAAGTGTTTCCCTAAGACTTATAGCATGACTTTCTCCATCTGATGTTTACACAAACATCATATATTTGTATTTAAATAAAATTTATAAAAACCAAAGAATCGAAAAATTTTTTAATAAGTTAAAAAGACAACTGAATCTTACAATAATTAATCTTTGAACGATTAATTAGCCAGATCGTCAGTAATTAGAAGTTTAACATCTACCACTAATGAAAGTTATTCAAAGATAACTTCAATTTTAATACGGTTTTTAATTTTTTTTTTAATACGGTTATTACGGTTTGAGACCCGTTCGTACCATCCACGAAGGTATAAATGACCAGTCAGATCTTGGTTAATCTTCCAATGACCCTATGGGAAAACTTTGACGGTTATAGTAACTTTTATTATTTTTTAGAGTGTACGGTATCGTAAACTAAAGACGAAGGTTTAATGTGTCAAGAGTTTAAGACATTGTTAGCATGTTTCAATCAAGAGTTTGAGATAACATTTCGTACAAAACCTAGTAGAGTGATAGTTTCTTACAATGTGGATGTTGTACGTAATATCTAATTGATTGATTAAGTTTAACTAATTGTACGTTCTTTTAGTTTCAGAGTTAACTGTCTTATATGATGGAACTTTTACTTTTTCAGACCTACCCTGTCTCGTCCTTAGTCTTTGGTCGACATTAAGAGTCTGGTTACAAGGAAGACCAATAAACTCCTTTCCTCACTCCTACGTCAAGTCGTGGTCCCTTTTTCGGATCTCCCTTTAAAACCGCTCCAGGTTAATATCCTAGTCTGAGAATGATAGAGGGTCGTGACCCCCTTTCCTCTCCTTCCCTTCCCCTCCTCTACTGTATAGGTCACTTTTAATCTAAGAACGAAAACAAAACACACACATGAAAAAGAGAAATCTACGATCATACTAAGAGAATAAGTGACTTTAATTAAATTACTTTATACGGATTAACATCCAGAAAGAAAATAGAAAGGAAAGTCTCGTAGAAGTTAAACCTTATGGAACGGTAAAGGATTCATTTCTACAAAAGAAGACGTCAATAAAAAGAACAAAGAGGAGTGAGAGAACGAAACTTATAACGACAAGAAATTGTAAATTCCTTGTCAGGAGTAAACGTCGTTTAGATACTAGAGAAGATGTTATTCTAAATTGAGATAAAGTGTCTCTAAAATATTATGTTTTCTTTCGTTATCCTTAACATTATACCATATCGGACTATCTATGTATGACGAAGGTCTCAATGATTATATTCCTTTTTTTAATAAAGAATTTCTAGTTATTTATTCCTTTTAGGATACAAAAACTCTTTTGTTAATCAAATCAGGAGGGAATATTCAAGTTTCAGAAATAATAAGACTTAAGACAATCGTATGGAGTTCGAGTAGAAGATTGGTTCAAATTACGTTATTATGGACAGTGACGTATGACATAAAATGTGTCTTATTTGGAAAAATTAAAATTATTAACAAAATTAAAGATTCTTGAAGCCAAGAGATTAAACCTTTTAAAATCACAACACAATGTGAGAGATTTACAGTGAAAGTAATAATTTATCTTATAAAATTTTGGACTCGTAAATTTTAATAAACTAAACTGACGAGTCTCCGGGTATGACAACTTGAAGTCCCACCTAAATTAAGTAAGATTGAATAAATTACAACCATTAATAATCGAGACAGTCTTTAACATCAGTATAGAGTCAAAATAGTTGCGGTTTATTTTTTCTACTTTTATTTTATACTTTTTATTTTTATATTTTAAATCTTTTGAATGAAATGATAAAAACTTCGAAGTTCTAGGTCACACTGACGGTACCCTCCACCCTCTCTCAAAATCCGTTTCTTTTGGTATTAAAGTGTCTTTACATAAGGTACTTAATCTGCGGTCTACGATGGTACGAAAATTCGACAGAAGTCATCCACCAGGTCCGAGGACCTACGGATACAAGTTTCAGAAGACACCCTATAATCTTTTAATCTTTAATCTGAAGACACCATATGAAGTGAAACTTCGACGTCCGTGAATCGATTTTCGGACTTTAAGTAGAGAGGTAGAGGAACGGTACTGAGGTTTCAGGTAGAAAACCAAGTTTCAAAGGAAAAAGAAATTATAAATAACTAAGTAAATACACCGACGACGACGCCGATTCAGTGAAGTCAGCACAGGTTGAGATACGCTGGGGTATCTGTCGTCGGGTGGTCCGAGGGGGCAGGGATCCTAAGAGGTCAGTTCTTGCGACCTCACCGACGTCACCCAGAATTAACGTCGTACACCCTAGACCAAGGACCTCGTCCCCAGCTTGGACCCGGGATACGTAACCCTCAAACCTCAGAATCGGTAACCTGGTAGTCCCTTCAGACGTTTCAAAACTTAATTTTCTACAATAACCCCAAGATCTTTTCAACCTTATCCCTTCCAATTCCTTAGAGAAATGGGAGGTGACTTCGGAGAAGGTAGATTAGGCGAAAGAGTTACATCACTCCTGACCGTATTCGAAATTTATAGTGTAGGTACTAACCTTGTAGAGATAAAAGATAGACAATATCTTACGGAATTGGGAATTATGTGAGTTACTGTGTAAGACCCTTTATTTCTCTTTATATTATATTTTATAGGTATCGAAGTCATATGGTAGAGTTAGACATATAAGTTTAAGATCCGATATGAAAGATTTGACCTTTAAATGATTCTATTAAAAAACACACATTTGAATCGGATACGGGTGGATATATTTTCCCGCATGAGTAATCTTGTCGTTCAAGGAACTATCGTATCAGAGTTAGAAGAGTTTCTGTAATGAGTCTTATGATGTTTACGAGTGATTTGAAATAAAAAATTATCAATCAGTGTCAAGGGACTTAACTAATACAGGAAAGTCCGGGAGAATACAACGAATAGTTCGGACTTTGTACTAGGATGTGAAGACGGATTCTTTATATAAGGACAAGTAGAAAGATCTGAGTCAAGTTTATAGATAAAATACTTTGGAAAAGATCGGGGAAGATGGGACAAACCTGAAGGTGTTACGGAAATAATAACCGGAATAAACTATCAGACTAAATAAATACACCTAAACAAAATACACTGAGTTAAAGGTGGTGTACACCCTTTATATTCCGGATAAAATATCCCTAATTTTTATAGTTATTAAAAGGGTAGGGTTACCGGACAAAATGTCTGATGTACCTTGGGATCACAACCGGTTACACAAGACGAATATTGTAAAAAGTCTCGATATAAAAACAGTAAATCATTAATTGATTGTACTTGTAACTTATGTTTTTTATCGAACGTATGTACAATTTATTATGATTAACCTTTTTTTACACTTCCATCCCAATTGGTGGTTTTATTGTAAAAGGTAAACTCCCAAAATAGCCTTGTAAAAAAACCGTTAGAGTCGAGTCTGGAAAGTCTCAGAGGAAGGATAAAGGTTCACCATGTAGGAAAAGGGTTTAAAGTCTGGTTAATAGGTCTCGAGACTCGATAATCAAACCAAAAAGTAACAATAATAAGGATTGAGTTACACAGATTGTGAAAGACTCATGAAATCTATGTAATTGAGTAAATTGACTTAGGACTTTTGTTGGGGATCCTACACCCACGATAATAATAAGTGTAAATTATTCATTCCTCCGTCTCTTTTTTTCTTCTTTATAGAAACTAAGACATTCAGAAGGGACCAAGGGAGTTTAGTATAGTAATATCATAGTGTCATGATAAAAATTACCAGTGTTCTTTTACCAACAACAAATCAGCGATTCAGTCAGGTTAAGAAAACGCTGGGGCGTCTGATATTGGGTGGTTCGAGGAGACAGGTACTCAAAGGGTGTATTCTTATCACCTCACACGACGGTAAAGGAAGAGGTCCCGTAGAAGGGTTGGGTCCTTAGTATGAACGTAGAGGACGTAACCGTCCGTATAAGAAATGGTTACTCGGTGGTCCCTTCGGGGGTTATAAAATAATCTCATTTACAGACTATAATTTTATAATTGTAACGGAATATCAACATATCACGAAATAGTGAATCTTTTGTGAAAATATTTGTACTAGAGTAAATCAAAAATGTCACTGTGTCATTACACTTCCTACTTAGTTTGACTCCGGATCGCTCTAATTTTGTCTTGTCTAAATATGGTTTCACGAATAAAATACGGTTCTATGGTAAAATACAAATTTGTCCAGTAACAACATACAATTTATTACCAAGGAACTACTGTTTAAGATTAGAGACTTTCTTATACTAATTCAATCCTTAAACTCTACCCCTCTACTAGAACTTAATGTGTCCACCCGGGAATTACGGCATAAGAATGTTCTCTCTAACACTCTCTGACGTTTCTCTCCTTTTCGTTACTCTTCTTCCTCGTCTGTCTCTAAACTTCCGTGACCGGAACTTTAGATCTTAATATACGTCGGTGTTCGGTTCCTTACGGTCGTTAGATGTCTTCGACCTTCTCCTGCGTCGTCTACAAGGGGATCTCGGAATTTTGTCACACACCGAGTCGGTTGTGGAACTAAAACCGGGTCTTTGTGTCTAAAACCTGAAAACCGAAGATCGTGATATTCTTTTATTCAAAGACGATAAAATTCGACGTCACTAACACTATTAAACAAGTCGTCGGTGTCATTTTATTATGTTCGTACTTGACTTTACATAAAATCAAGACTTGATTAATCACTAATGTATTCGTATCCACGGGGAATCAACGAGTCATACATTCTCCCCTGACAGGATCTTTTGAAACTCCTGTCTTTGAGTCACTTTCTCCATTTACCAACTCCCTGTGTACTTAGTACCCTTTCCTCTTCCGTTTGTTCTCTCAGTTCTTCTACGATTAGATCTCCGTTTTCTTAAAGTTCCTCTTATTAACGACTCTCCACCGTTAATGAATACGTAAATTACAAACAGTATTCTACTTATAACTACGTCGTCCTTTTAACCCAACTTCGTTATCGTTGGTCAACGGATAACAACTATAAGAAAGAACACTTTAACCCCTTTAATTCTCTGAGAAGAGATAACTTACGTTTCTTTAACACTAAATGATCTAAGGAGACCCCCAAAGGGACCACCGAGTCAGTCATTTCTTAGACGGACGTTACGTCCTTTGGGTCCAAGTCAGGGACCCAACCCTTCTAGGGGACCACTTCCTTTACCGTTAAACCTTGAATGTATGAGTCGTAAATAAAAAACACCTAAAAAACTATCGGTTTCTCTACCCTTATGGTCCTGTGGACTGGACGGAAGACTCTTTAGACATACGTTCAGTCCTTCTTTGTCAATCTTGACCTGTACCTTGTTGTCTGATCAAGGTTTCTCCCTTTCCTCATACCGTTCCGATATAGAATAATAATAGACGAATAAATTGAATATACGTCTCATGTAGTACTCTTTACGACCCGACCTACTTCGTGTTCGACCTTAGTTCTAACGACCCTCTTTATAGTTATTGGAGTCTATACGTCTACTGTGGAGGGAATACCGTCTTTCACTTCT
>SJYO01052474.1:38100908-38317194 GCA_006410555.1 Capra ibex | reverse complement strand
ATATTCTTTTATTCAAAGACGATAAAATTCAACGTCACTAACACTATCAAACAAGTCGTCGGTGTCATTTTATTATGTTCGTACTTGACTTTACATAAAATCAAGACTTGATTAATCACTAATTTATTCGTATCCACGGGGAATCAACGAGTCATACATTCCAGGTTTAACGGTAAAGGAAGTGGTCCCCTAGAAGGGTTTGGTCCCTGACTTGGACCCAAAGGACGTAACGTCCGTCTAAGAAATGACTGACTCGGTGGTCCCTTTGGGGGTCTCCTTAGATCATTTAGTGTTAAAGAAACGTAAGTTATCTCTTCTCAGAGAATTAAAGGGGTTAAAGTGTTCTTTCTTATAGTTGTTATCCGTTGACCAACATGGGTTAAAAGGACGACGTAGTTATAAGTAGAATACTGTTTGTAATTTACGTATTCATTAACGGTGGAGAGTCGTTAATAAGAGGAACTTTAAGAAAACGGAGATCTAATCGCAGAAGAACTGAGAGAACAAACGGAAGAGGAAAGGGTACTAAGTACACAGGGAGTTGGTAAATGGAGAGAGTGACTCAAAGACAGGAGTTTCAAAAGATCCTGTCAGGGGAGAAGAAGAAGATATGAGAGTATGATACACTAAGGGTAGAAGGAAATAAAAAGACATACTAAAAATTGGTGAAGAAATAGGTGAAGGGAGAAGACCAAAGGACCATAAAGATACTCTAAAATTTTCAATGAACGAAACGATTACAAATGATGAGTCCAAAAAAGAAAAAAAAAGAAAAATTCGATAACGGTACTTGAGAAATCGAGTCACTGTTGTTGTTTAAGGGTATAGGGTAAACGTTGTCTCAACATGTCGTAGGAAAAAAAAGATTATGTCAAAATGTAAAGACTTTTACACTTTCCCCACACTACGAAACTAAACATTGCTAGTAGTGAAACGACTACATGGTGTAAGACTCAGACACGGTCGTGTGAAAATAGATTTAACTCGACTGTGTCTAAAACTTCATTAACAACTTCCTGGAATTAAAGAATATTACGGGGAAAATGTAGGAAACTTAGATCAATGAGAGAGTTAATTTCTTTCCCCTGTGGTCTCACCTTAGAAATAGTCATCCAGGTTTGGGACTAGAAATATTACGTTACGGACCCGGAACAGTGACCCTAGATGAATTTTTTTGTATTGTCGGTTCAATTACTAAATCACAAGTCAAGTGGACCAAACCCTCCTGACTGTCGATTCGAAACCTTGAGACGGATGGACGTTTAAATATTCACCAAGGACCTTTGTTGGATGGACTTAAAATAAGTATATAAACGAATAAATATGGGATTAAGGTTTTTTCTTAAATTCCATAGAATAGTTCTATTCTATATAATTTTCTCCCATTCTGGTTTTTTCCCCTTTGTGTAACTAGTATTACAGTGTATGTACACTTCCACCCGGCGTCTAAGCCGTGGTTCGAAAGACTCGTCCGTTTCTCCCTTTTATTAATATTGAGTAAAGTTACTTGAGTCGAGAAGAAGTAGACTTTTCATCTTTCTTTAAGGAGGGTTTACAGGAATTCTTTTTCTATGACGTGTCCTTTACTCGTGAAAGGAATGTACACATGACGTTTGAAGGTGTCCCGGTAAATATCATAAGTATTTATCTTCAGGAACCATAGTTTTATTTCATAAAGAGTTATTTTGTGATCAGATTCCTTTCGACTTTTAAAGTAAACAAGTCAAGTCGACACGATAGTCCTTTGGGTGTCAGGTTTATTATAAAGACTGTGAAAGGTTTAGAGATGGAGACAAAAGTGACAATAAAGACTAATAATGACTATTAAAGACTAGTATGGAGATTGAAAGTTTTTAGATGTCCAGACAGTTTCCGATCGAGTGTATAATACAAGTCCGTACATTATCTCTCCCATTCTCGTTTCCTAAACCTCAGTCTTTCTTGGTCCAATCTTAGGATCGGGTAAATACATTTTCGACACACTTGAATCCGTTCAATTAATTTAAGAGGTTCGTAGACGAAGGTATAGAAACTTTACCTTGATTTTAAGAGAGGGTGATTCTAATGATTATCGAAATTTAGATTAGTACCCTGTATTCTTGAGGTAGTTATTATTGAAGTCGACCAATCTTCTCGGAAAAATTTACAGTAAAGGGAGAAGTACAAGTGTATTTTCGTACTACATTTCTACGTATTCTATACGTCGGTACAAACGAAACAAAGGATAGTGGATACACTGTGATGACTGGAAATCCAATCAGTCTACGGGGGTCTCTGAGGACGGGTGACCACATGTGGAAGATCGGACACAGACCGCAGGACTGGGTGTCCTTTATTCTACTACTTAAGACAGTCAAATTTGTCGATTTATACATAATTAAGTAATGTAACGTTATCTTTTGATTATGTCCGTACAATAGTTATCAATTCGAAATAATAGAGTTCGACGGAGTTCATATTTTCCTCTGCTATCGTAAGTAAAAAGTTGTCGCAACACTCCCAGGTAATATTCACATGTGTACAAATATTTATGGTTTGTGAGACTTTAGACCCTACCGTAATAATTAGAGTGTTTGTATGTTGTGAATTCCTAAGGAAAACATAAGACCATTAAAGAAGTACCGAGAATAGAGGGGAGTAATATAACACTTGATGACTTTCTGTCTCGATGAGACCTAGACCTAGACTTATTTTTTAAGAACGTTTTAATCACTACTACTATCTTTAGTCTTATCATCAAAGGAGTTGTCCCGTTTCCTCTTCTAGTCTGACCCTTCCCTGTGGACATAGAATTGGACCCCCCATATACACGTTTTAAGAAATTCCACCGGGGAATTATAAACACGTAAAGTATCTAAAAAAACATGCATTTAATAGGTGAAAAAATTTTTTTATAAAAAAACTACACCTGGTAAAAAATTTCAGAAATAAATTAAATGATGTTATAACGAAGACAAAATACAAAACAAAACCGGTACTCCGTACACCCTAGGATCGAGGGGTTGGTTCCTAGTTTGAGTATGGAAGACGTAACCTTTCGTTTCAGTATTGTAGACCTGGCGGTTCCTTTAGGAGGATTTAATAGGTTAAAAACTACTACTACAACTTGAGTAATTAGGTACTACTTGTATCATAATAAAAATCACCTTTATATATTAAAAATAATGAATTCGTTTAAACTGTCTTTCATTTTACCTGTGCGTGATCCAAAAGGTCCCACTTTCGGCGTCGTCGTCGATGTGATGTGACAGTTTTTACCGTTCTACCTATAATATTATAGGACAGGGACTCTCTCCCAGAGTCCGAACAGTCCCTTTTGAAATCACTATTCACCGAAGTTTTATCTGGATAGATAAAAACTATTTACTTATTTCTTTATTCATTTAGTTCTAGTATCTTCATCGAGTAAGTCAGGATAGAACACGGATCTATAAAGATATAGAGTTGTGGAGGTCTCGAGCTATTTAATAATGTCTCAGTGGTCGTATAAATTTTTAATTTTAATACACAAATTTATCAGAAGTATTTAATAAATCGAAACTATTCCTTTTACTTTCCGTATATAAGTGTCTTGTGACTCCGGTTGTCATTTTCATCGTTACCCGGTACACGAAGATCCTGAGAAAGAACTTTGTTGTAACTCGAGAGTGACCGTCCCAGTCGTCCAATTACTTCTTTAGAGAAACCGTACCGTGTACAAGTTAGGTTTAACTGTAATGAACTCTGTACCAAAATTGTTTACGAACAAGTAGTTATGAGTGGGTCGACTAATTGGACTCAATTTTAATCTTTTTACAGTGGCCGACGTTACTGACTTACGGACGTTTTAATGACGTACCTTCTCACTTTCCGTTGTTAAACCCCTTTTAGTCTTCTACGTGTCGTAAGTCACAGTCTGGTGACGTCACGAAATGAGGGAAGTCACTTAGATTTCGTACAAAATCTTTCATCATGTCGTCGGTGAGGAATACTGAAGTTATAGTTCTTTGGTCCTTTTAGGAAAATATTAGTGGGAGTCGAAAGTCTGAAGTACAGTCTCGAACTTCCCTGAGTCTCTAGTGGTTTAGGTTTGAGGAGAAAAAAGTCCTCCTTTTTTTTTTTTTTTTTATATATATATATATATATATATATATATCGGGTCTCAAATGCGAAGACCCTCTTTTCTCCTGATTCTTTCCTGAATATAATTTTATTCTTATTACTAATGTAATTCTGTTTACATAGTCACGTCATTAGTTAAAATTCTTAATATTTGGTATATGAAATGCCTTTTAGAACATTTCCTAAAAGACTTGACTTTTTGACAAAAGTCAAGAGACCACTCTATTATTTTTGAGTTTTGAGAGAAGACCAGTGACTCCTTAGAGAGCAGATCTTTATGTCTCCTGCTCTTATTTACGTAACAGTGTTTTGTTAAACACCAGTCACCTCACCCTTTTCGTCTTTTGTTTTTACCTTAGACTGGTCCGAATTCGTATTTAAATTGACAAAAACACGGGGTAGTGATACCAAAGGGACCATTATCTGTACGGAGGAACTCAGTTATTCTTTACTGATATTTTTGCTTCAATTACTATTAGTCCTCCGACTCTTAGACGTTAATCGTTCGGGGTGACCATTTCCGGACCTCTCTTTAAATCATTAACAACCACGACGTCTATTTCCTACTCTCATACCCTCCTTTTTTAATAGTTCACAAAATACTTTCCGTAATTTGAGTAGATATATTAGTCAGTGAGGAATGACGACATGTATAGGTGATAAAGAAAGAGATCAAACCTGTACCAGTTATAGTTTTAAAACTTACAAGTGTTAGGTAGAACAGATGGATCTTGATGAACAACCGTACCAATGGTCTTTCTCAAAACTAGACCTCACGACGGTCAAAGTCACTTAACCATTCGATCCATCTGACCGACCTTTAATGTCGTTCAATCGGTGAACGAGACATGTAGTGAGAGGGACGACGACAGATTCTTCAGTTCACATGAGTTTTCCAACAACCGTGTCTTCGTCCCCAGTTGCATTATTTAACACTTTGTGGTACCGTGATACCTGTACTTTGTTGTCTGACCAAGGTTTATCCTTTTCTTTATGTAGTTCCGAGATATAACAGTGGGACGAATATATTGAATATACGTCTCATGTAGTACTCTTTACGACCCGACTACTTCGTGTTCGACCTTAGTTCTAACGACCCTCTTTATAGTTATTGGAGTCAATACGTCTACTGTGGTGGGAATACCGTCTTTCACTTCTCCTTGATTTTTCGGAGAACTACTTTCACTTTCTCCTCTCACTGTTTCAACCGAATTTCGAATTGTAAGTCTTTTACTTCTAGTACCGTAGACCAGGGTAGTGAAGTACCGTTTATCTACCCCTTCATCACCTTTGTCACAGTCTGAAATAACACCCCCCGAGGTTTTAGTGACGTCTACCACTGACATCGGTACTTTACTTTTCTACGAATGAGGAACCTTCCTTTCAATACTGGTTGGATCTCTCGTATAAGTTTTCGTCTCTGTAATGAAACGGCTGATCCCAGGTAGATCAGTTCCGATACCAAAAAGGTCACCAGTACATACCTACACTCTCAACCTGACACTTCTTTCGACTCGTGATTTCTTAACTACGAAAACTTGACACCACAACCTCTTCTGAGAACTCTCAGGGAACCTGACGTTCCTCTAGGTTGGTCAGGTAAGACTTCCTCTAGTTGGGACCTAAAGAAACCTTCCTTACTACGATTTCGACTTCGAGGTCATGAAACCGGTGGAGTACGCTTGTCGACTGAGTAACCTTTTCTGAGACTACGACCCTCCCTAACCCCCGTCCTCCTCTTCCCCTACTGACTCCTACTCTACCGACCTACCGTAGTGACTGAGTTGCCTGTACTNGACTTCGAGGTCATGAAACCGGTGGAGTACGCTTGTCGACTGAGTAACCTTTTCTGAGACTACGACCCTCCCTAACCCCCGTCCTCCTCTTCCCCTGCTGACTCCTACTCTACCGACCTACCGTAGTGACTGAGTTGCCTGTACTCAGACTCACTTGAGGCCCTCTACCACTACCTGTCCCTACGGATCGTACGACGTTAAGTACCCCAGTGTTTCTCAGTCTGTGCTGACTGACTTGACTTGACTTGACTACCGTGATCAGGGAATCTGACGTTCCTCTAGGTTGGTCAGATAAGATTTCCTCTAGTCAGGGCCCACAAGTAACCTTCCTTACTACGACTACGACTTTAAGGTTATGAAAAACCGGTGGAGTACCCTTCTCAACTGAGTAACCTTTTCTGAGACTACGACCCTCCCTAACCCCTGTCCTCCTCTTCCCCTGCTGTCTCCTACTCTACCGACCTACCGTAGTGACTGAACTACCTGTACTCAAACTCACTTGAGACCCTCAGCCACTACCTGTCCTTCCGGACCGCACGACGTTAAGTACCCCAACGTTTCTCAACCTGTGCTGACTCACTGACTTAACTTGACTTGACTACCATGATCAATGTCCTCGATCGTGGGTTTGTTCAGAAGTACTAAGGGATGAGTCAAGAAAGATAGGGTAGTCTATAAACGGGTACTTACATAGAAGGTTTAAGTGAAGATGGGACATGTTTAAGACTTATATACACAAATTGTTATATTCGTCTTCGATCTCTGTCTAGTTCATGTTGTCAATGTACTTGTCTCACTCAGACACATTTTTTGGAAGAGTAAGGTGTAGGACTGATGGAATTCATCATAAGAAGAAGTAAAAGGTAGTATGATAATGGTCAATGTTAGTGTACATGTACTCCTATGATTAAAGGGATAACCTTGTAATGGGGTCCATAGGCTCAGAAGTTCAATTCAAAGGTCAACGATGACAAGTTGCACTATGTTTGTTGAGGTAGGAGACGGGGTGTAGAATAAAGGAAACGGAAGAGTTATTCAACGGACGAGACACGGTGGAGAAGTGGGTGCTCCATACGAGAAACTAACTATCGTCGATTATTTATTAAACGCTCGGTAATACAAAAATACGATATCTCAGTCTTTCTAGTTCCATTAGATCAACTTCGAGAAGTAATGTATTTACCCCTTTAAAATCGGGTGTCTTAAAATGAGAAATAGCAATTTCATCATCCTGATGTTGTACCTTAAAACCTGTATCTTGTCCCACTAATAAAAATACAGAATTATATTATAGAGTTTGGTATGGTTAATACGATAGAGATATTTCTTGACTAATTGTACGTGTTCAATAATATACAATTGGTAATACTAAAAAATTACAAGTTTTTATTTTATTTCAATTAGGTGTCTCTATGTACATATAAATACATATTATCATATGTGATGACACTTTAAACATTCGTTTATTTCCTGACCTTGTTAAGAACTGTGAGAATCGTGAGACATATGTCAAATGGGAACTTATTGAACTCCCAATACGTACGACTGGAAGATGTGTCAATTTTTAGGAGTATATTAAATATCAACCGTGAGGTGTATGTACCAAGGAGACTTGGGTACCAAGTCGTAGACACCTAAGTTGGTTCGGTCCTAGTATATCATGATATCATAAATGATGAAAATTTTTAGGTACATATTCACTGGGTACATCAAGTTTGGGTACAACAAGTTCCCAGTTGACATAAGATAAAGTGTACTTTGACTTTTTGTAAAGTTAAAAAGGTGTCTGATTTTGATATTACAAGTCTATGAACTTCTTCGGTCTTAAAAGTGTATTATGTAATGTTGGACCAAAGAAAAAAAAGTTGAGAAAGTAAGTCTTTTTCAAAAAAAGATCGGTTTTCTCTTCTTTAACAGACCTGTATAAGGTGGACTAGGTGACTATTTATTTTGACGAATGTAGAAACTTTTTGTAAGTGTCATTAATAACCCTTTTATAAGTAAAAGAAGTACTTTTGGTCGTTAGATTTTTTAATAGTCTTTCCCTTCCTGTTATTGTCCTATTTTGATACAATATTCTCATTACTTCTTTCCTAACTATTTTAACGTACCGTTTGGGTACTAGAAAAAAAAGCACATTACACTATTTGATGACGACAAAGAAAGAGTGAGGATTGTCGTAATTGGAACAGGGTTAATAAGTGAGTTTTAGGTCAGAATAAATAAAGAGACTGATGGAGAGTAAGTCTCATTCGTCAAGGGTAACCCAGACATAAGAGTTCTAAAATATTTGTGTGTAAGAAGAAAAGGAAGGGTGATAAAGTCAGAGTCACGGTTATTTGGACAACAAACGAAAGGGTGACAGAGTAGTCATCCTTCGTGGTCCGTGAACTGACATTCCCACTACAAGGTATTTGTTTCAGGTCCGAAAAGTACAGAAATTTTTTTATTTTTAGTAAGAAGAGGTTCTAATATCAAGTTTAAGGAATGAATACGTAAATTCTTAGACACACTAAACTCACTTTAGATGAAAGAAAGTAAAGAGTTAAAAGGTAACTCCAGAAGTACGAGGTCTCGTTACGACAGGGTATTTTGAAAAACGTTACTACCCTTACAATATACAGACATGACAGATTATACCACCGATGACTGGTGAACTTTACATTGATTACATTGATTTTCAGTTTAGGACTAAAATTAATTAAATCTAAATCTCATACGTCGTTGAACAAAGGTCACCGACGATATGCACTGTCGAGTATAGATCACCAAGAGTTTAAAGTAGTACGGAGTCTCCATGGACCTCCCGAACACTTTTGTCTAAGAACCTGAGATAAGGTGTCAAAAACTCAAACATCAGACACTACTTCGAGTTCTTAAACGTAAAGACTTTTCAAGAGTTTTATACGATCAGATGTCGCGTGTAAACTCTTGGTGACTGGACTTTTTAAATTCGGGAATAAAGAGAACTTGTCTAGATCATACATGTCCATAAATATAGACGTATCTAAAGACAAGGTAAGATGGAACCAAGATCAGAGAATGTACAGGTAATAGAGAAGGTATTTAGTATTCAATGGACTGTTGTTCCTGAAACGAAAAAGTGTAAACGTTCTGGATTTCTAGATTTTACAGAAATAGTCAGTATATTTGTATTATTTGTATCTCATCTCCGATAACCTAATTTAATTTTCAGTAAAAATTTTACAACTTGTAAAATAAAATGTAACTAAAATAAGTAAGATTTAAATTTAAAACCAATCTAACTTCTCAATCACTATTTTGATCTATTAGAATTAAAAGTTTAAATCTAATATATTAAAACTCTAGGAGTACCAAGAGGTATTTAGGTAAGTACGTTAATATGAGGTGAACGTGACCATTAGCATAAAGACTTCATTTTCACTGTTTATAGTGTCTTTATTAGCTCTCTTCAATTTCAGTGTCATAATAATTGAAATTTTTTATTTTGTTCGACTGAAGAGACTCGTCTTAAAAATTTTCTACTTTTTGTAAAAAATCGACGAAATTTGAAAAATGTGATTAAGACTAAAAGTTTTTCACTTTTATCAAGAATAAAAGACAACTTTATTCCGAGTTATGTTTCTCTCATACCATAGTAATATAACTTCGAGTTCCACTATGTTTGTGGTCCTCTTCTTTATAAAAGTTCTACAGAATGTCGTCACTCGGATCAATTTTGGTCCGTTAATCAAGGAATGACACTAGTCGGTGGAAATTTGGACGGTAAACTTTCTTTGGTGGATATCTCTTTAGTGAAGGTGAAGAAAAATTTAATATCATTCAGTGGTGGTTTAATAAAAAAGACGTTTAATATATATATATATATATATGTATATATATATATGTGCGTGTGTGTGTATTTCTTCAAATGAGTCGTATAAAAATTTCGTTTGAACGTGAACGTGAAATAATCTCTAAGTTTATGGCACGCCGATAAAGTAATTTGTTTAGTGAGAAAGGGTAAAAAGTGTGATTATACCTGGAAATGTACTTGTAATTTCTTTATATCAATTACCTATTTGTGAGTCTTAGTGTCGTGTTCCTACTCGGATCTACCGTAGTAGACCGGAATCAAGTTGTAATAGACAACGATCCATTGGTCTCTATTATTTTCCTCTAGACTACGTGCGGTCGCTTACTTTAGGTCGGGGTCGGGTAGAAGTTATAATCGAGATGACGGTGGTAATTCGTACATCCTCCAGGTTTTATTTTTACGTCGTGGTTTTAACCTCCTCCATTTCAACTGAAATGGGACACTAAATTACGGTTGGAAAGATGTTGTTATTTTCCGAATCGACCGTCCTTGGAGAGATTCCTTTTTTTTATAAGGTAAAACCCACATCAGTTACAGTGAAACTTGAGCTCTCAGTAAAGATTGTAAGATTCTGTCGGTAAGTTTATGAGTCATTTATACACTGTCGAACTTTACGTAAGACCTTCCCAGACCCACCCCCCTCAAACAAAACCAACTGTCATAAAAATAAGACAACAGACAACAAGAACAATTCCATTAAATACTATATTCTTACAATTGAAAGAAATCCTTTCTTATGGATGTATTCGTTTAGTTGTTTGTTGTTGTCACCCGGTGCTGAGGTCAATTCCTGGTTTCTCGTGTTTGTTTTAAATCTAGATCTAAGTCTTTGAAGATACAAGACATAAGTACCTTGTTCTGGAGTACCTTGGCCCCAAAGTAGATTCCCTTTTATTCAATGTATCTAACATCGTCGTTGATAGGTGTTCCGTTACCCCTAGGTTTCTCGGACACATAAATTCTGTTTCACTACGAACGGAGTTTTCCTTTCAAGTAAAAATAAAAAATCATGTAACTTCAAATAAGGTTTAATTTTTTTTTTCTTTCTCTCTTTTCTTTTTCCGTGGAAAACATGGACTAGATTGGTTAGTGCTACCGTTCGGAGACTTCACCCATGATAATACAGTTAAAATATCTATTCCTGTCTACCTATCTGTCTTTATATTTCTCTTTATTGATTATGATTCGAATTCTGTAAATTTTAAACGGATTTAAGTGTGTTGGTTTTAGATCCATACGGACTAAACGTTCAAGTTCAAGAATTAATATGAAAATGTAAGGGTGATACTTATGACCTTCTGTCCTCTTGTTATGTCCCATACATTTTAATTCTATTTAATAGTCTTAAGTTTAAACTAAAACACTAAGGTCGGTTATACTTATGACTTTTTTATCGACAAAATTCATTTTCTCACTTTTTTTAATTATAATTTTGGTAGTCTTCTTTTAAAGAGTCGGATTGGTCTAACGGTAAAAAAATTTGTTCTATATAAAACAACATGAAATAATATGTCTGTAGAGTTTTTACATAAATTGGTGATACTATAATAACTTTTAAACTAGTAAAGGTTCAAGAATAGGTGATGTTCCCCGAAGGAACCACCGAGTCTCTAATTTCGCAGACGGAGATTAGGAGGTGTGTATAGAACTGTTCAGAAACATTAATACAGACACTCGTATAAAATCCGTCTTTGTGTATAGACAATATAGATATCCTTGTCCCAATCCTAAAACGATGGTGATATTCCTGTCCCCTGAGACCAGACATCCTTACTAGGATATTACTCCGACTTTGTAGTATCCGCGATTGTATCCCAATTCAATAAAAATAAGTTCTATTTGATTAAAATTCATGATCTTAAATTTTTTTTCTTTTTGACATAGACTTCTCTATGAAGAGTTCCCTTATTTCACCTATTAGTGACTAATTACAAAGGACAGTTGGAATTAGACTCTACTCATTTCTCAGTACCAAATCCATCCTGGACTACTTGGGAGTTTCACTGGTCACTCAACGTAGTCGGGTAAACTCGAAGACACGGTTTACGTGAGTCCATACCGTGTGTCCAGACCCGGAGTTCCTGGTCCCCTCTTCTAAATTACAATATAGTGAAAAAAAAAAAAAAAAACCGTGTTCCGTAAAAATTACCTAATCTAATACTTACATGTTGTTTTTCACTATAATTCTAAAAGATGACGAATGTTCACTGATTTTCAGTCTCTAGAACGGACTGAAAACTAGCTCCCTCTTATTGAGAAGGTCGACTTTTTATTTAAAATTCCTTTACCCTCTTTGTTTATACCATATATGTATTATACCTTACAATAAGTCGATACGTTTCCTTAACTTAAGACTGTGTGTTATCTACTCGGAACTTTTGTAATACGAGTTACTGTTCGTAATGCGATTCGATTTGTGGTTTCTTGTTTATAAGATACTAAGGTGAATATACTTTATAGACCTGATCCGTCCAAGTATCCCTATCTTTCATTTAATGTCCACTGGTCCCCGACCTGTAATGAAACGTTTGTTTCCAGGTAGATCAGTTTCGATGCCAAAAAGGTCATCTGTACATACCTACACTCTTACAACCTGGTATTTCTTCCGAGTCGTGACTTCTTGACTACAAAAACTTAACACCATAACCTCTTCTAAGAACTCTCAGGGAACCCGTAGTCTCCCGTCTGACTGACTTTGGTGTTAGTATCTTTTGATTGTTTAGATTAGTGCGCCGGGTATCGGAACAGATTGAGTTACTTTGATTCGGTACGGTAGATCCCGGTGGGTTCTGTCTGTCCAGTACCACCTCTCAAGACGATTTTACACCAGGTGACCTCTTCCCTTACCGTTTGGTGAAGTCATAGGAACGGAACTCTTGGGGTACTAGTCATACTTTCCGTTTTTCTTGTGACTTTCTACTTGAGGGGTCCAGTTATCCACGGGTTATACGATGACCTCTAGTCACCTCTTTATTGAGGTCTTTCTTACTTCTCTACCTCGGTATCGTTTTTGTTGTGTGTCAACTCCTACACTGACCACTATCTTCGTCCCAGGCTACGATATTTCTCGTTATAACGTATCCTTGGACCTTACAGTCCAGGTACTTAGTTCCGTTTAACCTTCACCAGTTTGTCCTCCACCGTTCTCATTGGAGTTGTAAAATCCTTAGTCGTTTGATTTTACCTGATCTTACCTACTTAAATTGAGTCTACTGGTAATATAGATGATGACACCCGTCCCTAGGGAATCTTCTTTACCTCTTCGGTAGTACCAGTTGTTTTCTCAGACTTTACGTCTTGAACCTACGTTAGAGTTTTTGCTGTCTTACTGGAGACAAGTAAAGGTTTCGTTTGGTAAGTTATAGTGTCATTAGGTTCAGATACGGGGTTGGTCATTACGACTTCTTCGACTTCAACTTACCAAGATACTTCTGGATATTCTGAAAAATCTTGATTGTGGGTTTTTACTACAGGAAAGGTAATATCACCTGACCTTACGTTTTCATCCTTCAGTTCTTTATGGACCTCATTGTCCGTTTAAACCGGAACCTCATGTCTTACTTCGTCCCGTTTCCGATTGTCTCAAAACGGTTCTCTTGTGTGACCAGTATCGTTTGTGGGAGAAGGTTGTTGTGTTCTTTTCTGAAATGTGTACCTATGGTGGTCTGTCAGTTATGACTTTATTCCAACTAATAGAAAAACTTCGGTTTCTACCTCTTCGAGATATGTCGGTCGTTTTTGTTCTGGACCTCGACTGACCGGGTCTAGTACTTGAGGACTAATGGTTTAAGTCTGAATTTAACTTCTTTCAGCCCTTTTGGTGATCTAATAAGACTAGGTCGGTCAGGTAGGATTTCCTTTAGTCAGGACTTACTAGTAACCTTCCTGACTACAACTTAGACTTTGAGGTTATGAAACCGGTGGAGTAGGCTTCTTGACTGAGTACACTTTTCTGGAACTCCGACCCTTTCTAACTTCCACCCTTCTCTTCCCCTACTGTCTCCTACTCTACCAACCTACCGTAGTGGCTGAGTTACCTGTACTTAAACTCGTACGAGGCTCTCTATTACTTCCTGTCCCTTCGGACCGTTAGACATCAGGTACCCCAGAGTTTCTCAGTCTTTACGGACTCACTGACTTGTTGTTGTTCTCCGACCCTCTTTGCCCCTCAATTATTAACAGATTACCTTTATCTGAAAGACAAACCCTACTACTTTTTAAAACCTTTATCTATAATTGATACTGATAAATTACAATACTTATGTGAACTACGGTGACTTATCATGTGAATTTTACCAATATTTACCGTTTGAAGTACAGTTTATATAAGATGGTGTTAATTTCTATTATAATTTTCTCCTTTTTACTCTCTTCTCTCTTTTGAAGAAACTATTATTATGGAGTATTAGGTAGTACTAATACATTATGTATGTATGTAGTATATATATATACACACATATATATATATATATATATATATATATACCGGTAAAAGATTTCCATCGTACTTCCTTTTAGTTCTTTTGAGTCACGTGTCCCTTCTTACTACCCCGGACGTTGAACCTATTTGTATATTCTCCTTGATGGATTGAGACCTCCGATCGCACCTCCTCTCTAGATTACTCTCCTTTGTCGGTCTCCGTTCAGGTTTTCTTATCTTATATTACACAGAGACCCTCCGAAGATTTTAACCCATATCTTTCATACTCTTTATCACCCCCTCCCACCAAATGTTTATTAATCATACTCTACCTCGTATTAAGAGGTAGGAAATCTCGGGAGTCACCGGGGATCCATTCCCTGTCCTTTCTCCTGACGGTAAGTCCTAAGATCTATCCCTCGAGCTTGGTCGGGGGAACACTCCCACTGGGATGGTCCCGTCAATGTCGACCCATACCGGGTCCGTATGTACTTACACTGGGGAGAGTAGTCCCACGACGTCGTTGGGGACTGGTACACCTTTTGGTCTTATTGTTGTTTGTATTACCCTTTCTTATACTTATATATATTTATATATATATACTCGAAGAGACTATCGAGTCAACTATTTCTTAGACGGACGTTACGTCCTCTGGGGTCAAACTAAAGACCCAACCCTTCTCGGGGACCTCTTCCCTTTCCGATGGGTGAGGTCATAAGACAGGACTTCTTAAGGTACCTGATATCGGGTTCCACAGCGTTTCTCAGTCTGTGTTGACTCGCTGAAAGTGCACACACACACACACACACACACACACTAAGAAAAAGAGTACTAGTACGACAGGATACGTTAATTACAAAATACTTTGTCTTATGTAACTATGGGTGATACACTTATATAAATGTTATAGGTTTTTATAAAATAAATGGTATTGAAATAAGAACATGATTAAAATTACAATTTTAGAGACTTAGAGTATGTACACACGGTAAAATTAGGTCAATAGGTAAGGAGGGTATTTTACATAGGTTTCTGTAATTCTTATCTAATAACTTACATTTTAATATTTGGTACCTCATAAACTTAGTATTATGTTGTCACTTAAATTGGATACTATAATACTTATTTATAGAAATTCGTTTCGATCGAATTAATGTAATAAGGGGATACCTGTACCATTAATCTTTCAACCTCTTCAGATTTACCTAATAGGTTTATCGAAGATTCTAACGAATTAATTGTACTTGAACCTTTAGTCAAAAAACCAAACGAATAAATAAAGAAACTGTCGGTTTCCTAGTTAAGTTAGGTTGACAACTTGAAATGAATTGACGTCTATCTTTCTTGTGACCATGTTAAAAGACTTTGTACATCTTCACTCTTTACGTCAAGGATACACAATCAATAAGATTAGTTAACAATATAACATATATAACATATAATAAGATTAGTCCTCAATATAACGTTAAGGTAACCATCTTTTTAAATTCGTCGAACAAACTAACAGAACCTTTTTAAAGATCCGTAGATACCGAGAAGACCCACTTTTCGTCCTCAGAACGATTAGAATCGAAGGTGAGGGAAAGGTAGATATAAGGTGATGGAGATCAGAAGAGTCATAAGTGGAGGACGTATTACCGATTACTTTTTTGGATGTATATTAAGGGGGACGGTCAAGTTAGACGAGTCCGCCTCAGAAAGGTAGTGATTTTTTGAAGTCCAAAATATGATCTTTTGACCCAGAAATAACCACCCACCGTTAGACCGTAGAGACTTTCTTCCTACACTTATAAAAAGTACAAGTAGTTTCCACGTTATCCAATTTTTGGTTAACTCTTTCTCAAGATAGTTGTAACTTGTAAATAGACAGGTAGGACTGACTAAACCGTTAACGATAGGAAGACGAATATTAAAGGAAGAGACAGAAGAGTACCAGTTACAGATATGTAGGAAATTTTAGTTCAAATCCACCGTAAAGGAGACTTTCGGAAGGGTACTTGTAATCTGACCTAAATACGTCGACAGAGGGTGGATCTAAAATTTCAGGAAGTTATGTCTCTAACACGTAATAAAGACAAATCTAGTATCTATGGATAGTGTTAAGAACAGTACATTCTCTGTGGGTTTATTACACTCTACTTGACTTTACTTGACCTGAAACTTAGATTCATTCACTAGGATAGCGACGAGAATGAGTCTTCGTACTCTCTTTCATAAAAGAAGGTTACACGACACAGAGAGAATGGAGTGTGGACGAGAGAACGTATATCGGAAAAGAAGTCGGATGTGAATTGTGGTGGGAGAAAGAGAGACTCTCCTTGTTCTCTTAAGATGAAAGGCTTTTATTGTGGATACGAGGGACACGTATGTAGGGTGGTAATATGGGAAAGAGAACGTTTCAGAGTGAGAAGAGGAATAAGTAAAGAAAACGAATGTTTGTACAAGTCAAATGAATCAGACTTTGAAACTCTCCGGAATAATCGGAGAATTTGATATTAAGTGAGGGGTGAGTGTCTAAAAGGGTTTGTTTAGACGTCCAGTCATAATTTTTTTTTTTCTAGTTTTAATAAACATGTAGTTACTTCTTCTCTTTCTTCCCTTCTATAACTCTTCGACTAAACGTTGATAATCTCTTCTTCACCCGATCTCCCTTCGTTGTTTTATATGAGGAACATATCTCTGATTGTATCATGAATTTTATTTAAGATGAACGAGTGGTTTACGATACGTAATTATCTCAACAACGTTGAGTTCAGTGAATGGTATGTACTCGTAAGTGGAGTCTGAAAATTTGAGACTTTAAACAAACCATATATAGAATTAAAGTACAAGTCAAGTCAAGTCGGCGAGTCAGTACAGGTTAAGAAACGCTGGGGTACTTAACGTCGTGCGGTCCGGAGGAACAGGTAGTGGTTGAGGGCCTCAAGTGAGTCTGAGTACAGGTAACTCAGGCACTACGGTAGGTCGGTAGAGTAGGAGACAGCAGGTGAAGAGGAGGACGGGGGTTAGGGAGGGTCGTAGTCTCAGAAAAGGTTACTCAGTTGAGAAGCGTACTCCACCAGTTTCATGACCTCAAAGTCGAAATCGTAGTAAGGAAGGTTTCTTTAGGGTCCCGACTAGAGGAAGTCTTACCTGACCAACCTAGAGGAATGTCAGGTTCCCTGAGAGTTCTCAGAAGAGGTTGTGGTATCAAGTTTTCGTAGTGAAGAAGCCACGAGTCGGAAGAAGTGCCAGGTTGAGAGTGTAGGTATGTACTGGTGTCCTTTTTGGTATCGGAACTGATCTGTCTGAAACAACCGTTTCTTTACAGAGACGAAAACTTATACGATAGATCCAACCAGTATTGAAAGGAAGGTTCCTCATTCGCAGAAAATTAAAGTACCGACGTTATAGAATTAAAACTACATACCCATACGTTTTACTCACAATGTACATTTGAAGAAGAATTTTTTTTGTGAAGTAGACGAAAAACGTTTACAAACTCTCAAAATCAGAAATAACCTAAACAAATAACATATCTCAGGTAAAATACAGTTTTCTTTGTATAACCAGTACTAAAAAACTCCCCAATTACTTCCTCCTACCACCCTACCTCCCTCTCTTCTAAGTTCAAGAGATGTGTCTTTGTTATACCTCTGTGTACACAGTGATCTTTAATAGAAGATATCCCCTACAATAGTTTCTTTATTTAATGACACCGTGACTCTCTCAGTTAATGATCCATCCGACTATTCTTCAGGTCCCGGGGGCTCCTCCTCTATCCCCAGGTCTCGGGAACTCTTCCTCTTTGTCCAGACCCCGAAAGTTCCATTTTTCCTTTTTGAAAAAAAACAAAAGATATAACGAAACAGAATCAGTTATATTATTACATAGAACGAACTCCTGTACAAAGAAGAAGTATTCTTGAAGACTGATTAGAACATTCTTCACATAACACCCTCACCCAGACGATTTTCATATATTCCGGAATCGTTCTGATCGTTCACCCCCGTGAGAGACAGGGGGAAGACTGCAGACACAGTCTTCGTAAGAGACAGGGAAAAGTATGGAATTATTTTGAGACGGTGTGTTTTTGAGAACTCACTAGTTTAGACCAGGGACCAGAACTTCGATTTTGAAGAAGAAACCTCTAGTACTTAGACTGTAGTAAGTGACATTCGATAGTAGAACCCCCGAGTAGACCCTAGAAGTCCTGTTCCATTCTTGTGAGTCTCTAGATCGGTGGGACGAAAGAGTATACATACAAAAGACGAAATAAAATGATTGGGAAGCCACAAGAACACACTTACTTACTGTGTTTAACACACTTCGTTCACTACTCGGGAGGAGATCCTAAAACTTCAGGGAGTATTACTGACTTCCGTCGAGGTTTTCCTCTCGGAACAGTCCTAAATATGGTTTGACGGTTACGGTTTTCTGTGGGTTACAGGGACGCTCCCCTCGTCGGTCTCTACCTGTTTCGCACACCTGGGTTGAAAGGAAAGAGCTAGTGGAAAAGGACCAAAGAAACTGGTAAAGTATTAACGCACCCCTTAATCTTGATGGTTTGATTGGACAGTCTAGTATCTGAAAGTTACCTGAACACTAAGTACGACAATGATACATGAAAATGAATCTGAGGTACATACCTTCGTGGATCGGTTCTCAATGTTCTCGTACAAACCCTCGTTCCGTCTCGAGATCGAGGTCCTTGCAGAGAGTTCGATCTCCAGTGAGAGAACTGACGGACGGAGTCCCCGGTCGTTGGACTTTCACTCAGAAACAGGACCGATACGGAGGATCGATACCTTTATCTTCGTGACACTGGAACTCCAAAAACTCCTGTGTCTACCCCTTGACGTCCTAGACCAGTCTAACCTTTACGTCACTCGGAGAAGGAAACCCTCACAATCGATAATCACCTGGTCTCCTCTGAGAGACCACCGGAAACGGAGTTGAGGAATCTATAAAGAAAGACACCTTTGACACCCTTACTCGACTTTCCTAACCGGGATTATCGAACTCTTGTTTTTAGTGAAAAAGGAGTCACCGGCTAGGAGATGGTGGAGAAAACGATAGTGTCTATGACCGCACCACTGTGAGTTTTCCCTGTAGAACCCAAAAAACAAGCAGGGAAATATTGAGTGGTGAAAATGACGCCAGTCACACGTGTCCGTGTGCATTCTGCCTACGAAGGAGACCATCAGGACCGAACCCTTTGTAAGACCCTTTGATGAGACGAGGTGGGGCCCACCGTAGTCTCTTTTTCCTGTTCAATTTGTTTCCAGCAAAACCCTACCTTGATCTTTAGTTAAACCCTACGGTAGTCCAGATTGGGTCACGTAGAGGTGGGACCGAACCACCATCTTGGTCCTCCCTACTCATTCCACAGACACAGTCATTCCCTGTCTGATCCAGACTGGTCCCTTCCTTTCGAAACCACCTCTCAGACAGATGTGGGGGTAAATCTCGTCCCTCCCTGCGGAGATCACCCTTCTTCGGTGCCGACACCTACGACGAAAAAAGAGAGAATGTCTACCTTCGACTATCAAGGTCTTGGTGAGAAAATTTTACATAAACTTTTCGACCCTGTTCAAACTAGGGGTCTCAAATTGTTCTGTACGGACTAGAAGAAGACACTATAACTTACCGGTGATATAAAACCTTCTACCCCTTTTGACTGGTCAATTTCCCGGAGTTGATATTATGACAAAATATTAATCTGACCAAGATACCTTTTACTCTCTTTACTCATCTTCACAGTATATGTAACGACAAATAGAGAGACATTCTGAACGGTCTGAATTTAGGGTTCTTATGTCTAAACCGAGACTTTGAAAGTCGAGGGAGGTAGGAGATGAAACGGGGACATAGGTCCCAAGGGTTGACTTGTCCGACTCTTGACCCCGTGGGAAGGTCTACCCCAACCAGAGACATCTTTAAATTTGTCAGGGTTAACACCAATTCTGATAACTCTCCTAGGTTTTTCCATGTATCTTCGGAAATACCCTGATTGACATGAAATACTGGAATGAACCTCTCTACATTATATATAGAACCCTGTCTGTGATTGAGGACTGAACTTTTGAACTCAAAACCCCCTTCGATGATGAAAACTTCTACTTACCCAATTTTCACTCTATTGCCCTTCCTCCCTTGCACTTGTCTTCTTGATATGTTTTTACTAGAAGGACTGGGTCTATTGGTACTACCACGTTAGTGAGTGGATTTCAGTCTGTAGGACCTTACACTTCAGTTCACCCGAAATCCTTTGTAGTGGTGTTTGTTTCGATCACCTCCGATACCTTATATTCAACTCGATAAAATTTCACGACGTGAATTATGCGGTCTTTTAAACCTTTTGAGTCTTCACCGGTGTCCTGACCTTTTCTAGTCAAAAGTAAGGTTAGGGTTTCTTCCCGTTACGGTTTCTTACAAGTTTGATAGCGTGTTGACATGAGTAGAGTGTACGATCGTTTCCTTACGAGTTTTTAAGAGGTTCGGTCCCAAGTTGTCGTGTACTTGGTACTTTAAGGTCTACAAGTTTGACCTAAATCTTTTCCTTCTTCTTGGTCTCTGGTTTGACTGTTGTAGACAAACTAGTAACTTTTTCGTTCTCTCAAGGTCTTTTTGTAGATGTAGATGAAATAACTGATATGGTCTCGGAAACTGATACACCTAGTGTTATTTGACACCTTTTAAGGCTTTCTCTATCCTTATGGTCTGGTGGACTGTACGGAGGACTCTTTAGATATACCTCCAGTTCTTCGTTGTCAATCTTGTACCTGTCTGACCAAGGTTCAACCCTTTCCTTATACAGTTCCGACATATAACAGTGGGACGAATAAATTGAAGATACGTCTCATGTGGTACGTTTTAAGACCCGACCTACTTCGTGTTCGACCTTAGTTCTAAAGGTCCTCTTTATAGTTATTGGAGTAAATCCGTCTACCGTGGTGTGAATACCGTCTTTCGTTTCTTTTTTCTCGGAAAACTACTTTCATTTTCTCCTCTCACCTTTTTCAACCGAATTTCGAGTTATAAGTCTTTTGATTCTAGTACCGGAGACCAGGTTAGTGAAGTACCCTTTATCTACCCCTTTGTCACCTTTGTCACTGTCTGAAATAAAACCCCCCGAGGTTTAAGTGACGTCTACCGCTGACGTCGGTACTTTAATTTTCTACGAACGAGGGACCTTCTTTTCGAAACTGGTTGGATCTGTCGTATAATTTTTCGTCTCGATAATGAAACGGTTGTTTCCAGGTAGATCAGTTTCGATACAAAAAAAGTCATTGGTGCATACCTGTACTCTCAACCTGATATTTCTTTCGACTCGTCGTTTCTTAACTACAAAAACTTGACACCACAACCTCTTCTAAGAACTCTCAGGGAACCTGACGTTCCTCTAGGTTCGTCAGGTAGGATTTCCTTTAGTCAGGACTTATAAGTAACCTTCCTGAATACGACTTCGACTTTGAGGTTATGAAACCAGTGGACTACACTTCTTGACTGAGAAACCTTTTCTTGGACTATGACCCTTTCTAACTTCCACCCTCCTCTTTCCCTGTTTCTCCTACTCTACCAACCTACCGTAGTGACTGAGTTACCTGTACTCAAACTGGTTCGAGACCCTCAACCATTATGTGTCTCTTCGGACCACACGACGTCAGTACCCCAGTGTTTCTCAACCTGTGCTGACTCGTTAACTTGACTTGACTTGATGACCCTCGGTTCCCCAAGGTTATTGTCTCGGTGAAACGACCTACATAAGAACTTTCTGAGTTCGATCGTGCACGACTCTGAAATCTACTACGATTCAACCGACTGTATCTTGTCCCTCTCTTCCTTTGAGGACCATTTAAGGATCTATCTGATGTCCTTCGAGAAGTGTTCAAACGACTATAACTAGGGTTTTTAAGTCTTCCTCCTCATTAGAATTTTCTATCTAAACAGTGAGTCAACCGAGGTCTATAGACGGCATTCAATACTTTTGTCCGAAAACCTTGTTTAGCCACAAATTTTTTTGACAATGTCGACCAAGTCTACCATATCATACCATCTCTTATACTCCTCCTTTTATCCTCCGTTTTTTATTTATTTATTTTATTCTTGGTCCGTTTTCTGACTTCGGGGTTGTTACAGACGATCTGGACGAGACTTTGTCGGACTCTTTTTCTGGGTCTTCTTGGGTCCACTTTTCCCTACCCGAACAATAATAGTACCCTTCCTCCCCGTAGAGTCCGTTCTAACGGGAATCCGTAGATTCGGTGGGGGCCGAGGTGCAGGTCAGACGTTTCCTGGTATGACCTGTTCTCTGACGGGAGGCTCCGTATCCGCGGTCCCCAGTCTAAGAGTTCTGTTAACCCAGACTTCCACGGGTCCCCGGGGGTGTGTTCGAGGGTAGGATTAATGTGGATTCCTTGGGGTCTATATTTGTTGACATCTCCTGGTTACTCAGTTAAAAGAAAACGTGTGAGTCCGTTGAAAGAGACACGAGGGACTTCGGGGACCAGACGAAAGGAGGGTTAGGTGATGACATTACCCTGACAGACCTGTTCGGTTTATAATAATAAAGTCAGTAGGAGATTCGACTTTGACTCTGAGACACGATAAAAGTGTTCTCTAAGACTAGTACGGTCTCAGAGGAAGTGGGAAAGACCCTTCCCTACATGACTCTTTCCAGGTACAGAGACAAAACTATTTATACCTTGGACAAGAAAATTAACTTCTTATACGTTTAGGATATCACACCCGACTGTCCTTTTGACCCAACTTGTATTTTACGACAAGGTCAAAAATAGTTGGAGTTACTGAGAGTGAATAAAGGTAAAGTTTTCGTCACAGGTAATTTCGGACTCCAATTCCTTCTCAATTTTGGGTGGTAACTTTTAAATTTCCTTGTTCCCGATAATTAAGGGACTTTGTCAGGTACGTTATCAGGATAAAACCCACATTTTTTCAGTTTACTATCTCTGAATAAGTTCTATATTTTTATCACAGATTAGGAATTTGAAATAATAAACTTTAAGGATTTGTTCGGTTTATTAAAAGTCAGTGACTAAACTTCCTATGAAAGATCTCAATTTGCATATGATTTAGTAGGAGATGGATACTGAAATTCTGTTAACTCTCCTAAGAACCCGTAATGTCCGATAACGGTGTAAACCTAAGACCCAACATCCCTTGAACGGGTCGGAAATATATTTGAATAATGACTCTGAGTCGTCCGGGTTTGGTTTTTCGACCCGGTCTCTGAGTTTTCCGAAAATTTCGAGAAGTTTGACGAGAGAACGTCCTAGGGTGAAACTCAAACGGGTATCCTAGTCTCAAGTCAAACAATGACCTTTTTTCGATACCGACGTAACGAATTAACGATGATAACAAAACGATTATGGATTTCGAGGATTCAAATGATTACCCGTTTTAGAATGACATGAATGAAGAGTACTATTCACCCTAGAATTTGAGATTTCAAGTCTCGTTGTTACGAGGTAGAAATTTCGACGACATTGAGTTCCCCACAGTTTTAGAGATTCTTATCTTATAGTGAATGTGACAAGAACCTCTGGGATTATAAGTCTTTTTCAACTTTTCCGATTACTGCAATAATTCTCCGTAGACGAATTCGGTCGAGTCCTTTGTGTTCTGTCAACCAAAGTTCAAAGTGGGTACCGAAATTACTCCCGAGTTTGACAAGAATTCTTCTTCCCTGACAGAGATACTGTCTGACAAAAACACGTGTCTATAACAGTATCTAGGACTTCGGAATCTTAATTGATACACTGAGACGAAAGTCGAAAAGTTGGAAGAGTAGTTAACTTCCGAAGTATACCACCCAAAAAGGTGAAGTTCCTTTCCTGAAAGAAGTCGAGACGTTTATGGAAGTGGTTGTTGTTAGTATACACTGTGGACAACTAGACTACTGTAGATTGTTAGGATTCTACCTGACTACATTGATACCTGTATTACATTGAAAATTAAAACTAAAACAAAATTGAACGAAATTACTGATAAAACGGAATGTAGACATTGACATTTTACCCCAAAGATTGACAGACTTTCGAAAATTCAATGTTTACCAACAAGTTCGAGGATGTTCACTATGTTGGAGAAGGTTAATAATGAACCCCGGGGACCTAGTCTGGGAGTTATACTCCCAATCCTTTTATACAACGGAGTTGTTAAATCCCTACTACGGGGAGTAGTCCTTTATCAATACCTTACTTTTGCTACGAGGAAAGGGAACCGTTGTGTTAAGAGGATTTTCTTTTCCCACCGTCCAAGAGGATTTTCTTTCTCTCTTCCAAGAGGATTTTCTTTTATCAGTGAATGATTTATCCAACTATTCTTCAGGTCCCGGGACCTCCTCCTCTTTCCCCAACCCCCGAGAGTTCCCCCTTTCTTGTTTACGAAAAAAAGGATGTAACGAAACAGAATCAAGTATATTGTCACATAGAAAGAGTTCCTGTACAAAGAGGAATTGTACTTGGAAGACTGATTAGAACAATAGAATTCTTCATACACAACGTCACCCAGACCATTCTGGAAAGATAACAATCAAGATTAGAACAATTAACTTCTACATACAACACCCTCACCCAGACCATTTTCATACACTTCCGGAACTATTCTGATCGCTCACCCCCGTGAGAGACAGGGGGAAGACTACAGACACAGTCTTCGTAAGAGACAGGGAAAAGTATGGAATTATTTTGAGACGATGTGTTTTCGAGAACTCATTAGTTCGGACTAGGGACCACGACTTCGATTTGGAAGAAATCTCTAGTACTTAGACTGTAGTAAGTGACATTCGATAGTCGTGGTTGTTTATGTTAAGATCTGCCTATCTGTTACAAAGGTAAAACACAAAACTGATAAAATAATACTTCATTCTTTTTCGGATTACACTTATTAGGGTATGCAAAAATGACACCATCTAATAAGATCGTGTCGTGGTTTGGTTATGTACCGTAGGACACAGGAGTAGAAACTGACTACGACATGACACGGTGTGACTGACTACCCGAAACAACACACACACACACACACACACACAGACACACACCCACTAAATCAGAGAGTCAGTACGGTCTGAGAAACACTAGGGTACCTGAGGAGACAAGTACCTTAAGAGGTCCGTTCTTATGACCTCACCCATCGGTAAGAGAAGAGGTGTCGTGGAAGGACTGTGTGCCTAGTTTGGGTCTAGAGGGTGTAGCGTCCGACTGAGAAATGATAGATTCGGTGGTCCCTTCGGGGTTCTTATGACCTCACCCATAGGTAAGGGAAGAGGTCCCTAGAAGGTCTGTGTCCCTAACTTGGGTCCGGAGGACGTAACGTCCGTGTAAGAAATGGTAGACTCGGTTACCCTATATTGTATTATGTTCGTCTCTAAGTTTTTCACGACCACGAAACCACCAATACAAGAACGAAGAAAACGTTACCCAGAGGTACACTTGTTCGGATCCGACCAGTCGGTCTCACTCAGTGACACAACTCCGGCATTCAGGTCGAGTTTAATGATTGGTTATTAACTTATTAAATCAGACCATAAAAATAGGGTACTATTAACATAATCTACTTAATCAACATGGTTACTCGAACATCACTTATATTTAAAATCGTCATTATCTACTTGATACTTATGAATTCATTTCGTTACTTCCCGATTTAAGTTATTCCATGTTCATGAACACTGTACGAGTAAAATAGGATCTTCAAGAAGTTATTACAACTTCAAGATTTATTTGAGAATTTTTATTTGATAGACGCAATACTACGAGAATTCTTTTATAAAGAATGAATTTTTATGTCTATACATAAAATAAATGATATCAGAGAATATCCTTATAAATTGTATATCATTATATCGTGACTAATAAATTAAGTGGATGAAAAAGGAAGACTAAAATTTACGTATGATGTAAAATATTTGTTATAAGAACTTATAAACTCCGATATACAGTACAAACACCATCCTATTTGTTTGATTACTATCTTTAATGTCAAAGAGTTAGGTCTATTAAAATCCTATACGTTCTGTAGTTACTTTTGGATCTTACTAAATACCCGAATAGATTAGTCAAATTTGACATGAAACATTTAGGGAAGAAGGAATTTCTTTTGGATCAATTATAAATCAAATAAACTATGAAAGGATTTACAATGTGTAAAAATTTTTATATTATAAACAGATTCCGTCTTGAACAGATGTTTTAGTATTGAGATAATATTACTAATGTATCGGTATATTTGATCCCGTAAATGAATATAATTTAAGTTCCATGTGTATGACCGTTTAAAATGGACCGACTCAGTAGTGACGAGAAGACGGTGTCTTTTTATCACTCTACTTTGTCACATTTATATTTTTATAACGTCGTATGAGATAATGATAGGAGAAGACTACTCATTTTGGTAAAATGGCTTTTTTTTTTTTTAAAAATTACTTCGACCGTATTCCGAACAATTTTATAATAAATATGGGTGTCTTCCGTCTAAAGTAGTCTATAAACACTAATTTTTATAGAAAGATACTTTTTTAGTCTAGAAACAAAAGAATACGAACATGATTATAAAGAAATACAAAAGAGACAAGAACTCTCCTAATATACTCCACTTCAACACTCTTTTCCTATCGATACTTCGACTCACAGGTTTCCTTTTCTTTTTTTGTTATCTCGGTTCTCGCATCTACTTAGACTCTTCGATCTTATACCAGTTGATAGTTTTCGTACATGCAATCTTAATCGCAAATATTATTCGTCATTATCGAACCCCGTATTTTTCAGTTTCGGTCTGTTTATAAGTTTTTAGTCGATACTTCCTTCTTTTTTTGTTGGTAAACGACTCTTAGATGATTCATGCCCTATAATACAAGTACAAACCGGATCTAATGAAACAAATAAGGAGTGGTGTTGGAAGTCTACTTCCATAATAACAAAGGCAAAATAGTTATACCTTAACCCCGTGTCTATTTAATGTACTGAACGGACACAAATGAGTGAATTCACTGAATTTATCTCATCTTTGGGTCCGTACGACCCCATGTTTCGGACACGAGATTTAGCTACCGTTCTGCGTTCTTCTTACTAACTCCTGTATTCAAAGACGGAGTCCTGGGAAAATGATCGTAAAGTCAGAGTATGTGAGTCAAATGATTGTTAGGTAAGAATCTTTACCAATGATGGTGAGGTACAAGAATCGCACCAAACATTCAACAGGTACCTCACCACCAAAGAGACAGTATACATTGAGATCATCCGAACCTACTAAAATAAGTTGAGTAGATAAACAGTCTGATTTTAAACAACACAAGTCAGTGATTCAGTACAGACTGAGACACTGTACCTGACGTCGTACGGTCCGAAGGGACAGGGGAAGTGACAGAGGGTCTCAGACGAGTTCGAGTACAGGTAACTCAGTTACTCCGATGGGTTGATAGAGTAATAGAGAGGGGGTGAAGAGGAGGACGGGAGTTAGAAAGGACCGTAGTCCCAGAAAAGGTTACTCAACCGAGAAACGTAGTCCACCGGTTACATGACCTTGAAGTCAAAGTCGTGGTTAGGAAGGTTACTTATAAATACCAACTAAAGGAAACCCTTATTGACCAAAGTAGAGGAACGTTAGGTTCCCTGAGAGTTCTCAGAAGAGGTTGTGGTGTCAATCTTTCGTAGTTAAGAAGTCGCGAGTCGGTAGAAATACTAGATTGAGAATACAGACATTACTTATGACCCTTTAATCAAACAATATTTTACTCGATAGGAATAAATTCTCCAAAAATAAGAACATTGTTTTACATTGTTATACTATGTTAGTGACGGAACATTCTCCAATTTCGGTATAAGTTTATCGAATATATACGTACCGAAAGGTTCCCGTTTAGTTTTATAGGGGTTAAGGGATCGGACCCTGTATCTTTGGTTTTCTTTAAAGTAGAATCTTTATCGTTCTGATCAATTAGTGGTCCATATGGGTACCATATCCGTCTCAATTCGGTACTGATTTATATGTACCACTCTTCTTTGATCGTGTGAATCGTGTTTCGAAGTTGTATCCTCATCGAGTTATTTGTAAGTGTCAAAATTACAATGTTACTCATCGTTTTATCATTTTTAACATATCTTTATTTATAAAGGGTAAGAGAAAGTGAAGAAGACACCTTCCTTTTGTACGTACGGAAAACGAAAATCCTCTCTGATTTTTCTCTTGATGGATTGATTCGATACTGTTCATAAATAATATTTTCTTACTATTTATATCGTGTCACTTCCTTTATTCCATATTTGTTCAAGGATGCTCTCAATTCTACTCTCCTCCAATAAAGCCCTGTATTTTATACTTAAGTAAAATAGAAACAATGTGGATACCGACAGTTTAAGTGACAAACAAGGACCCATATATAGTCCTGACCGAACAGGAGAATCTTGTGTGGTTTTCATTCGATATATCTCACCTCTTTTTATAGATCTATCGGTTTTCGTAGAGTGACTTGTTTTTACTTCTGAGTCCTTCTTTTACATACATCTCATGAGTTACGATAAAGTCTTATTCACTATAAATTTTATATTTCATCGGTTTTGAGATATGGATTCCCTTGGTTTCGTACATTGTATTTCTTCCAGTTGGTAAATTAATCATATCAGAACTTAAATGTACCTGTCGACGTGATAACCAAAGTCTCGGGTGACTCTCGAGACAGGTCACAATTCAACCCTGTTGTAATGGTTTCGTCTAATAAATAGACTAAAACTCTCAATGTTTTAGAAACTTACCTCGTTCTTGAAAGTTCTTAGTCAGAATGTGGTTTACAGAAGGTTCAAAAGTGAATCTTAATAAACTTATCGAGATTACGCCACTTTAAAAGGTAGAATCTTATGTGAGTACAAATCATGAAACTATCAATTCGAAGAATTACTAATTCAGTTTTAGAATATAAGTAAAGATAATTGTATAAAATCAAGATCAAGATAGGTATGTATAACTTGTTAACGAGGAAAAGGATACGACTGATAAGTTTAAAGTTTTAGTAACGATTTTGGACAACGATTGAGAGGTCAAATAGTAAGTAGTACACTACGGTAAAGGTCCAACCATTAATAGGATTGAAGGAAAGAGACTTTCAAGGTGAATTTAAAGTGTGGACTCATATATATTCATGGTGTCTGTACACATAGGTGACGGTGCGTACTGGAGGGTCCAGTCGTTAAGAGAATCATAGATATCACTTTGTGGTGACTCGAAAATTAGGAGAGAGAGTTTCTGGTTTCAAAACAAAATTTTTTTTCATTTTATCACTTTTCTGTTTGAAATTCGGGAGAAACAATAGTAATCTAAGTGGATTGTATGAGTCAACTAACAAAGGAGAGTTAAAGAATAGAGTAGTATTTGATCATTGTCAATACCAACCGTTCATTAATCCCGGTACAAACTCGTCGCGACAGGGTCCTTTATCTACGACACGAATTTATACACATAGAGTACGAACATGCTCATAACCTTCATTTACGGAAGTAATTCTGAGATAGGCACGTGGTCGGGGTTCGTAGGACGTGGAACGTAGCTTGGTCTGACCACTAAACAAAGAATATATAATATGTACAAAGTTACGGTAAGAGGGTTTAGTAGGGTGGGAGAGGGAGAGGGTGTCTCAGGTTTTCTGACAAGATATGTAGACACAGAGAAAACGTATGTCCCAATAGTAATGGTAAAAAGATTTACGGTATATATACGCAATCATATGACATAACCCTCCCTACCACAACCCCTCCTCCACCCTCCCCCAGGTCCTAACCCTTGTGGGTACCGCCTAAGTACAACTACACACCGTTTTGGTTATGTTATAACATTTCATTTTTTTTATTATTCTTCTTTAAAAATTTTTTCTGATAGTTGGTTTAAGTGTAATTGTAGATGATTAGATCTGATAAAGTAGGTCTGGATGACACATTGTCTCTTTTGAGATGAGTTATAAAATATTATTGGATATTCTCTTTTCTAAGACTTTTTATATAGATATATATATATATTGTATATATTTATATATGTGTGTGTGTTGATTTAGTGAAAACACATATGAACTTTGATTGTGTTATAACATATAGTTGAGATGAAGTTATTTTTACAAAAATAAAAACTTACACCATTTCATTTATTTAGGTAGGTCCAGACATAATAACTTAAAGAAAAGTTTTATATTTAAGTCATTAGAATTGTATAATAATACTGACATTCTATAGTTAAATAATACAGTTGTTAAGGATAGAAATAAAAATATTAATTTATTGTGTAAAAGTTACACTTTTCTACGTTTTTATACGCCATATATCTCTTATTTCATTTCGGTATTAGGGTAGGAAATTTTGATCGTTTAATCCGGTAACGGAAACGTTAGTCTTTTTTTTTTACTTAAATTTAGATTTAGGTTTTTAATTATATACACCTGAAATTCGTTTATTAAACAGATTCCAGAGAGTAAAATCCTTCTTCACTATTTTAGGAGAGGTATCCAATCGACATTCGTAATTTACATTTTTTCAATATTTAAAGAATTTCCCGTTTATATTATTTACAAGGTCTTTCAATTTATAATAATTTGTCCATATTATAATAGTACAAGTAATAGACCACAAACAGATACAAAATATGTTTTAACTCTAAAATGACATAAATTTGAATAGGATAAAAAAAGTGTATTATATAATACGTCCATAGGATAGTGGAATTTAACAAAAGATTCTCCAGTAATCTTATCGAAATAGCAAGAGAAGAGGTTTTATAATCTGTAGAAATGACGAAGACAAGGATACGGTGAAACTTTATATCCAAAAGGATTGTAGTAGGTTTAATAACTATTTTTCATAACTTTTTCTTCATCAACTCGAATATCAAGTGGTCGTCGTTAGAAGAAGATCCATTAACAAAGAACTTAAACTAATAAAAAGAAAATTTCTATTTTCACCAAAAGAGAGTAGTATACTTTGGTATTATATTCGTGAAAGTCTTCATATACTTAGTGTTAAAAAAAAAAAAAAAATTCTTCTCGTACAGTAAAGTCCCGATTTTAAAGGATGATAAAAACCGGGTTCTTCATGTAGAATGTAATAGGGTGTGCCCTGGCTTGTTTGGTGTAGGACGCGGGGTTTAGATTGGGTGTAGGATGCAAAACGTTCACAGTATGACCCTCTTCGGTGTGGGACTACGTACATAACAGACACCGCCAAGAGTGTGATTTTATTGTTTTCCCTCATCACACTGTCTGTGACGTGTCGAACGTTTCGACTTTCATGAACGAAAGACCGTGAAGTGACACGACACAAATCAGTGAGTCAGTACAGGTTGAGAAACACTGGGGTACTTGACCTCGGGTGGGCCGAGGAGACAGGTACCCCTAAGAGGTCCGTTCTTATGATCTCACACAACGGTACGGAAGGAAGTCCCCAAGAAGAACTGGGTCCCTAACCTGGGTCCAGAGGACGTAACGTCCACCTAAGAAATGGTAGACTCTGGGGTCCCTTCGTTTTAACAACGGGATCCGTTTGCTCTTACTCTTTATCTGAGTTACCTGTTCATCATTAAAATAACGTTCACTGCTGGGTTCTATAGTAGTACTTGACTCCGAATTTATCTTTAACTTGACGGAATACTGGGTCGTTAGGGTGACGACCCGTATGTGTGGTTCCTTTGGTCTTAACTTTCTCTGTACACATTGGGTTACAAGTAACGTTGTGACAAATATTATCGGTCCTGTACCTTTGTTGGATCTACAGGTAGTCGTCTACTTACCTATTCTTTCGACACCATGTATATGTGTTACCTCATAATGAGTCGGTAATTTTCTTATGTAAACTTAGGCAAGATTACTCCACCTACTTTGACCTCGACTAATATGTCTCACTTCATTCGGTCTTTCTTTTTGTGGTTATGTCATATGATTGTGTATATATACCTTAAATCTTTCTACCATTACTATTGGGACATACGCTCTATCATTTTCTCTGTGTCTACATATCTTGTCTGAAAACCTGAGACACCCTCTCCCTCTCCCACCCTACTAAACCCTCTTACCGTAACTTTGTTCATATGATAGTACATTCTTTACTTAACGGTCAGATCCAAGCTATGTCCTATGTCCTACGAACCTCGACCACGTGACCCTACTGGGTCTCTACCATACCCCTCCCTCCACCCTCCGCCCAAGTCCTATCCCTTGAGTGCATGTGACCACCACCTAAGTACAGTTACATACCGTTTTGGTTATGTCATAACATTTCATTTTATTTTTATTTATTTATTACTTTTTTTTCAGGGATTTTTTTTTTTTTATCTTCTGTAATTATCCTTTTGACCCAGTGAGTCTGCTAGAATACGGTGTCGTCGGTCATTTCTCTATCACTTCCTGTCCCTTCGGACTGTACGACGGTAGGTACTCCAGCGTCTCAGTGTATATTGAATTCGGTGACTTGTTGTTGTTGTTATCTATTTATCTAGACAAGTACACATATTTAAACCTTTAGGACTGTACGAGTTTTCTTGTGGTAATTGATACGTAATAGTGACAGGACTCAACAAGTAGTAGTTTTAAAAGTATTCGACAACAAGAGGGAAAGAGTGAAATTTAGTCACACTTAACACAAAATAATGATGATCTAATGAACCACTCTAACAAACCATAGGGATCTTACACGTCATCTTAGAAAACGTCTGAAATAGGGTACTAAAAGGTTTATCTGATATTCTGTATATGTATACAAGTCAAGTCAGCGAGTCAGACAGGTCGAGAAACGCCGGGGTATTTAACGTCGTACGGTCCGTAGGAATAGGTAGTGGTCGAGGGTCTCAAGTGGGTTTGAGTGCAGGTAGCTCAGACACTACGGTAGGTCGGTAGAGTAGGAGACAGCAGGGGAAGAGGAGGACGGGGGTTAGGGAGGGTCGTGGTCTCAGAGAAGGTTACTCAGTTGTGAAGTGTACTCCACCGGTTTCATAACCTCAAAGTCGAAATCGTAGTAAGGAAGGTTTCTTGTGGGTCCTGACTAGAGGAAATCTTACCTGACCAACCCAGAGGAACGTCAGGTACCCTGAGAGTTCTCAGAAGAGGTTGTGGTTTCAAGTTTTCGTAGTATCGAATAAACACTTAGATGTTAAAAAATAACAATTTCTACCATACATTTATACACACATTTATATATATGTATTTATAATTATGTATATATACATATATTAAACTATCTTAAAGGTGTTACCGTTAAATAAACACCACACGACGAACGTTTAAAACAGTAAATTCATTTGTCGTTGTATTATAATTTTGTTGAATGACTCATTAACGGTTAAAATAATGTGTTATAACATTATACTTTTATTCCAATAAGTCAGTACAAGAAGAGAATGTTCGATTTATTTTAGATAAAAAGGTGACTCACCCTCTATTAATACCCTATAAAAAAAAAGATTAAGTCATGGGAATTCAATTTTTTTTTTCAAAATGGTCAAAACGAGTTATAGGTGGAGTTATAGGTGAATATTTGATATTTGACTAGTCTTAAAGTGAATGCTCACCATAATATCTCGTTTGTTAAGAAAGAACGTATTCGTTAGAACCACTCTACGGACCGAATGTAATTCTAGATATTTTTGACAGTCAAAGGAGTTGACAGTCGGATTAACGGGAAACTTTTCCTTATCGTCCAATTAAACCGTTCTCAACTTCAATGATTTCTATAATCGATTAACGTAAAAGAAAAGATTCATGTTTGATAAACGAATTATTAAGTAAGATTTGATAATTATAGTGAATTCTAGTTCGAGAAATCAAGAGTTGAAGACTTTAGATTAAATGACAGTTAACCCTTTAGAAAACCCCCCGGATAGAGATACAAATACCATTGGAAAAATCTATAAAGGTTATTATTTATGTTACAGGTAAATTAGTTCTTAGTTTTTTTATTGTTTGTAGTAGGACCTATGAAAAACAACTAGTTTCACTTTCACTTTCAGTGAGTCAGGACAGGCTGAGAAACACTGGGGTACCTGATATACCAGGTACCTTAAGAGGTCCGGTCTTATGACCTTACCCATCGGAAAGGGAAGAGGTCCTCTAGAAGGGTTGGGTCCCTAGATTGGCTCCAGAAGGCATAACGTCCACCTAAGAAATGGGAGACTCGGTGTTCCCCTCGGGTGTCAGATTAAGACCAATTTGACTGATGTTCACAACGAAAGGAGATCCTTTGACCTCCTTTATCGTGTCTTTTACACAAACAAAAGACAAGTAACACAGGAGTAAGAATACACAATCTCAAGTCATTTAAAGAAAAATTAAAATCTTCATTTTAAATTTTTCGTTTAAGGATTTAAGGAGACCGACGGAAATTCGAAAGTAAGATTTACTTTCTTCATGTATGTGTATGAGTACTTTTTTTCTCAAAATCCTTTTGGTTGAGAAAAAAAAAAAAGTATAAGTTAGGATTTGACAATTTATGGACAAAAGAAAGGTTATGTAACTGTGAAGACGAAAGGAAACGACAAATACCTCTCTTCATATTAATTTCACTGAGATCGACGATATTGTGTTTTTTGCAGAGTTTGGTTTCAGGTTTTATCAACAAGAATAATTCGTGTACCGGTTCAAGGTTCACCTTTTAGTCGTGGATAAGAGAAAGACACAAAACCAAGGTGGTATAAGTTGTATATAAAAGGTTCCAATTTCACTTATAGACACAGCTCGGTTGTACGACCCTCTCTCGTACCTTCCGGAGGGGACTTCTTAATATAAGTGATACCGAGTTTGACCACGTGTAGTGTGAACGATTGTAAGGTGAGTGGGTGAATGAGTGTACTGGTGTTTATTAGTGTTCCCTCCGTTTCATTACATCAGGTCCAAATACGGTTTCTTGTCACTTTGACTGAACTTTTTGTCGGTCAGGAAAAGACTATAATTTTCTGTTTTCTAGTTTCCCAATTTTTTTTACCTATTTTATCTATCTTCAGTAGAATATGTTAAAAGGAAAATTACTTAATAAGTCTAAACGATAACTACAGATAGAGTTTACTACATTTTGTAATCTACTATGAGTCCAATGTGTAAACAATAATCCAGTATAAAATTGTAATTAGTTCCATTAATAAAAGATTCTTTTGAGGTTGAAGTATAGGAGTCGTATATAGTTATAAGTATTAATATTGTTATATAGATATATTTTTCGTATAACTTTTTATATTTTATAAGTATCTTATAAATATATTTAAAAGATATTTTATAAATATCTTTTTATAATTTACATCAGAGACCCCCTTGGTGTGAACAAAGAGTTAGTGACTATATGGAGTTGACGGATCTTTACATAGATCGTGTCTCAACTTTGTTGTTTGTTACAAACCTACCAAATTTATTTACGGAAAACATTCACGAAAGAGTATATGTTTGTATGTGTCTCGAGGTCGAGGAACTCAACCAAATATCATGACATAGTTATACTATTAACTCGTCTGTCAACCTTAAAAAAGTTAACTGAAAAATTAGACAGACTTTTTACATAAAAATATGTCACAATATTGAAACGTGGGTAAAAGAAAAAAATTTGTCTTCTTTTACCAAATCGACAGTTTTTTGGAACTATGAGTAAGAAAGTGAAGTTATGTGCTGATAGGTTTAAATATTTTACCGTGACTCGTAGAGAAAATGGATTGGCTTGGTCATTCTCACCATAAAAAAATTTACAAACACAAGTAGAAAAAAAAAGATGTTGTCTAAAGTCAATTCAAGGTATATTAAGTGAGACGTTGTGTCCGAATGTTTTTTGATATCTCGTTTTTAAAGGGGATAATATTAGTATTGTTTTTGATGTGTGGTCAATACTGGTTTCAAATCCTTGAAAAAAATTTCTTTCGTGTCTTACTTTGGTTTTCTGTAAATGCAATTCAACTAATTCGTATAAGTGAGTACAAACAGTTTTTCAATTTGTATCTTAATGGTATAATAGATCGTTACGGATCAATATACGGGGGGTTTTAATTGTCCATGATTTGTTTCTGCAAGTGTGTAAATAATTGTCGTGATAGGTGTTGTCGGGGGGTTTTCATCTTCGTCGAGTTTACAAGTAGTTGACTACTTACTTAATTGATTGACATCGTTTGTGTGTGTTACTTTATAATAAATCGGAACTTTTCTTTACTTTGTGACTATATACAATAGGACTCCTACTTGGGACTTTTGTAATACTATTCACTTTCTTTAGTCTGTATATAATTCACAACATACTAGGGTACCTATACTGTAGAGATTTTATTTATTTTGGTATATCTATCTTCCGTATAATCACCGACGGTCCCTGACCGTTCTCTGTCCTGACCTCTATTGCACGAGCTACGTGTGTACCAAAGTAAGACCTCCCTGTCTTTGAAGTCTTAAAATCTTCATCTACCCCTCACCCAAAACATATTGTAACATTTACATGATTTACCGTAATTTTTACGAGTGGAATTTACTATTTAAAATACACTTAAAGTGGAGTTGTTTAATTTTTCAATGAGAACAAATTTTTATTTATATCGATAGACATTTAGATATACAATTATATATGTATCCTTTTTTTAGGTCTCTTTGTGTACATTTTAAAAAAATTACCAAAGTGATATAAACCTTAATAAAAAAAAAGAGAAAAACTTAATAATAAGGATATTAAAATATTTCCCCTTTATAACAGTGGAGTCTTTAGAATGCATATTATTACTGTGTACGTAACATGACTCTCTATGTCAACCATCCGGTCGACAATTATAAGGAATTTACACGTAAAATAAACTCCGACAACTTTCATTATATACACCAGAATCTGACTCAGATATTGTTCTCACTTGATCCTTCCTCTCGACCTTTACTCATGTTTTCAATAGAGATTTTGTGAAGATATAGTCTATCTTATACATACGTTAAAGGAAGATTAATATGGGGGTTTTAATATGTATGTCATTTAAAATATTCTTGTATATATATATCAACCAGTACACATTGAAACTTTTATTATTATCATATGAGAACTCAAAATCTCGGTTTCTGGGTTTAAATCTTTGTCCTGATATAGTTGAGAAAGGAACTCCTTCCAAAAAAAAGGGGGGTATTTCTTTATCTATAAAATATTAAAGTCATATTGAAGTATGAATTAAGTTCTTATCGTAAAATCTAAGTCTACGACCAGACGCCTCATCTTAATAATATCATCCGTCTACCAAAGGGTTATGACAGGACAAATGTAGACACTTCTGACTTCTACTACTCTATAATGAAGGTACTAATCCAATATAAGATGTCGTGTCAACTAGAATTCATACCTCTAATAGACGTCCCAAAATAGATTAGATACGACGACGACGATTCAGCGAATTCAGTACAGGTTGAGACACGTTGGGGTATCTGTCGTCGGGTGGTCCGAGGGGGCAGGGACCCTAAGAGGTCCGTTCTTGTGACCTCACCCAACGGTAAAGGAAGAGGTTACGTACTTTCACTTTTTACTTTCACTTCAGTGAGTGAGCACAGTCTGAGAATCGTTGGGGTACCTGACGTCGGATGGTCCGAGGAGACAGGTACCCTAAAAGGTCCGTTCTCATGACCTCACCCCACGGTAACGGAAGAGACTAGATTAGAATACTCCGGAAAATTTTTGTTTCTAAAATAGACCCCTCGTTGTCTTCGTCTACAGTGTCAAGTTCCGTGTTCTTCCTACACCGTACGGTAACAATTGAAATTTCTACTTCTCCCGGGGTTTGTTCCTTACTTATTACTCAGTTCTCGGACTCTTTGTTGGAGTCAAGTTGGTGAATGTTTCCTTTACCCTTGGATTAATGTTTTCTATTCCTTGATTTAAGAAGGTGATTGTCATTACTGGAACTTCTCTTGATTTTTGAGATCTGTTATTGTATTGACCGATTGAATTAAAGTCTGAACACTCCAGGACTCAGTTCTTATATCGGTATGATAGGTTCTGAAGACTAAGTATTTTGACACTCTATTATTTGCTACAACAAAGTTCGACTAACAAATTGTGTTAGTTAATTTAAACACAATTAAATAATACGTCGTTATCTTTCAGTCATATTAATGATTGATGGATTTACTCGGGGTTTGTATGTGACTTTTTTTAACAGTTTACGGTGTATTTTACATGTGTGGTGATGGAACATGGATGAACGGAAGAGATGGTTAATATAGTAATTTATCAAGAGTTACGTTTCTCGTAGATCTATGTCCTAGGGACAGATTATTCCATTATGGTTCTAATCTGGTTTCCAGTACCTTTGATAGGAGTCTACTATAACCCTTTTAGGTCTTTAATTACTTACTCTGAATTCTTTTTGAGGAACCCAATCACGAGAGACTGGGTCACAGTCACTCACTTAATCTAGATAGATTTTAACGAGTTCATTGAAACGGTATCTTATACTATTCTTTCGTACCCTATATTCTTATATCTGAAACTGTTACGTATATGCAGTTCGTGTTTGGTTCACCTAAACCTCCTTATTTTGGCTCGGAGGGTAGGGACCTCTTAAGGGGAATTTGACTTCTAGCCCCTCCAGAGTGGTACCATATCTCTTGCATAGGAAGTTTTACGACGTACGGGGAAAGGAGAGCAAAGACGTGTAAACATTGAAAGGTCAAACTATCCACATCCCCCATGTATATTACTTTCCCGGTTCCTAAGAGTAGTGATCCTCTTTCATAGGGGTTAAAATGTAATTATAAGACTTGAGTTAATTATACTTAGTCAGTGTGTTCAAGTTGGTTAAGACCCACGGAATCTCTTAAAGACTTGGATACTTGACTTGGGACCGGACTTTACTAGAAACTAATAATAGTGTGATGTTTTAGAATGACCAGTCAACGTGTCCGAGAGTATACTAAAAAAATAGTATAACGGACACAATATTTACAAAAATTACACGTTCATCATGTTTATCATACCTGGTGTACCTGGTGTTCATCAAGTTTATCACACTACTTTAGAATACTTGTGTAAAAGGTCATAACAACTGATAATTGAGTATAAATATACATACGACAAACATATATATGTATACCGGAACAAAATATATATGAGGTGGGTGAAGTAGTAGAGGGTAATAGAAGAAATTATGTGTGTTTGTGTGTTTGTGTGTGTGTGTGACCCTCCGACCAAAACTTGGTTTAGAATCTGTAAGATAGTACAATGATGTTAAAAAAGTTATCTGAATAATCTACAGTAATTTAAAAAGTCATATGTGGAGATTTTCTATTCCCGTAAAATTTTTGTACTGGTACTATAGTGATAGTACGGATTTTCTTACATTAAAGAATTTTACTACTTTATAAGTAATCTACGAGTATAAAGAGTCAGAAAAGGTTCAACAAACAAACTTAGACCTAAGTCGTTCTATGTTTGATGTGTATGTCTTGAAGATTCGTAGAGTCCATTCTTGTGGTACTCCAGATGCAATAGGGGATTTCCTTCTGTCAGTATAATGTCGCATAGAGGTTATTAGATAAGTAGGATGAAACTTTGTCTATATATGTCTTTTAAACGTGATGTTTTACTCGTCTTCAATGAACGTTGAATGAAAGTCACGAAAGTACTTTTTTCAATTGAACGTGTGGGTTTTATCTACGTCATCATAGTAAGAAGTAACACAATTATACTTTATGTCATGAGAAAAAGTCGATCTATTCGAGATAAAGTCATTTTACGTCTAAAGGTAAAACTAGATTCGAAAGACTCTCTCAAGTTCCTTGATACTAATAGTTTAAAAAAAAAAAGACTTCAGTCACTGAAAGTTTCTAAAAGATCTTAATCTGGTGTTGAAAGGTAGAGGTTCTGACTGTAGAACCAGGTTGAATGGTAGTGGACAAAGGTTCTCTCACGTAGAAAGACGATGAGACAGTGAGAGTTAGACAGAGTTAAACCGTATTTGTATCTTATTAAGATAATTTAGTAACGTGTTTTGAGAGGCCACTGTACGGTGGAATGAGGATCACTTTAGACATCAGTGACAACACTGAGTATTTGAGACTTTGTTAAACTGAGTGCGGGTTCCAGTCTCCTCCGCCGGTTCTCCTCGTTGGGGTGTATGTTCCTCGTCGCCGACGCACCCGCGTCCTCCCGACTCTCCTGAATGAGGTGCAGGTCCAGTCCTCCCCACCGGCACTCCTCTATTGGGAGCAGGTTCCATTCCTTGTCGTCGACGTGAAACGACCTTACGGCATTTCTCTATAGGGTACAGGTTCCATTCTCTTTGGGTTCATTCTACCATTCACAACTTCTCCCGTAGTCTCCCGTCTGTGTGACTTTGGTATGAGTGTCTTTTGTTCGGTTAGACTAGTGTACCTGGTATCGGAACAGATTGAGTTACTTTGATTCGGTACGGGACACCCCGGTGGGTTCTACCCATCCAGTACCACCTCTCCAGACTGTCTTACACCAGGTGACCTCTTCCCTTACCGTTTGGTGAAGTCATAAGAACGGAACTCTTTTGGCACTTGTCATACTTTTCCGTTTTACTAATCTATGACTTTCCCCTTGAGAGGTCCGGTCATCCACGGGTTATACGATGACCTCTAGTCACCTCTTTATTGAGGTCTTTCTTACTTCCCTACCTCGGTTTCGTTTTTGTTATGGTCAACACCTACACTGACCACTATCTTCGTTCCAGACCACGACATTTCTCGTTATGACGTATCCTTGGACCTTACAGTCCAGGTACTTATTTCCGTTTAACCTTCACCAGTTTGTCCTCTACCGTTCACACTTGCAACTGTAAGATCCTTAGTCGCTTGATTTTACCTGACCTTACCCACTCAAATTGAGTCTACTGGCAATATAGATGATGACGCCCGTCCTTAGGGAATGTTCTTTACCTCATCGGTAGTACCAGATGTTTTCTCAGGTTTTACGTCATGAACCTACGTTAGAGTTTTTGCTTTCTTACTAAAAACAAGTAAAGGTTCCGTTTGGTAAGTTATAGTGCCATTAGGTTCGGATGCGGGGTTTGTCATTACGCCTTTTTCGACTTCAACTTGCCAAGATATTTCTGGATGTTCTGGAAAAATCTTGATTGTGGGGGGTTTTTTACAGGAAAAGTAATATCCCCTGTCCTTACGTTTTCATCCTTCAGATCTTTGTGGACCTCATTGTCCGTTTAAACCGGAACCTTACGCCTTACTTCGTCCCGTTTCCGATTATCTCAAAACGGTTCTCTTACGTGACCAGTATCGTTTGTGGAAAAAGGTTGTTGTGTTCTCTTCTAGATGTGTACCTGTAGTGGTCTACCAGTTGTGGCTTTAGTCTGACTAATATAAGAAACGTCGGTTTCTACCTCTTCGAGATATGTCAGTCGTTTTTGTTGTGACCCTCGACTGAAACCGAGTCTAGTATTTGAGGAATAACGGTTTAAGTCTGACTTTAACCTCTTTCACCCCCTTTGGTGATCCGGTAAGTCCATATTGGATTTAGTTTAGGGGATACTAACATGTCACCTTCACTCTTTATCTAAATTCCCTGATCTAGACTATCTGTCTCACGGATTACTTGATACCTGTCTCCAAGTACTGTGACATGTCCTCTGTCCCTAGTTCTGGTAGGGGTACCTTTTCTTTACGTTTTTTCGTTTTACCGACAGACCCCTCCGGAACGTTTATCGACACTTTTATTCTCTTCACTTTTCGTTTCCTCTTTTTCTTTCTATATTCGTATAATTACGTCTCAAGGTTTCTTATCGTTCCTCTATATTCTTTCGGAAGGAGTCGCTAGTTACGTTTCTTTATCTCCTTTTGTTGTCTTACCTTTTCTGATCTCTAGAGAAGTTCTTTTAATCTCTATGGTTCCCTTGTAAAGTACGTTTCTACCCGAGCTATTTCCTGTCTTTACCATACCTGGATTGTCTCCGTCTTTTATAATTCTTCTCCATCTTTCTTATGTGTCTTCTTGATATGTTTTTTCTCCGAGTACTGGGTCTATTAGTGTTACGACACTAGTGAGTGGATCTCGGTCTGTAGGACCTTACACTTCAGTTCACCCGGAATCTTTCGTAGAGATACTTGTTTCGATCACCTCCACTACTTTAAGGTCACCTCGAGAAAGTTTAGGACTTTCTACTACGACACTTTCACGACGTGAGTTATGCGGTCGTTTACACCTTTTGAGTCGTCACCGGTGTCCTGACCTTTTCCAGGTAAAAGTAAGGTTAGAGTTTCTTTCCGTTACGGTTTCTTACGAGTTTGATGGCGTGTTAACGTGAGTAGAGTGAAGGGACCACCGAGTTTGCCATTTTGTAGACAGATGTTACGTCCTCTGGACCCAAGTTAGGGACCCAACCCTTCTAAGGGATCTCTTCATTTGTTGTTGGGTGAGGTCATGAGAACGGATCTTTTAAGGTACCTGTCTCCTTGAACCACGTCCGATCACAGGTACCCCACCGTTTCTCAGTCCGTACTGACTCGCTGAAGAGAAGTGAGGTGAAGTGTGTGATCATTTCATTACGAGTTTTTAGAGGATCGGTTCGAAGTCGTCATACACTTGGTACTTAAAGGTCTACAAGTTCGACCAAAATCTTTTCCGTCTCCTTAGTCTCTAGTTTAACGGTTGTAGACGACCTAGTAGTTTTTTCGTTTCCTCAAGGTCTTTTTGAAGATAAAGACGAAATAACTGATACGGTTTCGGAAACTGACACACCTAGTGTTCTTTGACCTTTTAAGACTTTCTCTACCCTTATGGTCTGGTGGACTGGACGGAGAACTCTTTGGACATACGTCCAGTCCTTCGTTGTCAATCTTGACCTGTACCTTGTTGTCTGACCAAGGTTTATCCTTTTCCTCATGCAGTTCCGACATAGAACAGTGGGACGAATAAATTGAATATACGTCTCATGTAGTACTCTTTAGGACCCGACCTCCTTCGTGTTCGATCTCAGTTCTAACGACCCTCTTTATAGTTACTGGAGTCTATACGTCTACTGTGGTGGGAATATCGTCTTTCACTTCTCCTTGATTTTTCGGAGAACTACTTTCACTTTCTCTTCTCACTTTTTCACCCGAATTTCGAGTTGTAAGTCTTTTACTTCTAGTACCGTAGACCAGGGTAGTGAAGTACCCTTTATCTACCCCTTTGTCCCCTTTGTCACCTTTGTCACCGACTGAAATAAAAAACCCGAGGTTTTAGTGACGTCTACCACTAACGTCGGTACTTTAATTTTCTGTGAATGAGGAACTTTCCTTTCAATACTCGTTGGATCTATCATATAAGTTTTCGTCTCTGTAATGAAACGGTTGTTTCCAGGTAGGTCAGTTCCGATACCAAAAAGGTCACCAGTACATGTCAACAGTCTCAACCTGACACTTCTTTCGACTCACGATTTCTTAACTACGAAAACTTGACACCACAACCTCTTCTGAGACCTCTCAGGGGACCTGACGTTCCTCTGGGTTGGTCAGGTAGGATTTCCTCTAGTCAGGACCCACAAGTAACCTTCCTGACTCCGACTTCGACTTTGAGATCATGAAACCGGTGGAGTACACTTCTCAACTGAGTAACCTTTTCTGAGACTACGACCCTCCCTAATCCCCGTCCTCCTCTTCCCCTGCTGGCTCCTACTCTACCGACCTACCGTAGTGACTGAGTTACCTACACTCAAACTCACTTGGGGCCCTCAACCACTCCCTGTCCCTCCGGACCGTACGACACTAAGTACCCCAGCGTTTCTCAGCCTATGTTGACTCGCTGGCTTGACTTGATGGAGAGACGGGAGTGTCAGATGACGAGTAAATGTGAAGGAAAGGATGTCGGTGTTATCGGACATCCCGGAATACCTTGAAAATTCCTGAACCGGCATAAAAGAATTTGAGGTGGGGTGTCGTCCGTAGAACGAAGGGTTTGGTCGCGACAGTGTAGGAGTACGGCTCACGCTAAGTGTCAAGAGACAGAAACAGACAGTAATTCCCAACTGTCAATGTGGTTTCCTCCGAGAACCCGACCAAAGAGGAATAAGGGACGTTGAGTAAATAGTACCCAAAAGAGAAATAAAAAATAACTTCACATCAAATAAGTGACAACATAATCAAAGTCCACATGTCGTTTCACTAAGTCAGTATATATATATATACACACACAGACACACACATATGTATATGTATATATGTATATAAGAAATAGTCTAGTAAAAGGTAATATCCAGTAATGTTCTATAGCTTATCTCAAGGAACACAATATGTCATCCTGGAAGAAGAAATGAACAAAATATATATTATCACACATAGACAATCAGGGTTTGAGGATTAAATAGTGAGGGAGGGTGATGTAAGGGGAAACCATAGTTACAAACAAAAGATACAGACACTCAGACAAAGACAAAGTATTCAAGCAAACATAGTAAAATAAGTCTAAAGTGTATTCAATATAATATAAAAAGAGACGGAATGAATCTATAATACTAGATGATAGTATGAGAGATCTACGTAATACAACGACGTTTACCGTAACAAAGTAAGAAAATTTACCGACTCATTATAAGGTAAAATATATACATGGTGTAGAACAAATAGGTACGTAGATAATTACCTAAATCCAACAGAAATATAGAACTGACAACAATTGTCACGACGATACTTGTGACCCCACGTACATAGAATTAAATTTGAAACTCTATGTAGACTTTCGAAAGACTAAGAGAAGTAGAAGGGATGGTTGGAACTAATAGAGATTTGACTTTACGACCCCAAAAAACAGAGTGACAAGGGAGACCGGAGGGAGTTTGGTAAGAAGTGGGTTTGATAAGAATTTCTTATATAGTTTGGTACAATGAAGAGAGAAATCTGTCAACTTACTCAGGGGAATACTCTTCTCTTAAGTCGACCGGACGGTCTAGGATAACGTGGTCTCGTGACGGGTAGAGGGTTTCGAGAACGTGATGGGAACCGAAGGGAGTTATGTCATCAGTTTGACTGGAAGGAAGGTAAGAAGTTGATGTTTAAAGTGAAAGTTTATTTACGATACAGAGTTTACGAAATGAAGGTGGAGAAGTGGTCGAACCGAGGAGTAAGAAGTGTGTAGTGAGAGTAGAAAGTGTCGTAAATAGTGTTACACGATAACATACACACGATATTACATGTAATAGGTACAGAAAGAGTACGACGGGATTTTAGGTACTATCACACTTAGTATCGTAATAAGTGTTACATCTATTGAATCTTTTTTGATGAGTTATTTGAAAACGATTTCCTTATTTAGATACATAGATCCGTAAGTACGTTCTTACTTTCTGATTTACCTAATGAATTAGTTGAATTAGTCCGTAAAACGTATTAGGATCGGTAGTCTAGAGTCGATCTTTCTTCTCTAATATTCGTACAGAGTCCCGTACAAATGACAATATTAATCTTGTTTTCTTCAGTCGAAACTCTTCTCTACACTGGATTCCCTTCTGTTCCTTTCACTTAGATTTTGTGATACCGGGACGAGGTTTCAACAAAGACTCCAGACTCACTGTTCGTGACTTCCTTAGACGTAAGACAGTTACCAAACGACACGAATCAGTGAGTTAGTACAGGTTGAGACGCTGGGGTACCTGACGTGGGACGGTCCGTGGAGCCAGGTACCCCTAAGAGGTCCGTTCTTATGACCTCGTTCAACGGTACAGGAGGAGGTCCCCTAGAAGGGTTGGGTCCCTAACTTGGCTCCAGAGGGTGTAACGTCCACCCAAGAAATGGTAGACTCGGTGGTCCCTTCGGTACGTCTCAATTTGAATACGCAAAGAGACCCTACCGTTTCGCCAAACATCTTTGGGAGACAGTGTTTTCTCCGTAGTAAAGGTACCAAGGGGATTCGTTAATTATGTACAAGGGTGCTCTTTGTCGTGAGATCATTGGGTACATACTGTTTCGACGGACCTTTTTATAGAAGTTGGGATACACGAGTAGATATTATACTGGAATGGTCAAGGGGTAACCTTCTCCCTCAGATTAAAGGAACTTAGAGTTGATAGAGATAACTAAGTGAGTACACTGAAGACTCCAATCTAGGTTTCTTCGGACGGGGGATGTTTCGGAATGTACTAAAGCAAAGGACATATCGAAAAACCAGACGAACCTGAGTGCCTTGTGGTACACGGTCACCAAAGGAACGTTCTACAAGGGAAAGTCTCGACTCTACGGTGTAACATTCTACAGGGTCGGTACAAGGTCGTCAATCAAGAAGTGACTCGGGTCGTAAACTTAATAGTGTCCGGGTGTCGGTCTCTATACTCACCGTTTTGAAGATCTCTCTTCGTAGTCAATTCATTGCGGGTCGATCAGAAGGGTCGTCTCCGAGGGTTATTTTAAGATAGAGGTGTCCCAGGAAAGGTTTAAGGACTGGTGGTTTAGGTACTCCTAGTATTTAAACAACGTCGAAATACAGTGATTTCCATCTCACTAAACAGTATGTCCTTGTCACCCAGTCCTGTGGTCTCTATGATCGTGTTACACATCTTCGTGTAGGATGATGATATATTTTTACTTATATTGTGTTCATAAAATCCGTCCGTACATAGAAGTAAGACTGTAGGAGACATTGTCGTTTAATCTAAATTAGAATTCCAATTTAGCCGGTCTTTAGTGAATAAACATATAGTTATTTTACCTATTAAGTGATACGTCGGTAACTTTTGACGTACTTTAAGTCTATCGTTAGTCCTTTTACACATACGAGATTCCAATTCGATTTTTGTTTTTCCTTTTCTCGTTTACCACGTTTTTATACATAAACAAATTTTTATACACACGTACATCTATCATGACAGTTCGTCCGTTCTCCCCTTTTGAAAACAACTGTAGTCCGTAGGTTTTGTATTCACTACTATTGTGGTCTAACAAAATTCTTAACGCCATGGCCAAAAAAAAAAAAGATATTTTTATATACATTATATGTCCAGCCGGGTATAGAACAACAACGTCTTGATTAAGAAAGTTTAATCCACCCTGTCGTCCTCATCTTTACTTCTCTCCAAGAGGAAAAATATGAGAGTACTATAAGGACGAAAACGACATGACTCGTACTTTCTTTCTTAATAAAGACAAATCGAGACGTCGTGTGTGTACATGTAAGTTGGTCACCAACCTAGACTCAATGTTTGTCTGAGACGACTCATTTCAAGTCTTTATAATTCAGTCGAAACCCAATCTTCCGGAATCTTCCGTTCTCGTCCAAAATTTAAACAACGACAATCACAAAGAGATGAGGGTTTTTACTTCCGCCCCCTTTTTTTTTTTTTTTGGTGATGGACCCTTCAGTCGTTATATCCTTTTTAGACGACCCACACGATGGTTTCTATTAAATCTTTGTGTCTTTTAGATTTCAAATACCATTTCGATATACCTTACACAATAAAAAGACCAGACCTAGATCTACCTTTACAACCGTAGAGTAGTTATGATCTTGTGCTAAAAGATGAAATGTGAATCTTATGTTTTGTTGTTTCTACATTTCGTTATTGGACGTACACGATCTCTACACGTCCCTTTCGGTCCGATCTTAATTTTTGTACTGGGGACTACTTACCTTTTATTGCTTAGGATGAAAGGTATCTGTCTTCGACGAGGGACGTGTTTATATATAAGTTTCGTAACTCAAGTTTTATACATTAATTTTGTGAAATCCTGATATGTGGATATGAATCGTATTCACACCTTCACCTGAAAACCTATCGTCCCTCTGAATCTTATAGTGTTACTATATTGGTAAACATAATAAGATGAGTGAAGGAAATGTCCTCAGCATAGTACGTTTGTGTTATTGTACGCTCCTTAGAAAGTAGAAATTGAGGAGGACAGAGTCACGTAAGGACTATAAGTAGTCCCGTAGGGGAGAACTTCCTTTCTCCACAAGATGTCTTTTTAGATACTCAATACACCTAATTGTCCGAGCAGAAAGGATCATCACAAATGTTTTGGTTTTAGTGACAAAACAACAGGACAACCCATTGACGAAAAATAAAAAGTCATAAACAGATGTTCAAGATGAAGATAGACAGTCAAATTTATACCGATTATAGTGAACGGTTCAAATATAACATAATTTAAATTTATAGTCTCAAATACTCCGACTCTGGTGTAATAGGGAAAGGGTGTCTGATCTTCGACGACAGTAGTTCTCTCAAAACGTTCATTTACGGTTCTCAGACTAAGTTGAAGTTTAAACGGTTCTTTTGTAGAGACTATCGTTTAGGAAACGATCCTGAAACTTGTTGTATTAAGACTGTTCTGAACCTTGACTTGGAAACTCTGTATTCTCCACCATATTCGACGAAGGACTCCATCCAGGTCCGATAAAGAGTAGAAGTTGACACGGGACTTCAGATTAGACTTTTACGGTCTCTTTTTTCCAACGGTCAGAACCCTATCCCCTCGTTCAATTTTGTATACGTAACCTTTCCCATGGTACCCTCACTGGTCCTCTTTGACGTGTACTTACCACTCGAGAATGTTGAAAAGGATACCACGGGATTCTCTTAATTACTCGATTTTTTCCGTGAATCTTGACTTCATGACCAATTATTTAAGACAAATACTAAAGTGTCATATTATACGGTAAAAATTGAAATAATAGTATCAATTCTGAAGTGTGAAGGTGACGTTCCCCCACACCCAAGTTAGGATCCCAGTCCTTCTAGGGGACCTCCTCCTTTACCGTTGGGTGAGGTAATAAGGACAGACCTTTTAGGGTACCTGTATCCTCGGACGGTCCGATGTCAGGTACCTCAGTGTCTCAACCTGTGTTGAGTCGTATGTGTGGGAAGTAGACTAATATCGGGGTTCCCGTCCTTCCAGTAGTTTTTCGTTGACCTGATTTTCTTAAAATTTTTCATTTTTATTGAAACTTTATATATCTCTTTAATAGTAATATTTGGTTCTTTTTTGACAATAAGATATAGTTACCGTAATGTTTAATTTATTGTTGAGAGATCTTACTGTAGTCTACAAGAAAAGACGATAATTTTAAGTACACGCCTCAAGTGACTTAATCGAACCCTTTCCTTATGTTGTTCCTATATATAATAGTGGGATAAATAAATTGAATCTCATGTAGTCCACTTTACGGTCCTACCTACTTAATGTTAGACCTTTGTTCTGACGGTCCACTTTATGATTGTTGTAGTCTATACCTTTACTATAGTACTGATTTCTCAGAGAACTCCCACTTTCTCTTCTTACTTTTTCTACCGAATTTTGAGTTGTGAGTTTTTTGATTCTAGTATCGTAGACCGGTACAGTAAAGAATCGTTTATCTACCCCTTTGTTACCTTTGTCACTATCTCAAATAATAGAACCAGAGGTTTTAGAGACGTCTACCACTGACGTCGGTACTTTACTTTACTGTGAACGAAGAAACTTCTTTTCGATACTGTTTGGATCTGTCACACAACTTTTCGTCTCTATAATAAGACAGTTGTTCCAGGTATATGAGCTCGGATACCAAAAAGGCCATCAGTAGGCCAGGGTAGTGAGGTACCCTTTATCTACCTCTTTGTCACCTTTGTCACAGTCTGAAATAAAACCCCCCGAGGTTTTAGTGACGTCTACCACTGACGTCGGTACTTTAATTTTCTGTGAATGAGGAACCTTCTTTTCAATACTCGTTTGATCTATCGTATAAGTTTTCGTCTCTGTAATGAAACGACTGATTCCAGGCAGATCAGTTCCGATACCAAAAAGGTCATCAGTACATACCTACACTCTCAACCTGACACTTCTTCCGACTCGCGGCTTCTTAACTACGAAAACTTGACACCACAACCTCTTCTGAGAACTCGCAGGGAACCTGTCGTCCTTCTAGGTTGGTCAGGTAAGACTTCCTCTAGTTGGGACCCTAAAGAAACCTTCCTTACTACGATTTCGACTTTTGAGGTCATTAAATCGGTGGAGTACACTTCTCAACTGAGTAACCTCTTCTGAAACTACGACCATCCCTAACCCCCGTCCTCTTCTTCCCCTGTTGACTCCTACTCTACCGACCTACCGTAGTGACTGAGCTACCTGCGGTGAGACTCACTTGAGACCCTCTACCACTACCTGTCCCTCCGGACCGTACGACGCTAAGTACCCCAGCGTCTCAGCCTGTGCTGACTCGTTGACTTGACTTGACTACATACCTACACTCTCGACCTGGTATTTCTTCCGACTCGTGACTTCTTAACTACGAAAGTTTGACACTACGACCTCTTCTGAGAACTATCAGGGAACCTGTCGTTCTTCTAGTTTGGTTAGTTAGTGTTTCCTTTAGTTGGGACTTATAAGTAACCTTCTTGACTACGACTTCGAGGTTATGAAACCGATGGACTACACTTCACGGTTAAGTAACTTTTTCTAGGACTAGGGTCCTTTCTAATTTCCGTTTTTCTTTTCTCCCGTTGTCTCCTACTCTACCAATCTTACGTAATAGTTGTGTTACCTGTACTTAGACTCGTTTCAGGTTCTCTTACTTCTTGTCCCTTCGGACAACAGGACTTCAGGTTCCCCACTGTTTCTCAACCTGTACTGAATCACTGACTGTTGTTGTTATAGGTTTTATGAATTACGTATTTATACCATGACTTTACGGTATATATATATATATATATATATATACACACACACACACAAATATTTTATAGTCATATAAATCACGAATTTGAAGTGTCAAGTTGAATGTATATAATTGAAGATGTAATGAGTGTGAAACAAAGTAAAGGTCTTAAAGACGGACTTTAAGTCTTTGTACTTACTATCCTTCCTTTCATGTTATGAAAGAAAGAGTATTGAGTGGTACTAAATACTCTTTGTGACTAAGGAGTAGTAATAGGATAGACATTAGTCTTTTGAACTTTTAATTCTAAGATAGATATTTATTGAGGTTATTGATTTTTACCAGTAATTAATAATTTTTGTTGTCATTCCATTTCCTTGACAACGTAGATTTTCCAAATATGTAGATGTTCCATAAAAAAACATTACTCACGGGGTTTCTGTAAGTCATATGTTACGAAGTCTCTTTCGTTACCGTGGGGTGAGGTCATGAGAACGGACCTTTTAGGGTACCTACCTCCTCGGACCATCCGACGTCTGGTACCCCAGCGATTCTCAGCCTTTACTGACTCACTGAAGCGAAGGTGAAAAGTGAAAGTACGTAACCTCTTCCTTTACCGTTGGGTGAGGTCACAAGAACGGACCTCTTAGGGTCCCTGCTCCCTCGGACCACCCGACGGTAGATACCACAACGTGTCCCAGTCTGTATTGACTTCGCTGAATCGTCGTATGTCACGAATTATCAAGAGGAAAGGTAGACTCTGTCTTTAGATGTTCATTTCGAAATCTTGTAAGGACATATTCGGTCCAGGACGAGATAGAGTTTTTTATTTTATTTTTGTAAATGGTCAAAGAGTTCTTTAAAATTAAAAGACACAATCGAAACCTTTACGGTTTTCGGAGACTGGAAAAAAATCAACATAAGTTAAATGTTTCGATAAAACATGTGTGATACGAGAAAAGGGGAATATAAGGAACTCACTGTGCAAAAGGTCCCGAGGAATGAAAGGTGTAAAAGATGCACCTGTTTGTCTTCGAGCATTCTCAATGACAGAGTATCAGTATACCAAACATCAGTCCTTTCGACTACTTGTCTAGACTGTAATACGTCGATAAGATGTACAGATTGTACCGGTGGTGTAACTGGAAACGGAGTCAATAACTTTGTCTCTAGGGAGTTTTGTTCCAAAAGGTTGAGGCGAGTGTGACACCATTATTAAGAGTAGAACGAGGCGAGTGTGACACCATTAAGAACAGAACGGGATTGTCGACCGTGGATTCGATTTTCTCATTTCTTCGTGAAATTTTCGGAAGTTCAATCATTGACCGTTCTTTACGTTGTTGTGACGTTTTGTTTAAAGGTCGTTTTATCTTTTTTTTTTTTTTTCGATTTCGAGTATGCATTCTCAATTATCGAAATAAAGATACCTATCTCCTTTTAGGTATTCTTTAATATACTATTTTACGACTGAGACCGTATGAACTTTTTAGTTATTTTTTGTAAATTAAAAGTCCTTGTCCCCTATAAAACTACTATAGTCGAAGTAATGAAGGTGTCTAAATTTACACGTTCTGAAAACCCTTCTTTACTGTAAAGTAATGTTGTTTCAAAGGGAAACGAGGTCGTTATACGACTTACGGCACTATATATCTGTGCCTCACGAATACCTCCTAATGTTTGTTTTCGCGGAAATTTCCCTTTAGAGTAAAAATCTCTTTCCTCTGTAAAGAACAAATTTATAGCTAAAAGGTGTACTCCTGACAATCAGGACAAAATTAGATGTGATAAGACTAATTTTATAGGTTAAACGAGAAAAAGATACACTAATATTAGTAAAGATACGACAGTAATCGGTACCATTATCGTTAATCCCTGTCACGAACTTTTGAGTATCGTTAAGGTCAGAATTGGTACCTCCGAATTACCAAGATTTGTATTGTTCCGTCCATACGTTATGTTTTACACTTTTACTTATTTTTGTTATTAGTCGTGTTATCCTATTTCTGTAGACTGACGAGTGTGTATACCTATATGTTTGTGTTTATGTACTTTGTAACCCTTAATGACTTTATCCAATTGAACCTTAATAAATCAGTGATTTGAGGTTTACGAGATTACGTCTAACGATTATCGTACAAGGAGTTCTAGGACTAAATTTATGATTAATCAACAAACGTTAATCAGGTAATTATTTGAATTTTTAACTTCATAAAAGGAATGAAAGTAAATCATAACTATAGTATTATCATATTTGTACGTTCTTTCTCTTCCGTTACCGTTGGGTGAGGTCATGAGAACTGACCTTTTAGGGTACCTACCTCCTCGGACCATCCGACGTCAGGTACTCCAGTGATTCTCAGCTTGTGCCGACTCGCTGAAGTGAAAGTTAAAAGTGAAAGGTGAAAGTACGTAACCTCTTCCTTTACCGTTGGGTGAGGTCACAAGAACGGACCTCTTAGGGTCCCTGCCCCCTCGGACCACCCGACGGCAGATACCCCAGTGTGTCTCAACCTGTGCTGACTTCGCTGAATCGTCATCGTCGTCGTTTTTTCTCATTTTCTTTCATAGTGGAAATATTAGTTAAGTTTATTTTTCGTCATCGAGTAGAACTCTTCAATTCTTAACAAGACCTAGTCATCTTTCTGTGTCCATGTTTAATGTACCTTTTATAAGTAAATCGTAGAGAAGGAGTTATAAAAGAAACAATCAGTACCTCTTACTACATGGTCTGTCAACCGGACCGAGACTAAATGGGTTCATCGATGATAAATGGTTTCGGGATTAGAAACACAAAAAGGGAGTGAAACTACTGTGGATCTTCAATACCGATTTCTTTCAAGAAGGAATCAAAGTATTCGATGTCAAACAAGTTGTTTAATAGGACAGAACCTGAACTTAAGTCGAACGAGGTCCGTGTACCATACTTTTAGTTGGAGACTTTCATAACCTAGTGTCTTAGTTATTCTGTCAGACCAAGTTTGTGAGCTAGTCTCCGGAACCGAATTCTTTCGGAAGTACCCTTCGAAGACACTACTGTCGTCCTCGTTTTCTTGAGGAACTTCAACGTCTATCAAACCAAATAGAGACCGGGGTCGACCAAAGATACGGTCTCAGTCTCTATTTATAAGGTATAAATCCAAGTCCCGAAAGGTGTGTGGGGTGGAGAATCACCACGGGACTATACGACCTTCATTTAATTTGTTGACGTAAACAATAAATTTCTACCCGGAACCTATCATATTCAATGTAATTATGGTGACGAAATGTACCCGAGACGTCGAGAATAACTCCTTGAATCGACTCGAGAGAAATTCCTCGTACTGTGTGTACCTTCTGCGGTCTCTGTACGAGTTTACCGAATCTACTTAGAGTTCAAGTTAAGACTATAATTGACGGTTCATTCATCTTTAAGACTTATCAAGACGTACAGGATATATTGTATTAATTCACAACATACTTCTTACTTACATAGAATCACTATCACTGACGAATAAAGAAGTTGACTTTGGACATATTTAAATATAGACAATTTCCAGCACAGTACCCAAGTAAGTTATCGATAATTAATAGTAAAGAGACTTCTGATGTTGACCGTTTTTCGGTGATTTAATCTAATATGATTTCTTCTTAAAATCCACATATTTTTACAAAATACCTCTGATTTCCTATGTCTAAGTTAGTCCGGAGTCTTATTTGGACATTGGTCCCTACTTTTATGGTTATCTTGACCGAGCAGAGAGTAAAGATGGAGAGACGATCTCACGTGATATTAAGATTGGGTATTTTGGGTGGAAAGGAAAAAATTTTCAAGTGTACCATCCTGTACCCACTGGTATAGAGACTCCAAATATCTAGACGATAACTTTTCTGGTTGATCCGAATTTAGGACTAAAACGTAGGGATAGTCCTTTAGGGTCAACCCGGGTGAACCAAATCAACGGGTGAAGATTCGACGTCATCTCAGTTCAATATATTTATATGTAGGGACGGAACCCCCTTTAACGAGGATTATACTATCATCTCCTTGACATGTCTGTTTATTATTACTATCCCTGAAGGGATCATCAGGTCACCAATTCTTAAGTGGATGGTTACGTCCTCTGTAACCAGGTCCTTCTAGGGTACACGGGACCCCGTTCGTTCGGGTATACGGTGTTGATGTCTCGGATTCGTAGGATCTCGGGTACGAGGCGTTGTTCTTTTTGGTGGTATTACTCTCCGGACGCGTGACGTTGATCTCTTGTCCGAGACGAGTGGCGTTCCTCTCTTGCGGGTGTCCGTCGTTGTTCCTGGTTCTCGTCGGTTTTTTATTTTTAAATTTTTAATTCTTGTATTATTATCGTGATTTTCAATGTACTGTGACAAGAACGACCCGGAAGTTTTCTTTTCTATTCCCGACACCAAGTGAAAGGTTTTTGTTTGGGTAGTTAAATCAGGACACCGTCTCGAAGTCTGTGACTTAATCAAGTTCAAAATACCGAGATAAAAGAAATCTTTACCACAACTCAAATGGAATAAGGAGTTTTAGTCTCAAATTTTTTAACATACTTTTAGTATTCCTCTACCACGAAATAACAAGTAAACAAATAAGTTTCTTGTAACTATGAACGACCCTTGGGGTTTTCTTACTTGATAATTATAATAATGTTTCTTATTCTCCTCCATGAAGGGACCATCAGGTCACCGATTCTGAGACTCGAGGGTTACGTTCCCGGGTCTAAACTAGGGACCAGTCCCTTGATCTAGGGTGTACGACGGTGATTTGAATGACATACGGTGTTGATTTACTAGGGTGCACGGTGTTGATCCTGGGTCACGTCGGTTTATTCCCTTTTTTTTTTTTAATTCATTATCCTTCTTTTGACCTAAAGTCGACCTCGACCCGCAAACATACACAATCAACGATTCAACATAGGTTGAGAAACACTGGGGTACCTGACATCGGGTGGTCCGAGGACAGGTGCCTTAAAAGGTCCCTTCTTATGACCTCACCCAACGGTAAAGGAAGAGGTCCACTAGAAGGACTAGGTCCCGAGTTTGGATACAGAGGGTGTAACGGCCGTCTAAGAAATGATAGACTCAGTGGTCCTCGACCTGCACATCATCAAATTTTTTGTGGAAAAAATCTTTCGCTGTAAGTTCGATTCTGGACTCTTCCTACTCCTTTAATTGACCCACTTCTCACCCTCCTTTCTCTACGTTCGTCTCCCACAAAATTTACATTTTAAGTTGTTTGCACTTGGTTGTTATCACCCTCGACATTTGTAATTTAGGTTCAATTTTGTTAGTCGATCTCTCGTATAACTTCGTGTATTCACTACATCCTTTATACTATATAATAGGAGATGGTTTACCAACAAATTAAAAATTAATGTAATTTAATGGTGTTTATAAATTAATCTGTGTCCACCATTATGTCGTAGGGTAAAACCAAGGGTCAAGGTTTTATAATACGCAAAAACAGACGTCAGATGTACATATATATGTATAAGTATCTTACGATCACTCATATCTAAATTGTCGGACTTTCTTTCGAAAGGTTCTTATTTTTGTAAGACTATAACTATTTGTTGACGGACTAAGTGTCAAGGGTCAGAACACATGTCTGGTCGACACTACAATCAATAGTGAAGACCGTACACATATTATTGAGAATCGAAATAAGATAAAGGTCTCTAAGAGATGAACAGGTTGGTTCAAATTTTTGTGTACAAAACTCAAGACCCTTCTACCGTTACCACTGTCTCAAAAACTTAGAGGAACTTAAGAGGTAATTTCTTTTTTTTCGTTGATTTTATCTCTTTAGTTTGGGGTGTCTTTTATAGTTGTCTTTTTTATCCACCTTATATATACATCTTCTAGTACCGTACCAGGGTAGTGAAGTACCGTTTATCTACCCTTTTGCTACCTTTGTTACTATCTCAAATAATAGAACCCGAGGTTTTAAAGACGTACACCACTGACGTCGGTACTTTAATCTTCTGTAAACGAGGAACCTTCTTTTCGATACTGTTTAGATCTGTCGTATAATTTTTCGTCTCTGTAATGGAACGGCTGTTTCCAGGTATATCAGTCTCGATACTAAAAAGGTCATCAGTACATACCTACATTCTCGACCTATTGTTTTTTCCAACTCGGGACTTCTTGACTACGGAAACTTGACGCCACAACCTCTTCTGATAACTCTCAAGAACCTGTCGTTCCTCTAGTATGGTCAGTTAGGATTTCCTTTAGTTGGGATTTATAAGAAACCTTCCTGACTACAACTTCGAGGTTATGAAACTGGTGGACTACACTTCTCGGCCGAGTAACTCTGGGACTACGAACCTTTGTGACTTCCGGCCTACTCTTCTCCCGTTGTCTCCTCCTCTGCCAACCTACCGTGGTGACTGAGTTACCTGTACTCAAACTCGTTTGAGGTCCATTATCACTTCCCGTTCCTTCGGACCACACGACGTCAGGTGACCCAGTGTTTCTCAACCTGTATTGACTCGTTGACTTCTTGTTGATGAGTATACATCGGGGAGTACACTCTTTCATATCTGTTTAGTACTGTTTATTTTCTGGACACATAGTAGTCGTTGTTACACTCTTCGTTCCTTCACGTTCCCCTGGAGTTTGTCAGTCATCATGAGTCTCCTTTCCGACTCAACCAACTCGTGAGGTCGACTTTGAGGTCAGTACCCTGTTAACGTCCCCAGGAGACTCTACAGATTTCATCGAGTTCGGTATTACAACGGTACTCGAGAGGTCTGACTGTTTGACTTTTAGGGAAGAACCGATTTAGGAGTGCAATTTTTCTCAGTCGGACTTTATTTAAGTTTACCTCGTACTGGAGTTTTCATACTCACTTCTTTTCTCTTCCAGGTTTCCTTCATCCCCTCCCTTTGTTTCAGACCTCTAGAGTCTTTTATTCTCCGGTACATAGACTTGTAATATGGTTTTATTGTGTAGTCCCTGGTATAACAAGGACGAGTCGGGACACCGAGGTTGGGGATTGTATTAAGGACCATCTGTATCTTTGACCATATTTTTGATTTTACCAAAGATTCTTACCCTCAATACTATGAGAAAATAGTAGAAATTACATCAGACCGAGGGAATTGAAGACGGGTATTTTCTTTAAAAAGATAGGGTCATAGACTCATTGTAGAAATTTGAATATAAAAAAAGTAATCCATCTTCTATAGTGTAACCCAATTTGACTCATATCGTATCTTTTTCATCTCGCGATAATAAAGGAAGCATAAGTCTTGACTTGGACACAAACACCCCTCAAAATTATTAGTTAGTCACCTTGGATTATTTCTCTTTAAAGTGAGTTCTTGACTATGTTTCTATGTTTTTCCTACGTAGTTTATGGAATAGGAAAACGTTATCAACATTTTCTAAAAGGCTTGGTTTATAAGGTGTTTTATAGAGTATGGTTTCAAGAATGATCTTTCCTGAGTAAGTTGAGGAAGACCTTCATAGGACTATGTCTCTCCGGGTCATAGAAACTCTAGGAGTCAGTTCAAAGTTGTTAGGAAATATGTACCAAGTTAGATTATTCGGACTTCAAAGTCTACGAGAAGACTATTCGTTGATAAAATAGGACGTTAATAATGAATTTGTTCATCACCGACTTGACCTTAGTCTCTTAAATTAAAGAACTCAACGACACCAAAATAACCCGATTTCCATCCCCACTAACGCGATTTATCTAAAAAATTTTTCGAGAAAAGACTCATGGGAAGAGTATCATCGGTACGATAATTGAAGTATGTTAAAATCACGTTACGAACCTAACATTATCGGAAACCTGTGGACACGTAACATCACGTTCTACATAATGTAATAATAAACACTGTGGGGAGTTTACGGTTAAATGAGGTGACGTCTAACGAGGCACCCGTATTATTTAGAAATGTTTGGGTAGATTTCACCGACACGATGTGTGAAGTCGGGTAGGGGGGTAAGTAAAACGTGTCGTCTCAGATACTTCACCAATAATATAATACCAAAGATAATTGGATTTTAATAACAATTATAAAATACTGTGAACTTCGTTATAACATATCACTTGTCGGTAAGTAGGTCAGTAGTGTCATTAGAAAGACAGTAAAACAATAATAGTGAAATATAAAACCATCGTGAAATGTTTAAAGTGTATGTGTCTACACGTGGAAAATAAACAAGTTAGGAGAGTTTTAGACGTCCTATCTCTCTCGTTTACTGTATATATAAAGTAACTTTTCCTCATTCCCGATTTTAAAAAGTACTAAATGGATATCAGTATGATTGTCATATACCAACTTTCTACTATAATCGGTATAACTAATAATCTCCTGGAGAAATTACGTCTATAAAATCAATATCAAATGGATATATCTTCCCAATACTTCCTTCCGTTCAATTCTCCAATAGTGTTATTAAGTCCTTTCTTTTTTTTATTAGTAAACTAACTGTGACTATCACTACCTCCTGAAAGATTTTTATAAACGTTTGATCTCAGTTGTCCTAAAAGACAATGTTCCGTACTTGTATCCCGTTGTAGTGTTACAACCGAAATTCGTCGATCTTCTTACAACAACGGTAAAAACAATCTTCCTTTGTCCCACCCCCTCCTTATAAAACCCCACAGTTCTAGGTTCTCGAATCCGAACTCGAAAAATTCAAACTCTATGGATAATCTGTAAGTTGATTCTTATAACTTGTGTACCTACCTATCTATTCAAACCTCAAAATTACTCTACAGAGTCGACCTCTATACGAAACTCTAAGTAGTACATTTATGTAGTAAATTTCGGAACTCTGACTTACCACCGACACTTCTATTTCACTAAAGGATTTTAGGTCTACTTTTTTCACAAAGTTTTTCATCCTCACTAGTTGACACAATTTCTGACGTAACACGACTCAGTTAATTTTCGAATCTCGCCTTGTGACAAAAAGGGTCGTCTCTTCAGGAAGTATACCACCTGTTCTCGATAAAACTACCTCCCCATACTACCCGTCCCTCCGGACCACACGACGCTAAGTACCCCAGCATTTATCAGCCTGTGTTGACTCGTTGACTTGACTTGACTTGACTATATGGTTTGTGACGTCACTACAGGTCTCGTACTCTTCACCTTACTCCCTTATATCTTTAAGGGAATTTCCACAAACCGATCTTTTTTTTACACCGTCTTTGACCTCCTTTCATTCCCCAGTTCGCTCTGAAAAAAGGAGAAAAAAAGCTTGGTTCTTTTTATTGTCGTATTAACATATGGTAAACTTTTACGTTCCCTCGTCCTCTTCAACTAGTACGTTCTCTTTCTTCTTTATTAATAATTTCGTTTTCAGATTGTTCGTTTTCCTCTGTATCAGGTGACACTTTATTCGTCCAACCATTGTCTGTTCTTATATCTTGTAAAGAGTCATTACATGACCTTCTCCGCTTCTTAGACCTGTGTGTACGTCTGTGCAACTGTATACATCACCATTCTCATATACCTTTAAGAGAAGATTAACGAAGATAAAAAGAGTCACTTTATCCTACGTCCTTATAATGGATTTTCACTCCTACGGTCTTGGTATGATAAAGTTAATGTTAACGAAGTGTCAAATAAAGGGGTTACAAAAATAGAAAAGGTGTTTAAAGAACAAGACAAAAGATTGATGTCAAAAACCGGTATAAGTATGTAATAAGAAACTCTCCTGGACATGATAGTCGAAAATTCAAAGATTCTTGTTTCATCACAACTAACTTTAATTTACATACTTAAACATGTATTGACTGTAGAATTGTTATAACATAGAAAGGTCCTTTGACCGTCCGGAGAGGTAAATAAGATCGAAATAAAATATAGGAGACTATTTGGGATAATCAGAATAAGGAAACAACAACTCAATTTAGGACCCATGAAATACCAAAACGAAAAAAAAAATTACACTTAAGAGGAGGATAGAGTAGGATAGAGGATAGAGTATCGTAAATTTGATTTTACAAATAATGAATATATTTCCTCTCGATTAAATTAAAGTCGTGTGATCGTAAAAAACACACACACTGAAACCGGTTAGAGACAGAAACGTCGACCTTTTTCTTATTTATTTGATTTACTGGAGACATTAAATTTTTTTAGATTTGTCTTTCTGTGATTATAATAAGGATAAATTGAATGATGGATGGACTCAGAGTCAAGTCAAGTCAAGTCGGCGAGTCAACACTGACTGAGAAACGTTGGGGTACCTGACGTCGTGGTCTGAAGGGACAGGGAGTGGTTGAGGGTCTCGAACAAGTTTGAGTAATAGGTAACTCAGTCACTACGGTAGGTTGGTAGAGTAGGAGACAGTAGGGGAAGAACAGGATGGAAGTCAGAAAGGGTCTTAGTCCTAGAAAAGGTCACTCAGTCAAGAAGTGTAGTCTACCGGCTTCATAACCGCGAAGTCGAAGTCGTAGTCAGGAAGGTTACTTATAAGTCCTGACTAAAGGAAATCCTACCTGACCAACCTAGAGGAACGACGGGTTTCTTGAGATTTCTCAAAAGAGGTTGAGGTGTCAAGTTTTCGTAGTTAAGAATCCACGAGTCGAAAGAAATACCAGGTTGAGAGTGTGGGTATGCACTGATAACCCCTTTTTTTTGTTTGTTTGTTTGTGTATTGAAACTGATCTGTCTGAAAACAACGATTTCACCACAGAGACGTAAAATTATACGACAGATCCAAACAGTATCGAAAAGAAGGTTCCTCGTAGAGAACTAAAGTTCCGACGTCAACGGTAGACGTCACTAAAACCTCGGGTTCTTTTATCAGACGGTGACAAAGGTAACAAAGGGGTAGATAAACGGTACTTCACTACCCTGGTCTACGGTACTAGAAACAAAAGACTTACAACTCAAATTGGGTCGAAAAAGTGAGAGGAGAAATTGAAAGTAATTCTCTGAGAAATCAAAGAGAAATGAAAGAAGGTATAAAGTAGACGTATAGACACAGAGTATTAACTCAGAGTCTCACATATTGAATGAGTTGTAGTAAGGTACCTATTACTCTTTTTGAATGGACCAAAAACCATTGAACGTTTGTGAGAAGTTGTCTGTTATGAACCAATAGATCTCGACTCTTCGTTTGGTGAGGTTTGATATCACCGAATTTCGTTTTTTTTTAAGTAGACGCATGTTAACAAACCAAATCGTTGAATCGTCTCGAAGTGACCCCCTTTGACAGAAACGAGACACACGTCGACTGACCTGAGTAAATACGTCTATATCAATTAATGGTACAATAGACCTTCGACCAACTGGGGTCATCGGCGTTAGATTGTCGATCCTCAATCGATCAAGACAACCAGTGTCACGGAACCAAAAGGAGATGGAGGGAATATTTCGTCCGATAGAACCCGTAGGACACCAAGTTCTCACTTTGGTGTTACACATTCTTGTTCGGACGCCAGTATAAACGACTACTGGGTAACCAGTTTAGTTCAGTGTACTGGTTCGGGTATTACTGACACCTTTACCTAATCTGTCCCTGTCCATTCTCCTCCACAAAGAGTAAATATTAATAATTGTATTATTAAATGATGTCGGGAGTTTTACTAAGTCGTCTCGTAGTGAAAGATCTTAGTCACGTGTTTTAAAATTAACCAAGTTCAAAATCCTTCGTACGTATCATTCAGGTTTCTCCAATAAACTGGATTTTTGAGGGTTTCGAGAGTGTAGGGATTAAAGGGGATAGTTAGACGATGTCTGTAGACGGTAAAGTCGTGTTCTATCACTTCTTGAATTCAAGACCATACTTGAACGAGGAATATTCTATATATAGTGATACTTTATCGGAGGTGTATCTACATAGTCTTTTAAAGGTTACTCTGGTGATGGAATTATCACTGTAAACTTTATTTATTCCTAAAAACGGATAAATTACCTTTCTTACCCCTTATTAGTAAAAGACAAATTCTAACGACGAGACTCTTCCATCTAAACCCGGGTTGTAGTGAAATCTTCAGGAACCTTTTAGTTTTCCCATGTTCCCTTCCCCTGTTTAAAACTTCTGAATAAATATAAAGTTACTTAGGATCTCGACTGTAAACTTACATCCTTCAGAAAGTCGTTGGAATGAAAAATAAGTGAGTAAATGATATTTGAACTGAGGAAACGTAAACGGTAGTATATATGGAATCATTAAAGAGAGATGGTTCGTACGATGACTATGAAAAACGGTATAAACCTTAAAGTTTAGTATTACTGTAATTTATACTCTTTATATAAGATTTCTTCTCGTTAAAGATTTTAACCATAGGTCTGTAACACTCAAGTGTCTTATAAGGATAAAATTAAAGAAGTAAAGATCTTTTTCTCTTATTTTAAGTCAAGTCAAGTCAATGAGTCAGTACAGGGTGAGAAACGCTGGGGTACTTAGCGTCGTGTGGTCCGGAGGGACAGGTAGTGGTTGAGGGCCTCAAGTGAGTCTGAGTGTAGGTAGCTCAGTCACTACGGTAGGTCGGTAGTGTAGGAATCAGCAGGGGAAGAAGAGGGCGGGGGTTAGGGATGGTCGTAGTTTCAGAAGAGGTTACTCAGTTGAGAAGCGTACTCCACCGGTTTGATGACCTCAAAGTCGAAATCGTAGTAAGGAAGGTTTCTTTCTGGTCCAACTAGAGGAAGTCTTACCTGACCAACCTAGAGGAACGTCAGGTTCCCTGAGAGTTCTCAGAAGAGGTTGTGGTGTCAAGTTTTCGTAGTTAAGAAACCACGAGTCGGAAGAAGTGTCCGGTTGAGAGTGTAGGTACGTACTGATGATCTTTTTAGTATCGGAACTGATCTACCTGGAATCAACCGTTTCATTACAGAGACGAAAACTTATATGATAGATCCAACGAGTATTGGAAAGAAGGTTCCTCATTCGTAGAAAATTAAAGTACCGACGTCAGTGGTAGACGTCACTAAAACCTCGGGTTCTTTTATTTCAGACTGTGACAAAGGGGTAGATAAAGGGTACTTTACTACCCTGGCCTACGGTACTAGAAACAAAAGACTCACAACTCGAAATTCGATGAAAAAGTGAGAGGAGAAAATGAAAGTAGTTCTCCGAAAAATCAAGGAGAAGTGAAAGACGGTATTCCCACCACAATAGACGTATAGACTCCAATAGTTATAAAGAGGACCGTTAGAACTAAGGTCGAACACAAAGAAGGTCAGGTCGTAAAGAGTACTACATGAGACGTATATTCAATTTATTCGTCCCACTGTTATATGTCGGAACTGCATGAGGAAAAGGATAAACCTTGGTCAGACCACAAGGGACAGGTCAAGATTGACAACGAAGGACTGGACGTATGTCTAAAGAGTTCTCCGTCCAGTCCACCAGACCATAAGGGTAGAGAAAGTCTTAAAAGATGTCAAATAACACTAGGTGTGTCAGTTTCCGAAACCGTATCAGTTATTTCGTCTTTATCTACAAAAAGACCTTGAGAGAACGAAAAGGGTACTAGGTCGTCTACAACCGTTAAACTATAGACCAAGGGAACGGTCCCTACCTCGGTTTCGTTTTTGTTATGGGTCGACACCTACGCTGACCACTATCTTCATTCCAGGCTACGAGATTTCTCGTTATAACGTATCTTATTTTAATCAAGATGGATAAGAGTACATTTTCCACACTCCTACTTCGAATAGGATTTGACAGAGTTCGAAGACTTCTCTTACTATAACATATTGGTTCAATAAGATGGAAATAAAGAGTTAAAATTATATTTTAATACTGGGTTGTTTTCTTTGGTTTATCGATTAAGTATTTGGTCTCAGTCCGATGGGAGACTTGTGACTACTAATGGTAAATTGATTTTAAGATAACAATTAAATTTGAGGATGAGAGATATATACAAAAACGAAGATACTAATATCAAATAAAAGACACAATTGTACATTGTCGATACTAGTTATGAAGGTTTCTGTCAAGCATAGATTTTTAGTTATGTAATTTAGAATATTAATAGTGTTATTTTTAGTTAATCTTTTGATTTAATTCTTAGTAAGTAAATCGATAAAGATAAGAGAAACCATCTGTAATCATTTACCGGAAAGTACTGTAAGACATCTCTTCTCTTTCCTTCGTTATAAACTCTTCGTCGACTAAAAAATATTCCACAGTTTGCTTACTACAGAGAGGGAGGGAGGGAAGGAGTGAGGGAAAACAGGTAGAAGAAAGGAAGGTAGACAGAAGGAAGTAGGAAGGTCTTTTAAGACGGTACAAATGACTCAACTTACTTTCTTCCGTTATCCTTTAAGAAAACATTCTTTCTTTAAGAAGAAAATCTCTTCTTCGTAAAACCAACCACAGGTCTTTCGTTAATCACCTTCATTCGTGTCTTAATCCTTTCACCCGACCGAACCACACTAATTACTCTTTCCCGTTATATACTTCCACTTCCTGTTAATGGCCTCATCTGTCCTTTCTTTACTAATTTTTATCCATCCGTTCTCTTTCATAGTTCCTTTTCAACGAAACTGACTCGAAACGAGTGACACTCTTAAAAGGTCTATTCACACTTTACCCTCCGTCTCCCCATCTACCCCTTCACTCTCTTCGATCACTCCAAAACTGGTACTGACCAACCTAAATCAATAAATTTCATACACGGATACCTACTGGGAAAATTAGATAAACAGTGAAGATGACATATTAGAATCCATAAACTAAATCCAGTATGGACTTACCAGATCACCAAAGGGATGAAAGAAGTTAAATTCAGACTGAAAACGTAATTCCTGAAGTACTAGACTCGATGTCAGTCGAGGGTCAGAACAAAAACGACTGACATATCTCGAAGAGGTAGAAGTCGACGTTGTTTATGTTAGTTAGACTAAAGTCTAACTAAACTAGTAGACCACTATAGGTATACATCTCAGTAAAGAAGACAACCTTCTCCCACAAACGATACTGGTCACACAAGAGAACCGTTTTGACAATCGGAAACGACACGAAGTAAAAGTACATACGTTAAGTTCTTCGTTGTCAATCTTACCCTGTACCTTGTTGTCTGACCAAGGTTTATCCCTTTCCACATGCAGTTCCGACATATAACACTGGTACGGATAAATTGAATATACGTCTCGTGTGGTACACTTTACGGTCCGACCCACTTCGTGTTCGACCTTAGTTCTAAAGACCTCTTTATAGTTATTGGAGTCTATACGTCTACTATGGTGGGAATACCGTCTTTCACTTCTTCTTGATTGCTCGGAGAACTACTTTAACTTTCTCCTCTGACTTTTTCGACCGAATTCTGCGTTGTAAGTTTTTTACATCTAGTACCGTAAGTCAGGGTAGTGAAATACCGTTCATGTACCTCTTTGTTACCTTTCTCTCTGTCTGAAATAAAAGAACCAGAGGTTTTAGTGACATCTACCACTGACGTCGGTACTTTAATTTTCTGTTAACGAGTAACCTGCTTTTCGAGACTGGTTGGATCTTCGTGTAATTTTTCGTCTCTATAATGAAACGGTTGTTTTCAGGTAGATCAGTTTCGATACCAAAAAGGTCATCAGTTCATACCTACATTCTCAACCTGATATTTCTTTCGACTCACGGTTTCTTAATTACGAAAACTTGACACTACAACCTCTTCTGAGAACTTTCAGGGAACCTGACGTTCCTCTAGTTTCATCAGTTAAGATTTCCTTTAGTCAGGACTTATAAGTAACCTTCCTGACTACACTTCGAGGTTATGAAACCGGTGGACTACGTTTCTTGACTGACGAACCTTTTCTAGGACTAAGACCCTTTTAAACTTCCATCCTGTTTTTCCCTGCCGTCTCCTACTCTACCAACCTACCGTAGTGGTTGTACTCCTTGTACGCAGACTCGTTCGAGGTCCTCAACTACTACCTGTCCCTTCGGACCACAGGTCGTCAGGTACTCCAGTGTTTCTCAGCCTGTACTGACTCACTGACTTGACTTGACTACCTACTGGGGTCCAGAGGTCCACAAGTAGAGTCGGTCTTCCTTCGATTTCCCGATGTTCTCCTGTAGTGGTACCGACTACCACTATCCTAGTGGACTCTGTTCAAACCTCTCTTTTCTCTTATCTTTCTTGTATATAATGAAAAATTTGATGTCGTTGATGAACTTTCAATAAAAACATTTACAGTTCTCTTTTTATCGAATCGTCGACAAGGACGGATATCCTGGACTGTGTTTGGTTGAGAGTCCTCATTAAAGAGTCCCTCTTCTTGAACGGGATGTGTTATCCTCAAATGGTTTACTAGTTGAAATGAAAAACTTTGTAAAAACTCAGGATGTTTACTTGAACTTTCTACGATTTCCCTTTAGAGTGGATTTACCTCAAGTCAAGTTAACGAGTCAACACAGGCTGAGAAACGCTGGGGTACTTAGTGTCATGTGGTCCGAAGGGACAGGTAGTGGTTGAGGTCCTCAAATGAGTTTGAGTACATGTAGCTCAACCACTACGGTAGGTCGGTAGAGTAGGAGACAGCAGGGGAAGAGGAGGACGGGGGTTAGGGAGGGTTGTAGTCCCAGAAAAGGTTACTCAGTTGAGAAGCGTGCTCCACCTGTTTCATAACCTCAAAGTCGAAATCGTAGTCAGGAAGGTTACTTGTGGGTCCTGACTAGAGGAAATCCTACCTGACCAACAATCCTCGGGTCTTTCCCTTAGAGAGTAGTACATGGTAGAATTCAATTATATCTCCGGTTCACTTTCTCTGTATGTGTGGATCGTAGACACCGTCCCTCACTATGATGAAATGATGGTGTTCGTCCCTTTCTTTCTAGGGGAAAGGACCGTTGTTGACTTGGTTACTCTTCGACAGTGTTGAGTCAGTTTCTTGTCAATGGTACGAAGTTTGAGGGTCAAAGGTGGATACCTGCAGAACTAATATTGTCGGTGAGGGTTAAAGGGGAAAAGGATGTAATTTCGTAAAGAGAGAGAAAAAAAATTATCAGAACATACTTCAAGTGGTATTGACGTACAGAGTATAATGTCAAAAACGACGAAGACTTGTTTAGGTAAAACGACCATTTTATTGACCGAGTAACAAAAGTTAATTACCCTGTCTTGTCTTTGGGAGTTAACTAGAAATGTTATAACAAGATAATTATTGAACTAATAAAATTCTTTATTGTCCAGAGTCTACGTCGTTTACTCTAATCGTGTTTTAACTTTAACTGTGCTCAAGTGTACTGAAATATGAGTCAGAATTTATAAAGTTGTGTAGATATTTTTAGTGTAAATATCATGTATGGACGTAGTGATAAAGATTATTTCGAAGAACATCATAATGTGATCTAAAGACTACCCTACTAGGACTACCACTAAAATAAGTTATCCCCGAATATGTACATTATGGGAATGTCAGGGGTGTCTAGATCTCGGTCGTCAGTCCTAAAGTTCAGGTTTCTGGTTTTCAAGAATCATTGTTTCTCTAATCAGAAAGACACATTCAGGGCGATTGATTGACACGTGTTCTGACTAGTTACATGAAGATTCGTAATATGGAGTTAGTGAAAGTAATTATATTTCATCAGTGTAACAAGTTCACTAATTCATAGATGGGACGAAGGTTCTGAAGGGAATCAGGTCTAAGTTGTTCCGGTACAAAGTGTTACTAATTCTAGAGTCTGAAACTCAATACTGACCGGGTGACACTCGGGGTCGAGACGGTGAATGATTGTTAATCCAGAACTCGTTCAAAGAATCAGAGACACCTTAACCCAGGAAAGTAAACATGTTACTCCAATTATTACTGAAGGTGAAGTCTCACGACAATTTTCTTAAGTTACTTGTTTATATATATTTCGTGGGTCTTGTCACAGACCGTGTATCTTTACTAGTTGGTGAAGCTCAACAATAATCGTTCTAATAACCCTCGTGTACAAAAAAGTCGTCTTCGAACAAACCATTCATACTTTATTTTCTAGGTCCCGTTACTCCACAATTATCATTATCATAATGTAAATTAAAGATCATTTCAATTTAGTCGTTCAAACAAAAATAGAGGGTTTAAATCTCAGAAGGAATGATCTCGTCATAAGTGAGTTTGTAGTTCATCTAGAAGTGAAAGACTTAGAGTTAAGATGTGAAGTAACCTTAGTAAGAAAAAAATCTACACCACTATAGTGACTAATTTACGGTAAGTTCGTACTAGGGGAACCCCAAATCTCTGTAATATATCACTACCTTAATTAAATTAATAGATTCAAAGTCTTCGTGACAATAGGACAGTCTACGACTTAATCTCCATATCCTTCGGGATAGGTACGGGCCAACGTAACGGTGGAATCGAGTCTCCTGAAGGATACCCTATCCGTTAAAGTCGTGAAAAGAGTATACGGTGAATTGTACGACGGGACAAGAAAGAAATGGACTTCCGAAATTTATTAATGTAAAATTTCAGTAACCGTCTTGATACAATAGTCCATTGTCTCATTCACCAACGGATCCATACAGGGACACAGGTTAGTCTGATTAGTATCATTTTTGGTATGAACAGAGGACTTGGAAGGTTTAGAAAAACCGGTACGGGAAGAGTGATAAGATTCATAGACAAGATTAGGGTCTCTGGTTGAGTAAAATGTTCCGAATTAGGAATCCTGTCTTTTACAAAATATATCATTACTAAATTTCGTCAACAGAGGTTCATAACCGTACTACTTAAGTCAGTAATTTTTGTTTTTTGACTCGTATAGAGGGGTTATATACACAAAAATATGTAATTACGATACGTCCATGATAACCTATAAACGTACACACTCACGAGTCAGTACAAACGCTGAGATACCTGATGTCGGACGGTCTGATAACGTATATGACAATAAATTAATTTTATACTTTTCCATAAACTTTCCTACTCTATTGGTTTATAATTACGTTTCATATTGTAAAATTAAGATGTGGGGTGATTTAGTAAAACATGTATAGAGTCCCACTTATATGGGACTAAATTTCTTGTGACGACTTCTAAATATCGTGTATGATCATGAGAGTGGACCTTTTAGGGTACCTGTCTCCTCGGACCACCCGACGTCAGGTACCTCAGCGATTCTCAGGCCGTGCTGACTCGCTGAAGTGAAAGCGAAAAGTGAAAGTACGTAACCTCTTCCTTTACCGTTGGGTGAGGTCACAAGAACGGACCTCTTAGGGTCCCTGTCTTCTACCCGACGGTAGATACCCCAGCGTGTCTCAACCTCCGCTGACTTCGCTGAATGGTCGTCGTCGTCCCGAAGGGTCCACTGAGTCACCATTTCTTCGACGGACGGTTACGTCCTTTACATCCCTTGGGTCAAAATCAGGGACCCAGCCTTTCTAGGGACCATATCCTTTACCGTTGGGTGAGGTCATAAGAACGGACCTTTTAAGGTACCTGTCTCCTCGGAGTACCTGATGTCATGCATCCCACTCTTTCTCAACCTGCACGGACTCACTGACTCGTACGTCCGTGATATCACGTCAAGGATTTAAATTTTCAGTTTTTCAACTTCTACGTTGAGTCTTTAATGCACTCCTATTTACCCCGTGGAGGAGTAATGATGGATCACCTTGTCTTCAGGTCCAAGGGATGTACCGGAGACAACTATAAGTCCCCCTATAAAAAGTAATGACAACACGTCCGTACCGATAAGACTGAGGGGTGTTCCATAGACGACTGTAGGGACCGTCCCTATCAAACTCCACGGAACAATAACGAGGGGTGTATCGGAAGGAGTTGTGACACCTCTATTCTCCTACCGGAACAATACCGACACACCACCAGTTTCAGGACTAAAAAGTAAACCGGAGGGGAGTGTTGTGGGATGATCACTCCCTCTTTCCACGGAGTAAGAAGGGTCTACCCCTACGTTCAGACAAAGTGACTCGTAAGAGATTCTTGTCTGATTACCCCTCTACCTTTGTGGGGTAATGTCGTCCCGTTCCCAACTGTGGATCTGAAGAGTGAACCGGAAACGAACGTACCCACCCCTACCCTGTCGATACACACACATACACACAAAGGACACCACAAACCCCCACCGATAACCGATTGTAAAAAGACGGAACATCCGATGGGGAAAGATCCAGGAGTATAAACTTTCGTAACCGAAAATAAGCTGATAAAAGCAGACACGGACAACCGTGAATCGTTAACGGATACACAAGTGACTTTAAGACTCTACATATTCGGTTGTTCTTTAGGTCCTTGGATTGGTCGTACCAACAAGGACCGAGACGAAGATGGAAGAAAGGTGAACTGTCAGAAGAATGTTACAAAGTACGTATTATAGGTCCGAAGAGTCAACAAGAATCGTCCTACTCGTAAATTGGAAGGAGACAGAGTTAAAGAAGTACCTGTATGACGTCATTAATACAACCCGAATGTCTCATCAACTTTTTAATATCTATTATAAAAAAATTCAATCGAACCATACAATATATAAGAGGTTCCTGTTGACACATTTTCTACGTAGATTTTTCTCACGATCAACATCTTTACTTAGTCTCATCACAATAAAGAGCCTTCATGATACAAGTGGTGAGACCCGACTTAATATGTGAGAGATGTCCCTGTAAGTATCTTTTATAAAGATTCTCACGATCAATGTGTGTACTTATGATATCATACTTTTTTTCAAACGGAACTCGTATGGATTCATGTTTTTTTTAAAATTCTCTTTTTTGTTGATAATAATAATGTGGTCATTGTCAAAGGTACAAAAGATAAAACTGTAGTTATTAATTATTACAATGTTGATTGATTTCGTCAATGACCTACATGGGACTTTTTTCTTTGAACACTTTCTCTTATTATTATTGTTATGAAAACACCCACGACACTTCTGATCTTTCTCAGTACGATTTTATACTCGATTTGTTTTAAAATCTGTTTTTTCCTTCGACGTCACTAATATAACTAATAATCGTAAACATCATTATCATGTTTTTTTAATATTTGATCTAATCAAACCGGAAAGAAAATATTGAAATTTCAGTTGATGTAGGGTTCTTTGTCAGACCAGGGATCTTTATTAATTTTTACTCAATTTAGTCAATTTTGAAAAGAACTCTAGTGAGAGTTCTTTCACGATTTTTATTCTAGTGTAAGTATTACATTTTTTCCCTTTTCTTTTTTTCAGGAGGAAGGGGAAAGGAAGCAGAGTGTAAGAAGTCGACGGAGATCTCAGAGGCCAACTGACTACGAGGTTGGGGGTTCCGAACAATGCATACATAGTAATAAAAGAAGGTGTTCCTTTTGAGACCGAATTTATGAAAGAAAAGGTCAAAGGAAGTCCTGTCTGAGATATTTCATTTCCCCTCCGTCATTTAAGAGTAGACAGTTCTAAAGGGAAACGTAGTAGGAGGAGTACGTTTAGGGTCCTGAGGATTACGAAATCAATATTCGTTCTGTGTTTACATTTAAAGTAGGATGTTACTCCGTTTTGAAGGTAACGAAAACTCGTCCCAAAACAATACATACTCACAAAATTTGAAACCTTATTCAGTTTAAATTAAAAACTGAAATGATGAAAAATCGAACCATGGAACCCCGAGAAACAGAGTCGTTTTAGAATATATTTTCTTCTCTTTGATCACTATATCTCAAAGATTTTCTAATCTACTCAATCATAGATATTTATTGAATGACAGTGTCTCCTTCACGATTATTTGTACAGATAATACTATGAACTAAGGAAATTTAGTGTGACCAGATTAACTCATGAAAAAAAAAAAAAAGGATAAACGTGGTTGATTCCTTTACTTTGTCTAACCTTTAGTTATTAACATAGGTTTTTTGAACGTACCGTTATTAAATAAAAATTACATAGGTTTATATTCTTGAACCACTTTACTTAATAAATGCTGGTTTCTTGACGGGGAAGTTATCTACTTGTCTATTTTGTTAGGATCTGATCACCCAAGTAACCACTGAAGGTACTCTGTTTCGGTGGGAGTGATGTTGCTATCTGATGTATTGTATCTCTTAGGGAAGGTTAGAGTTCTCATGTCTCTGGACAATGAGTAAGATACATGTGTGTATGAACTACGTTTTTTTTTTTTTTTACGTCTACTACTCCAAGGTGTCAATAAACCTTCAATCAGTCGACTCTCGTCGACTGGTCGTAAGGTTAGTAGTACCCTTACCATTCCATAGTCAGTGTGATAAATACTTGTTAGTCTGACTCGACTATTGGAAATAATTAAATTTTTTTTTTCTAAACTGAATAAATTCCACTAAGTTAATCCATTTAGACAATGACACTATAGTATGTCCATCCCGAAATTTTAATGATTTTATAGTCACTTTTACTACTCCTGAAAGTACGACTACCAGTCTTATTACTGTTATTGTTAGTCTCTCTATAGAACTCATGTGAAGTCCATATTGACGAATCTGTTAGTTTAATTGGAATATTGAGCAAAAAAAAAAGGGGGACACTTGAATAAGTGACCAATACAACCTACATAATGGAACATGTTATCTTATCGGCGACGATGTGTTAGTTCCCTATCTACTAGTTCCTCTTCCGTCCGGTACTCATTCCCTTCCAGTCTCGATCGGGACTACGGAGGAGACGAAGGAGGGAAATCCTTTTGTCATTTGTGAGATTATGTATCATGATCCCTTAGTTCCAATGGTCTATACTGAATTCCCGTAAAGATATGTCGTTTCTTTTTTATTTTAACATAAAAGAATAGTTCCACTAACACACTCTATTACTATTAAATTAAAGTCAGGTGAATAAATAACAGATATCTGAGTCTTTATTGGAGGAAGGGTTTTAAGTGAGAGTTGTTTCAGTCGTCCGTCTAAAGAGTGTCAACGAGAGTCGCCAAAAGTCTAGTGAGTTCACTTAATGACTTTTGTTACCTATGACTTTTATTTTCTTTTTACTAACGTCTCTTATCTTCAACTATCGTAACTTTATTTTTGGAAGGTCACCCCGTCTGGACACACCTTGACGGACAGACGTGTATAAAGGGGTACCTCTTCTCATCTCTTACCAAACCCGACACCCTACGTAAAATTTTGTCACTTTATTTTTCTAGTACATAGTTTGGTTTAACACAACCGAATCTCTGTATAATGTAGAAACGTGTCAAAACGTAAGGAATCTTATAAAAAGTATAAATAAGTAAATGAAATTGAAGAGGAGGGTATTGTAAAGAGGAGGAGTCTGTCTATTCTATCTATTAAACAACCATGACTGAGTTATTGTGTATATAGATTTGAGGATTAGTGAATTTTAAGAATTACTTAAGACTTTTTATTGACATTTAATAAAGGGACGTAGTAGTATTAATGACTTTATAAAACATTAAGTCTCACACGACGTAATAAGAACCTGTTACGTAAGTCCTGTAGATAATGAGTTGGTGGGTCTTAAAGGTATTCAGTAAACAATAACAGTCCTGTGTTTATTTTCGGAATATGACGTCTATATGTTCCTTAGGTACGGTTCTCTTTCGACCACGGCGATAAAGGTCGTGTGTCGGTGATCCGTCTTGATAAATTCTGATTTTGTGACTTTTCCGAACCTATGTTTATTGTAAATGTGTTCCTCGAGACGAATACACTTATTGTAACAATCTTTCTACTTGTCCCCAATTTCCATCTCTTGAACATTTATTCCTTTGTCATTAAAAACTTTACTTAACTTTATTTGACAACTTTATTACGGTAAACATCGTTGTACTCATCTGGATCTCTAATAGTCTGATTTACCTGATTCGGTCAGTCTCTTTCTGTTTATAGTATACTATAGTGAATAACACCTTAGAATTTTTTTTTATGTCTATTTGTAAAGGTTTTGTTTTTATCTGAGTTTTCTGTATCCTTTGTTTGAATAGGAGTGTTTTCCTCTTTACCCCTCACCCGTCTCCAACCCTAATTGTATTTATGTGATTCCTTCATTCGATATCAACGAGTCAGTACAAACTGAGAAACGTTGGGGTACCCAATGTCGGGTGGTCCGAGGAGACAGGTACCTTAAAAGGTCCGTTCTTATGACCTTACCCAACGGTAAAAGAAAAGGTCCCCTTTAAGGGGACCTACTAAACATAAATGCTTCTAAGTTTCAAAGGGAGTAGGACTAAATAAAACGTACTAATTATTTTCATTTGTGTATTAGTTCTCAACACTACCTACATATGTACTTAAGTGAATTAGGATATGATAAGAGTATAAGAGGGGGTACATTAAGAAATTGACAATAATAAGAATATCAAGTCTACTCCTTTGACCCGGTGACTCCTGATTTATGCTATGGTTTTCAGTGAGTCAGTCCCTCTCTACTTCCGCTATAAACTTGAATCCGTCAGACACAAGTCTGAGGAAGTGTTGTGAGACTACGAACCTCTGATCGTATCTGTCTCTTTTAGGTCCTGGGGGTGTCAATTGTAACTTATAGTCTGTTTGTTGTTCCGAGAAAATCATATTCATACAGGGATTTTAGTATATGTATATGAAAATTTTTTCTGGACACAAAATTAGACTATAAGTTTACATTGACTTATAAAACAATAAAAGTAAACGACTTAGACCGTTGACAGAACCCCTACCAGTGACGGACTGAAAAGACTTATTAGGAAGAGTTCGTACCAGAGACACTGGGAGTCGTCACCGAACAGTTAATGGTTCTGAAAGAGGTAGTGGGATCCAATGGTGAATGGACGGACGATTTACGGTTGTCAAAAGTCTTTCAATAATATGAAGGACATTATATATATTTAACATATTATATATATAATATATTAAGTTATAATATGAAGTCCTCAACCCTTTGAGAAGGACTTTTCCCGATCTTTTATTTACAAAATAACACCCAGTATACCAGAGAAAGAGTTGTAAAGTTGAGACGGTCCCACCGTCCTTTTGGTGTCTATTATGTTGTCTACTCACACCGATACAAGGTTATTTTGAAATAAATGTTTTGATAAGTTGTCCGGTTCTTGTGAGTAAATGACTAGGGACGGTGTCCGAGAAGACCGTCTGAACCACTCCACATACGCGGTATCAGGGAACCTGACGTTCCTCTAGGTTGGTCAGGTAAGATTTCCTATATCCAGGACCCACAAGTAACCTTCCTGACTACGACTCCGACTTTGAGGTTATGAAACCGGTGGAGTACGCTTCTCAACTGAGTAACCTTTTCTGGGACTACGACCCTCCCTAACTCCCGTCCTCCTCTTCCCATGTTGTCTCCTACTCTACCGACCTACCGTAGTAGGTAAGCTACCTATACTCAAACTCATCTGAGGTCCTCAACCACTACCTGTCCCTCCAGACCGCATGATTCTAAGTGCACCAGTGTTTCTCAGCCTGTACTGACTCGTTGACTTGACTGCGTGAGTACGCGGTAGACTTTTGTTAGTTGTGTTGGTTTCCGTGGTGTTCTTGTATTCGAGAGACGTTCAATAGACGACAAGTCCCTTTTTTTTTTTTTAGAAGTCACTCTTTAGAGGGGAGTGATAGAGGGTTTTATTTCGATCTAAAATAGAGTGAAGACTAGTACAGTAGTCTCCTCTCCTCAGACTATCTACTGTTAGATTTACTTTCCTTCCTGGATCTAGAACGTCGTCTTTAACATACACGGAGACTCTACTTCTACGGTAGATATTAATGGAGGAAAGACCAAAGGTAAAGGAGGTGTACTGAGTTCCTTCGGTCACAGAAACATAAAGGGTAAAGGAGAGAAACTGGATGTATGAACACACACACGTCAACTCGAGAAAAGAGTGACAGGGACGGGGGTATGTAACTTAAATTTAGTTTAATTTTAGGTACTAGAAAACATAGGGGGTTTATAGTAACAAGTGGTTCAGGAATGACTGACGGGTTTGGTCCTGAAGGACAAAGCATAGGATAAACTAATGAGACGGTTCAAATTTTGGGACTTTATTTACGAAGAGTTTAATGAGAGGAAGGAACCTTAGATTTTCACTTGAGAGTGAAAGAGAAGAGTGGAGTCACTGGTATAAGAATCAGACGTCAGTACCGGTGGTTGTTAAGAGAGACAAGAATACACACCTTAGATAAGGGGGAGGGACTCTTAAACACGGCCATGACACAGTCACGGTCCGGATCTGGAAGTCTCCGGACCGTCAAAGGTGAAAGTAGAGACTTTCGGGTCTCGATGGTACTGACGAAAGGTCCTCTATAAATGTACAATTCAACAAGATTTTTAAATCGTTTAGTTATATAGGACAATACCCGATTTTACACAGAGAGACAGAGTGGTTTAAGGATACAACTCCGGGTCATGAAGTCTCACACTAATATAAACTTTTATCCCGGATTTTATCCAATTCACTCCGACAACCTCATCTGAGACTGGGTCATACTGATCGTAGGAAAATACATAAAAAAGGAGTCTTATTATGAGAATTTTTAAAATAATGAACACGTCATGTACGAATAATTGAGGGGACCACCGAGTCTACCAGTTCATAGACGGATGTTACGTTCTCTGGACCCAAGTTAGGGACCCAGTCCTTCTGGAGGATCTCTTCCTTTACCGTTGGGTGAGGTCATAAGAACGGACCTTTTAGGGTACCTGTCTCCTCGGACCGTCCGATGTCAGGTACCCCAACGTTTCTTAACCTGTACTGACTCGCTAAAGTGAAGTGAAGTGTACGAATAATTCCTTTTATACCAATTGTGTTTTCCTTTTAACATTTAACACGAAGATCATTGGTTCTTGTAGAGGTATCTATATAAATCTATATAAAAGAAATGAACTTCGTGGATATTATCTGTAGATGATAAAGGACCCCCCAATATCAGGTACCCCAGTGTTTCTCAGTCTGTCCTGATTCACTGATTATGTGTGTGTGTAATACAAATAACTTGTAGATATACACAAACCCCTTGAAGGTGGAATACTTCGTCTAGGACTGAGGATAAAATAAAAAAAGGAGAAAGAAAATATATATATATATATATATATAATTAATACTTTTATACTATTGTGTAAATATTCTCTGAACCTTTTATGTGACAGGAAAATTCTCCTCCTGCAAACCTGTGTGTTTCTCTGTGTTTCCTACACATGTCTATCTCTTTCCTGGTACACTCCTGTGTCCCTTTTCTATCAAAGTTCGGTTGTCTCCGGATTTTCTCAGGTTCGGAAGGCTGTGGAACTAGAACCCGAAGGTCCTACGTGATGACACTCTGCATGTTAAGCCACTGAATTCCGTGGGTCAGACGACACCAGTGTCGTCGGGAACTTGATAATGTATAGGGTTTGGAACGGTTGGTCAGGATTTGTCGTGTTGAATAAACGTTAGATGAAGAGGAGGTTATGACATGTGAGGACCGTGTGTCCTGTGGACGGGTGAATTGATGATAGGTAAGAGGTGAATTTGAGATCGGTGATCTTACGTGAATATTGTATGTGTTTATATTTAAGGTCTACCTAATTGTTAGGTGTAACTTTGTGATCTTAAAATTCGTAAATTTTCTTTATGTCCTCTGTACAAAATAGTAAAGTGATATCCCTTCTTAAAGATTTTATTGTGTTTAGTATTACTTTTAGTACTTATTTTAACTGATGTGGTCTTATTTGGTAAAGTCATTCTTTTTAGAATGGTATTTGTTTCCCCTTTTTTTTAGTGTACTCCTTTCATAATCATCATGTATATTGACTATTTACTTGGTATGAACCTATTATAATTTTTGAGTATTTTTATTCATTATTTTAAACTTTAGGTTGACTTTTTACTCGTTTTGTTTATTTATCCTTTCAGGTGTCATTACCTTTAAATTCATATATTATTTTGTTTTTGTTTTGAGTAGAGTGTTCATTAGATCCTTTATTTTTTACATCTGGGTGTACCAAGTACGATTCAGTGAAGTCAGTACAGGCTGAGAAACACTGGGATACCTGACGTCGGACGATCAGAGAAGAGAGACACCCTAAGAGGGCCGTTCTTATGAACTCACTCAACGGTACGGGAGGAGGTCTCCTAGAAGGACTGGGTCCCTAGTTTGGATGTAGAGGACGTCGAGGACGTCACGTCCTTCGAAGAAATGGGGACTCGATGCCCCTTCGGGTCTGGTGTGTCATATAGTAAAGTTAATTAAACTAAGTATCAAATTTTTTGTTTTTATTTCTCTGTCTAAGTTTATAAATTTGACTCTGTGTGTATGTGACAATTTCCCTTTTGTTCAACAGTTATGTAAATTGTTTAAACTTTTATACGCATAGGACACTTTGTCGTTGATGTGAGAACCAAACCTCTGTCTAAGAGTTAATGACGATGTCCGAGTTCTTATCCCCGTGACGTTAGAGATCTATAACAACTCCGGTGGCGGGGTCCATTTTAAAGTGTGTCTATACTGAGCCCCCCTTTTTTATCGATTATAAAGTATGTAAACATTTTACAATACACTCGTTCTTAGAAATTGTCATAAAGAAACGACATAAAGAGATTATAAAATCCTGTAAAATCTACTTTACTCTTTTCTTAATTGATTCGATTTTCTGCTCGAGTATTATATTAACGTTATATCCTCTTGACCAAAGCTATAGACCCAGTCCTTTTAGGGGACCTCTTCCCTTATTGATGGGTGAGGTCATAAGAACGGACCTCTTAGGGTACCTGTCTTCTCGAAGCACCCGATGTCAGTTACCCCAGTGTTTCTCGACCTGTGTGACTCTCTGAAAGTGAAAGTAAAGTGATATATCCTTCTACTAGAAGGTCCACCGTGACCACCATGTCTTGAACGGACGGTTTCGTCCTCTGCGTTCTCTGTGCCCAAGTCAGAGACCCAGTCCTTCTAGACCTCCTTCCGTACCGTAGGGTAAGGTCATAAGAACGGACCTTTTAATGTACCTGTCTCCTCGGACCGACCGACTTCAGGCACCCCAACGTTTCTCAACCTGTACTGATTTTCTGACCCGAACGTATGTTCTTCTATGGATATTCTTATAAGTGACGTCATAGTGGACAGTATCGATTTTCGACATTTGTTCGGGTTATAAGAAATGGTTCTTTTACATAATTATTGAACACCGCGTCAGTGTGTTACCTTGCAATTGTCAATTTATTCGATCTCAACGTTTCAAGTCATACTAATTTAGGGGTTTGTGTCAAAATTTAATTTTACGTAAGAAGTCTTAACATACATATTATTACGATCTTTTAAAAATTTACACTATAGTCATGAAGTATAAAAATAGTGATAGATTGTATCGTTCAAAAGTTTTTGAAAAACCCTCACCAGTTACGGTTCCAGTATATCTTCTTCTCACTAAGTAGGGTTACTTTCTCAGTTCCCCTCTTCTGACCTCTCCGAACTTCTCTCCAAAAAGCTAGATGATATAGAAATGGTGTAATAAAAGAGTTTTTTGTTATCTTACGTTTACACCGTTTTACAACTCTCAACCACTTTGACCCATCAGTACAAAATAAAGTATAGACTTTGTAAAGGTTTCTGTCTTTCTTTCCCCTTCCCTCCCTTCTATCTCTCTCTGTGAAACTTCCTTCGATTAGAATCCTTCAATTTGGTTTCCATTTCCCATAAATATAACCTTTTAAATCTATATTTCAGTCAAATTGAAGTCAATAGACATAAGAAAATTTTCAAGTATAAACTAAAACTCGAATAGGACTCTTTGTATCATTCTGAAACTTGGTTTTTAGGACTCTCGACTAGAAGACATCTAGAAATATAGGCTATAGTGGTTCAAAAGATTTTGGTCACCGATACCATTGATACTTGATGGATACGCACAATTTAAGTCTCTTCTCCTCCTCCCTCTGCCCTTCTCACACTCACACACACACGGAAGACGTTAATTATATACATAATTGTAATTTTAACAAACGAGTATCCATAAAACTGGATCCCAAAGGAACCACCAAGTCACCATTTCTTACCGTTAGGTGAGGTCATGAGAACGGACCTTTTAGGGCACTTGTCTCCTCGGACCATCCGATGTCATGTACCCCAGTGTTTGTCAGTCTGTGTTGATTTTTTGAAGAGAAAGAAAGAAAGTCACCATTTCTTAGACGGACGGTTAAGTCCTCAACGGTCAAGTTAGGGACTCAGTCCTTCTAGGGGACCTCTTTCTTTACCGTTGGGTGAGGTCATAAGAACGGACCCTTTAAGGTACCTGTCTCCTCGGACCTCCCGATGTCAGGTACCCCAGTGTTTTGTCGGTCTGTACTGAACCGGTGATTTGTTGTTAAAACTGGATTCAGAAGACGTAAATCCAGTGTAAAACCATCTTTTTGACAAACAATAAGAAACCGTAGTAGTACTTAAAGAGGAACTTGACGTTCCTCTAGGTTGGTCAGGTAGGATTTCCTTTAGTCAGGACTTATAAGTGACCTTCCTGACTACGACTTCGACTTCGAGGTTATGAAACCGGTGGACTACGCTTCTTGACTGAGTAAACTTTTCTTTCTAACTTCCTCCTCCTCTTCCCCTGTTGTCTCCTACTCTACCAACCTACCGTAGCGACTAAGTACCTGTGCTCAAACTCATTTGAGGTCCTCAACCACTGCCTGTCCCTCCGGACCGCACGACATCAGGTCCCCCAGCGTTTCGTAGTCTGTGTTGTCTCACTGACTTGACTTGACTTAACGAGGTAACTATAGGAAACCAATAAGAACAAGAAAACGTGTAATATCAAAAGTACAAAGTAGATGGAAGAATGGTCATGACAACTGAGAAGTTACATTGGGTGAACGAAGGGGTTCCACCCTACTCACGGAGAAGGAAAAACTATATGTTCCAACTATTATATAAACACTGACTTGTAAGTGTGACATCGTATTGGTAACAAGGGTAGTGACGAAGGGTCTGAATAGACATTTGAGGGACTCTCACACGTGGTTCTAACTAAGAACACGTCCCGGGGACTCAGATGAAGACTGTCTATGAACCTATCGGACTCAAAAGTCCTTTCAGAACACTTACGGGAGAGTTCAATCAAATGTGTAATCAAATAAGTAAGTAAATCCTATCGAATAGATGAACCGGTCATGAGAGATAGAATTACACAAAAACACTGGAAATAGAGAATAAGGTATTAAAATTAAGAATAAGGATGTTATTAGAGAGGAAGTAGACTTAAAGATATCGTGGACAAGTATTGAAACCTAAAACTACAAGTAATACTATCAATGTATAAATGTATGTGTTTAAACTAGAAAAACCTCCCGTCTTCGATGAGAAGGAGAAGTATGGGGTTTACTGGGTTCTAAAGAGGTCGACGGTGGGATTGGTACACGTGACTTGATTGAGTCCCCATAAGAAGTGTTTCATAGTTAAATCAGAAGTAAAGTTTTAGAGATCCAGGTCCTAGAGTTTAAAAATACAATTGTTCATTTGATCCTCTCAGAATGTTTTTTTTCTGTATGTTCTATTTTTCTTTACTTCTGATATAACATTTAGTTAACAAATATGGTTCCCGAAATATGTACAGATTGTTTGATAGATTCATAGAATTTTTCATATGTTAGGTATAAAATTTCTACCCTTTAACTCTAGATCTTTCACATATCGTATGAAAAACCTCAGTATAGTGGTCCCAAGTTTAGAGTTAAGGTATTGAATTTTGGATACACTAAATTCCCGTTCCCAAATTGTAAAGACACATAGTTAAAGAATAAAATTTCACTTACTTCAGTGAGTCAGTATAGACTGAGAAACGCTGGGGTACCTGACATCGGATGGTACGAGGAGGTAGGTGCCCTAAAAGGTTCGTTCTCATGATCTCACCCAACGGTAAAGGAAGAGGTCTCCTAGAAAGATTGGGTCCCTAGCTTGGACCCAGAGGGCGTAAACATCCGTCTGTCGTCGATAGAGTACCTTCACGACACTCCTAATTTACTCTATCTATCTCGAGTCTCTTTTTACGGGTCGTGTGTTTTCAGGAGTTATTTAGAGCTGACACTGCAGTGACTTCGGGTGTAAAATCTGGTCTTGAGTCTTTATAAAAAGATGTCTCCCAGTCTCTCATTTATAATTCTGGAATGTCTAATGTACCAGACGAAGTTAATGAGTTAAGACGAGAATATCGTCCTTACGTCGGTAATTGGTTTACAAATTTTTTTTTCACATCTACGTGAAGTTATTTTGAAGTATAAACTTAAAGTATATTAAAAGTATACAGTGATTTATGAGGACTAAAATAAAGTTGGTAATTTTTTACGTTTTCGGAAAGAATCGGGGGTCCATCGTGTTTTTGTCCATCACCGGATTAAACCGACCCCCTGAGATCAAACACCTGAGGACGGACATCGGTAGTCTACAGTTTCGAAACCTATGTGATGTCGACGGATTGACTTGAAACTCACGTTTTCGATGAATCATTCGTAAATTAGCCAATTATGTTGTATTAAAGATTCCAAAGAGGAAGTTATAGAATTACGAACAAATTCTTCTTTAATTCATTTTACCTTTAGGGAATAGTGAGGAACCAAAACATAGGAAACTTCGGTGAATGAGATAGACTTGTAAATTAAGCAATTAGGGGAGAAGAGTTTAAGTAGGATAAGAGAAGGGTGGAGGTCTAAGAAAGGGACGATGTGATTTTGGGTCTAGGTTTCTCTTTAATGACACATAGTATTATTGATACAGTGAAACAGTGAGTAAAGGAGAAGGAATAAATCGAGAGGGGAAGTTAATTCAGTTTTACAGGGAAATTTTTTTACGAAATCTCTGACTTAGACGTCTCGGGTGAGTTTGAAGTCTATACGAACTTAAGTCCGAATAACTAATATGTTAACCGAGTGTGGAAAGTCTCGAGGAAAGTAATTTAAGATTCGTCTTAGATGACCGTTAGGAATCACCAGTGTGTTCATATTGACTTGTTTTTAAACTGTTTAATTAAGTTAAAATGAGATACTAGGTGTGACTTTAGACCTTTCTCGTTATTTTGTAATTGAACTGTCTACCGAAGATCTCGTCGTAAGTCGATAAAAATTAGATAAATTTGTTTATACAACTATCAACATTATGACCTCATTGATTCAATTACCACTTACATCCAATAATTATAACACCGTCTTTTTTGACGTCGTTTTAGAATGCAGTCTATACTGTGGGTAAATTTTTATTTGAAGACTTGATCTGTTAAAAATTTGACTTAGAGTCGTAAAGTATAATAAAATCTTGTTTCTGTTTTAGAAGTGAGAGAGTACTTGCTAGACTTTCTTAAGGAACGGAAGAACCCTCGACACGACAAGCGGTCCCGGTAATGTTAGGTACAGACTTCAGAAAATTAATGTCGTGGTAGGGAAGTTTAGGGGTCACGGTGGTAGGATTGTGGTCTGCGGTTCTACTAAAATGTGGAGACCTTATCGACCCAAAACAATCGTGACTTACAAATCGTACCGGAGAAGGAAAGAGTAATCTGTGTCGAAATTAACGTATCAAAAATTTACCATTAGTATGACTTATGATTTCGGAGTCACGTCTTACTAGTATCTATGGGTTCACGGTAGAAGAAGTGTAAAGATAGGTTATCCTTAACTTCTGATGGTTCTTCTCGTGACTTTTTTTCTGTAAATTTGTAAAAGGGTATCAAAAAGTACGACACCAGATTGATAGTCACTCGACGTGTGTGTCCGGATTTAAGTTTAGTGACAAGGAATACAACCCCGAAGTAAATGAATATAAGTATATAAGTAATTGCTCACTACCTGAAAGTCGCAATAGTGACTGTAAGATTCCATCATACACTAAAGAGGTAGTACGTAGGGTAGAATCGTATACCTCGTCACCGAGAAATAAGGGAGAGGGACCGGTACCATGAATAGACACTTTATAAAAGGGATGAGTGTACGAAAAACCAGGAAGACAGATGGTTAGTTTCTACTTTCTTTCCTTTTCAGAGATCTACTATGATCCCTTGTTTCTTCGACCAGTTAAACCCGATTACCATTTACATTTTTTTCTAATCTTTGTTTCAGACAATTAGAGTCAGGAATGACTTACGGTAGACTCAACTCTAGTTTCTTACCTTCGTTATTGACTCGGTTCTTTGAAGGGATTAGGGTTTCTGGAGACGGTTCAAAAAAAAAAAAGGAAAAAAGGACTTAATTGTAATAAAAGTGGTCTTCACAGAGTAGGATATCTATGAACAGGTGACGAGGAGTTGAGCGGGACAACTTAATTGGTTCGTAGACGGATATCGTCCAAGGTAATTCTTCCCGTAAATTGAGTTACGGAATCTGATGCCAACTTAGTCATTTTCGGAATTTCCATTCTTACAGAGAAAGTAGACACACAAGTGTCGTGTAACGGACTGTATATTAACTACAAGGTTTTTATGAACGACCGACTTATTTATTTGTATAGTCGATTAGATAAGTCTATTTATTCTTGATCAATTGATTAAGTACTGAACTGACTTGACGGATTGACTGGACTAACTAAAAAAAGGGATTAGTTCGGTCTGTCTGACAAACCTAGACCACACGTACAAGTCTATTTCTAAGTACTGTAAGGTCAATCAAAAGACGGGTAGATCTAGGACGGGTTGTGAACACAGACAAAGGGAATTTAAGTATAAGGAATCGTAGGAATGTTTCAATTATTTCTCTTATAAAATTTTTTAATCTAGTAATTTTACAGAATGTCCGTATTATTTCCACGAATAAAAGTACGGACATTTTCTCATAGATTAAAGATAAAGTAAAAAGAAGGTTCAAGGAGTTTATATGGCATCCGAAATGAAATAACCAAAACCCAAAGGGACGATGTCTTGTTTTACGAGACTATAGTATCCTACCTTACTTTAAACGGGTTCCTGTTTGTCTACCGTACTCTGACCTCACGGGACTCAAAATGAAGTGACGAAGATGGATGGAAATTTTTTGTTATCCTCTTCAGAAAAAGAGACTAAAAAGATCTTGGTCTTTACAGGTCCTATTTTCAAAAACAAACACGCTGACGTAAATATGTTTGACCCTTTGACAATGTGTATCTCAGAAAGTTGAGAATTTTGACTTTTAATTAAACCCATAGAGTTATAAAATTTTTAACTCTAATAAGAGGAAAACAAAAACTATACATTTTTAGTGTCAGATATTGTAAGTTAAATATGGTTGATAATAGATGACATTCTTCTAAGAAAATTAGTTCCAATATACTGGGACGGATCCCTTTTTTTTTTTTTTTGGAGGGTTGTCAATTGATTATGATTATAAAATTAAGACGTATTTCGAAATCAAAAATATTTATTTTAATAATTTACATTCAAATATCAGTGGTACCGTTTCTCTTAGTGTGTGTATATTAATTTAAAGACAGTCGTCTTGTGTGCACTGTTTCCTCTATTTGGTTTGGTGATAGAACTCGGTACAGACAAAGACTGTATTATGTCTAAACTGTTTATGGGCAAATAAGTGTCTTGACTGAATGGGAACAAAATCCTTTCGTTTTACTGTAAAAAATTTACCATATAACTGTACAAAAGTCTTTAACATCTGATTTTGACGTTAAATACATAATTATCAAGTAGTAGAATATTTACGAGATAAGTTGTTCTCTGCCAACTGTTCGGAATACCCCCAGACATCAGGGAGTGTGTCATCGAATGATGAACGTTATATGGATAAAGATCCTTATATAAGACAAAGGCGATACGTCTGAACCTCTATTGGAGAACCATAAGAGGGAATGAAATAGAAAGAAATGTCAATTTCTAAGATTTCTTTACGATTGGTTTTTATACGTAAAGTTTGAGTAATCATAAGTCATTCATAATTCAGAATTGGTCTTTCTTGTGATATACCCGATGGTTCGTCTTTGACTACGAGACTTTGTGACCTCGGGTTGGTACTTGGTTAGTGGACTTATAGTCAAGTCAAGTCAGAGAGTCAGCACAGACTAAGAAATGCTGGGGTACTTAGTGTCGTGTGGTCCGGAGGTACAGGTGGTGGTTTAGGGTCTCAAGTGAGTTTGAGTGTAGGTTGGTCAGTCACTACGGTAGGTCGGAAGAGTAGGAGCCAACAGGGGAAGAGGAGGACGGGGGTTAGGGAGGGTTATAGTCTCAGAAAAGGTTACTCAGTTGAGAAACGTGCTCCACCGGTTTCGTAACCTCAAAGTCGAAATTGTAGTCGGGAAGGTCACTTGTGGGTCCTGACTAGAGGAAATCCTACCTGACCAACCTAGAGGAACGTCAGGTTCCCTGAGAGTTCTCAGAAGAGGTTGTGGTGTCAAAGTTTCGTAGTTAAGAAGTCGCGAGTCGAAAGAAGTGTCAGGTTGAGAGTGTAGGTATGTACTGGTGACCTTTTTGGTATCGGAACTGATCTACCTGGAAATAACCATTTCATTATAGAGACGAAAAGTTATATGACAGATCCAACCAGTATTGAAAGGAAGGTTCCTCATTCGCAGAAAATTAAAGTACCAACGTCAGTGGTAGACGTCACTAAAACCTCGGGTTCTTTTATTTCAGACTGTAACAAAGATGACAAAGGGGTAGATAAAGGGTACTTCACTATCCTGGTCTACGGTACTAGAAACAAAAGACTTACAACTCGAAATTCGGTTGAAACAGTGAGAGGAGAAAGTGAAAGTAGTTCTCCGAAAAATCAAGAAGAAGTAAAAGACGGTATTCCTACCACAGTAGACGTATAGACTTCAATGACTATAAAGAGGGCCATTGGAACTAAGGTCGAACACGAAGAAGGTCGGGTCGCAAAGAGTACTACATGAGACGTATCTTAAATTTACTCGTCCCACTGTTATATGTCGGAACTGCATGAGGAAAAGGATAAACCTTGGTCAGACCACAAGGTACAGGTCAAGATTGACAACGAAGGACTGGACGTATGTCTAAAGAGTTCTCCGTCCAGTCCACCAGACCATAAGGGTAAAGAAAGTCTTAAAAGATGTCAAATAATACTAGGTGTGTTAGTTTCCGAAACCGTATCAGTTCTTTCGTCTTTATCTACAAAAAGACCTTGAAAGATCGAAAAAGGTACTAGGTCGTCTACAACCGTTAAACTAGAGACCAAGGAGACGGAAAAGATTTTGGTCGAACTTGAAGACCTTCAAGTCTCGAGTACATAACGACTTCGGACCGAATGTCTTAAAACTCGTAATGAAATGATCGTACACTCTACTCACGTTTATACACTATCATACTCGTAAGAAACCGTAACGGAAAGAAACCTTAACCTTACTTTTGCCTGGAAAAGGTCAGGACACCGGTGACGACTCAAAAGGTTTAAACGACCGTATGACTCACGTCGTGAAAGTGTCGTAGTAGAAAGTCCTAAACTTTATCGAGGTGACCTTAAGGTAGTGGAGGTGATCGAAACAAGTATCACTACGAAAGATTCCGGGTGAACTGAAGTGTAAGGTCCTACAGACCGAGATCCACTCACTAATGTGGTAGCACTAAGAGACCCAGCACTTCGAGACAAAACATGTCAAGACACATAAGAACGGTGGAGAAATTATAGAAGACGAAGACAATCCAGGTATGGTAAAGAGAGGAAATAGTGGACTTATATCCGTCTAAGTTCAATATCTCTGTGACTAAGAATGACGAAAGATCCGTGATTGACGTAAGATAGGGGAGATATAACTCAACACCAACAGTAACAAGTCAGCGATTCATTATAGGGTGAGAAAGGTTGGGGTACCTGACGTCGTACGGTCCGAAGGGACAGGAGATGATAGACGGTCTCAAACGAGTTTGAGTACAGGTAACTAAACCACTACGGTAAAGTGTTAAAATAGGAGACAGTGGGGGAGGTGGAGGTCGGGAGTTAGAAAGGGTCGTAGTCCTAGAAAAGGTTACTCAACCGAGAAGATTAGTCCACCGGTTTCATAACCTCGAAGTCGAAGTTGTATGTAGGAAGGTTACTTATATGTCGTAACTAAAGGAAATACTAACTGACCAAAATAGAGAATCGTGTCAGAGGGAAGGACTCCCTGAGAGTTCTCAGAAGAGGTTGTGGTGTTAAGTTTTCGTAGTTAAAAAGCCGTGAGTCGGAATAGATACCAGGTCAAGAGTGTAGGAATGTACTGATGACCCTTTTGGTATCGAAAGTGATATGTCTGTAAACAGTCGTTTCACTACAGGGACGAAAAATTATACGACAGATCCAAATATTATCAGAAAAGAAGGTTCCTCGTTCGTAGAAAATTAAAGAACCGATGTCAATGACAAGTGTCACTAAAACCTAGGGTTCTTTTATTTTAGACAATGACGAAGGTGAAAAAGAGGTATATAAACGGTACTTCACTACCCTGGTCTACGGTACTAGAATCAAAAAAAAATTTACGACAAAATTCGGTCGGAAAAGTAAAAGGAGAAAGAGGGAGTAGTTGTACGAAAAATCAAGGAGAAGTGAAAGACGGTAATCTCACCATAGTAGACGTATAGACTCCACAGTCATAAAGAGGACCGTTAAAACTTAGGTCGAACAGTAAATAGGTGGGGTCGTAAAGAGCACTACATGAGACCTATATTCAATTTATTCGTCCCACTGTAACATGTCGGAACTCCATGAGTAAAGGGTTAAAACTTGATCATACAAGAAGGTGTAGGTCAAGATTGACAACGAAAAACTGGACGTATGACTAAAGAGTCCTCCATCCTATCCACCAGACCATAAGGGTAGAGAATTCTTAAAAGGTGTCAAACAACACTAGGTGTGTCAGTTGCGACCACCGAGTCTGCCATTTCGCAGATGGACATCACGCCCTCTGGGCCCAAGCTAAGGACCCAGTCCTTCTAGGGGACCTCTTCCTTTACCGTTAGGTGAGGTCGTGAGAACGGACCTTTTAGGGTACCTGCCTCCTCGGACTATCCGATGACAGGTACCCCAGCGTTTCTCAGCCTGTGCTGACTCGCTGAAGTAAGTAAGTAAGTTAAGTGTGTCAGTTTCTAAAATCGTTAGTCACTTCGTCTACAAAAAGACCTTGAGGGAAAAAAAAAAAAAAAAAAAATTACTAGGTTACTTAAGACCGTTAATCTAGTGACCAAGTAGACGGAAGAGATTTCGGTCGAAAATAGAGTCCTTCAAGAGTCAAGTACATTATGATTTGATTCCCAAAACTCTTAATAGAACGATCGTGCACTTTACTCGTGTTAACACGTCATCAAACTTGTAAGAAACCGTAACGTAAAGAAACCCTAACCTTACTTTTGATTTGAAAAGTCGGTGACGACTTAGAAGGTTTAAACAGTCGTACAAGTCACGTCGTGAAATTCTCATGAGTTCTAAAGTTTATCGAGTCGACCTTAAGGTAGTGGAGGTCATCGAAACAAGTATCATTACAAAGGATTCAAGGTGAACTGAAGTGTGAGGTCTTACAGATGAGATCCACTCACTGGTGTGATAGTACCAATGGACCCAGTAATTTTGGCAAAAACATGTCAAGAAGACACATAAGAACGATGGAGAAGAATTAGAGAAGACAAAGACAATCCAAAAATGGTTAAGACAGGAAATAACACGGGTAGAAACGTACTTTATAAGGGAACCATAGAGATTAAAAAAACTTCTATAGAGATCAGAAAGGGTAAGATAACAAAAGGAGATACAGAAACGTGACTAGTGAATTCTTCCGAAAGAAGAGGAACAATAAGAAACCTTGAGACGTAAGTCAATCCATATAGAAAGGGAAAGAGGGAACGAAAAGTGAAGAGAAGAAAAGAGTCGATAAATATTCCGGAGGAGTCTGTTGGTAAAACGGAAAAACGTAAAGAAAAAGAACCCCTACCAAAAACAATGGTGGAGAGCATGTTAGAACACTTGGAGGTTGGTATCAAGAAGTCCGTGTGACAGATGGTCTAGATTAAGAAACTTAGACAAGTAGGGGAGGTGACATATTAGTATTCCCTAAACAAATGAAAGAAGTTAAATTCAGACTTAAAACGTTATTCTTTTGACTACTAAACTCGGTCTCAATCGAAGCCCAGAAAAAAAAAAACCCCCCACTGGTATATCTTGAAGAGGTAGAAGCCGGGGTCATCATCTATATTACCAGTAGACTTAATTTATATGGGTAAGGATAGGGAAAATAAAGTGACTAAGGATATTAACGGTATAGGACGAACTGGTGTAACCTAAATGGAACTAAGTATCTGGATTGTAGGGTCCAAGGATACGTTATAACAAGAAATGTCGTAGTCTGAAATGAAAGTGGTGACCCGTGTCGGTGTTGTCCTACAGCAATGACGAAGCCGGGTCGGAGATGTAATAAAGAGCTCGATAAAGAGGTGAGAAGGGATCATCGCATGACCTGTGGATGTCGGGACCTCCCGGAGTAGAAAGTCACAGCATAGAAAAACGGAAGTATAGGCGGTCCACCCGTTGGATGTTTGATATACCTCAACGACGACGACGACGACGATTCAGCGAAGTCAGTACAGGCCGAGACACGCTGGGGTATCTGTCGTCGGGTGGTCCGAGGGGGTAGGGACCCTAAGAGGTCCGTTCTTGTGACCTCACCCAACGGTAAAGGATACCTCAATCATTCGCGATTAATCACTTAAGACCTACGTTTGGTCTAACTCCTGTGAAAAACAAAACAAAAAAAAAAAAAACGGAGTTCATCTTCGTTCAAGTCACCCTTCGGTCATTCATAAGATTATGTCGTTATATAATAATGAATAATTTGGATACAATCATTTGGGTCCCGTATGTCGAGACCAACCTTAAGTGACACACCTGGACCTGACCAATAATGCCTAGACTTAGAGTCTAAGACGTATAAAAAGATACCCATTATTATTGGGGGATAGAATGATTATCGTGTTACTATAACTACGTCACTCAATTACGACCATTTTGTCAACCCTTCCCAGTCTCCACAATCCAATATGATGTATTCTGTTAACAAGAAATGTCTTATGTTCCCAGATCAAAGATTTATATGGAGAGGTCTCCTTCACTACTACAGTATTAACACTATTGAAACTATAGTGGATCAAATTGTATGAAGAAAGTATCTATTTATGTGTCAGAGTCTCTAATTTAGGAAATAGGTTATAGGTTACCACATTAACCATAACTTTTAGTGTAGTAGACTATAGGTCGAGTTACGAACCAATTCTACTGAGTAGAATCGGAGAGTAAGCTCGTGTAAAACAAAGAAATATCTTATGATTGTGTAAAAAAATATATTTTTATTTGCTGAAAAAGATGAAGTTGTGTATTCAAACTGTCCCTATTTCAGTTGATGTATCTGTTTAATTTTCTTTGTCACTTTTCCCGTCACATCTTCAAGTAGTTTTATGTTAGGAATGACGTAACAAAAAGTCTTTGTCTCGTTTTTTTTTTTTTTTTTTTTTTTCCAAGTCAAGTTTCTTTCCGAAGATTCAACACCGGTTGTTTACCAAACAGTCGGAAAGAAGGAAGTATGGAAAATACTAGTACTATTTTTAAATAGTTACGTCAAATAATTTTTTATCTCTGTAGATTTCCTACACTCCTTCCGGTAGTAGTGGAATTAAGACATTTGAGACAGGTCTATAAGTGTTGGGAGGTGTATATGTTTCCCTCCTCGTTTCTCTAAGAGTCAAGTCGAGAAGACTCTCTAAGAGGAGAGAGTGGGTGCCATTTATTGTGTGTTTTACGATGAGAAAGAGAAATCGTTGTCTTTCTATGAGTCTCGTTAAATGTCTTTCTCACAGAATAACCTTTGTATAAAAGAAAGTGTCATACTCTCGTTATTAAAAAAATTTTCCAACGGGGAGGGGTTGAAAGAGACAAGAGATGTAGTCTTGAAGACACGTTCATATAATAAAATGTAGAATTTTCATCCCTAATACAGTATACTCAGAAACTAATCATATACAAACAGTATTATTAGGATTATTATGGGTCCGTTCGTTTCAAGTTTGTTGGGGTACAACGGTTACATTCGTATCCTTTGGTATATAAAAGATTTACCTAAGTAGGTCCTTGTCTTGTACTCCTTCATTTCGGGTGACCCTCAAGACTTCGACTCTGGAATTGACAATTATACAGTATCTTTGTTGTCAAAAGTGTAGTAGAAAATTTTAAAATACATTGGAAACCACTTTTATTTATGATATGTTAGTTTGGTCTTTTATATAAGAGTCTAGAAATTTGATAAGTTATAAAATCTATTATTCGTTCTGATTTAATAAAATCATTCTGTAATGATGATTAAATTGTGTATAATTTGTTTACTTCTCCAATTACATAAACAAGTAAATATCTGTACACTGAATAAAGTTTAAAAAAAAAGAAAAATTACGTGTAAAATTATAGTTGTCAGTTACAAGGGTCCAACAAAGTAAAGACCATAGAAAAAGACCTTGTAAACACAATGAGACAGAACGATCAGTCTATGGATGTTCAGATGGAGTTTCCATTAAAGGACCTTATTGTCTTTCATACGTCTAATACGTCTTTTTTTTTAATCTCAAATTTAGTGTCGAGGTTCCGAGTTACACCTCATAAAATTAGAGTCAAGTCAGTGACTCAGGACATAAGGGTAGTTGACTCTGAATTAAAGTGTAGAAATATATCCCTATTTTATTGTTCTAATTTCGATTGTTCTAAACACTCTTGTTTTTATTTTCGTGACTGGTGTCTCAGACTACATTGGATTCATTGTTAATATCGGGGGTGATGACTCGTGATTAATAGAGGAAGTGGAGGGGTACCCTCCCTATAATTGTCTTCGAAGGAGTAAGGAATAACATGGTCAATTTGAGTATCGTACAGTGGAGAGATTCATTGTCAAATTAACTAATGTGGAACGTGAGTATAGTATACGATCATTTCATTACGAGTTTTAAGAGGTTCGGTCCGAAGTCTTATGCACTTGGTGTTTGAAGGATTACAAGTTCGACCAAAATCTTTTCCGTCTCCTTGGTCTCTAGTTTAACGGTTGTAGCCGACCTAGTACCTTTTTCGATCTTTCAAGGTCTTTTTGTAGATAAAGACGAAAGAACTGATACGGTTTCGGAAACTGATACGCCTAGTGTTATTTGACATCTTTTAAGACTTTCTCTACCCTTATGGTCTGGTGGACTGGACGGAGAACTCTTTAGACATACGTCCAGTCCTTCGTTGTCAATCTTGACCTGTACCTTGTGGTCTGACCAAGGTTTATCCTTTTCCTCATGCAGTTCCGACATAGAACAGTGGGACGAATAAATTGAATATACGTCTCATGTAGTACTCTTTGCGACCTGACCTTCTTTGTGTTCGACCTTAGTTCTAACGGCCCTCTTTAGAGTTATTGGAGTCTATACGTCTACTGTGGTGGTAATATCGTCTTTCACTTCTCCTTGATTTTTCGGAGAACTACTTTCACTTTCTCCTCCCACTTTTACAACCGAATTTCCAGTTGTAAGTCTTTTGCTTCTAGTACCGTAGGTGAAGGTAGTGAAGTACCCTTTATCTACCCCTTTGTCACCTTTGTCGTAGTCTGTAATAAAAAACCCCGAGGTTTTAGTGACGTCTACCACTGACGTCGGTACTTTAATTTTCTGTGAATGAGGAACCTTCTTTTGAATACTGGTTGGATCTATCGTACAAGGTTTCGTCTCTGTAATGAAACGGCTGATTCCAGACAGATCAGTTCCGATATCAAAAAGGACACCAGTACAAACCTACACTCTCAACCTGACACTTCTTCCGACTCGCGGTTTCTTAACTACGAAAACTTCACACCACAACCTCTTCTGAGAACTCTCAGGGAACCTGACGTTCCTCTAGGTCGATCAGGTAAGACTTCCTCTAGTTGGGACCCTAAGGAACCTTCCTTACCACGATTTCGACTTTGAGGTCACGAAACCGGTGGAGTACGTTTCTCAACTGAGTAACCTTTTCTGAGACTACGACCCTCCCTAATCCCCGTCTTCCTCTTCCCCTGCTGTTTCCTACTCTTCCGACCTACCGTAGTGACTGAGCTACCTACGCTGAGACTCACTTGAGGCCTTCAACCACTGTCTGTCCCTCCGGACCGCACGACGCTAAGTACCCCAGCGTTTCTCAGCCTGTGCTGACTCACTGACTTGACTTGACTTCGAACAGTCGAGTTTCCCAATTTCATGTTTTCTCGAGTGTGACTGACTCTTTTACAATTTTCTTTTTACTGATACTGTTTTAAATGTTTTCCCTTTTAGGATGAATGGTTATTATGATTTTCATAATTTTTATTTACATGTTTGAACGATTTTTAGTTCTTTTCTTTTATTCGTTGAAACCTGAATAACAAAAACTGGTAATTAGAGATTATCGTTTAAAAGATTTTAATATTATATGTCTTCTCCATTTTAACTGTTTTTCATTTGTGTCTTTATTCTAAAAACAGTGAACCAGTTCGAAAGATTTTTTATTCAACGTATATACACATATAATGTAAAATAATATATACATGATATAATGTATATTATGTGTGTAGTGTTATATTTGTTGAAGTCTGAGGATCTGGATAATACATTGTGAACCTTAATAAAAGATACGGAAAAGATTGTAAAATAAATATTTTAAACTTTTAGTGATGTAAGTATCTTCTATAGCGGTTTACCTATTTATCATTACTACGTCTTAAACTTTATTTAATACAAGTTGTTGTCTTCTTACCACGTCATTTAAAAAGTAATAATTGAGTTGAATACAAATAAATATCTATAGTCCGGAACAAAGGTACCGGTCCGTATATCATTTTTTATTCTGTCTGTTCAAGGACGACGTGTCTTGTATACAAAATTCTCTCGTTTGTGTTTTTCATTTACTTGTTTACTAATTCGTTTTAATAAATGATGTATTGATTGATGATACTTAAGAGACTTTCCATCATACTGTCTTTCTACCCGTCTTTCATCCGATAATACCATCCTTACTGGATCCCTCCACTATAAGTCAAACTCTGAACTTACTACTCACTTTAGTTGTCGATACACTTCTAGATCTTTTAGTCTCTTATGTATGTGTCTTATATTTTGTGTCTTGATTTTCAACGTATATGATTAATGTTGATATTTTTAAGTATATATATACTTTACGTTATTATATCGTTGATAAGACGAAGTCATTTTCCTCCATACCTAGAAAAAAGGAGATAACATAAAGAAATTTAATATAAAAATCTTAATACAAATATAAAATATATTAATATGTTAAGATAAAAATCTGAATTTTACCTTTTTACATTTATCTTAATTTGTAAGGTTTCTATTCCAGTACATAGAGTAGTCGTTAAAAGTATAGTTTATGGATCGTATCATAAAATCCGTTTGTATACATATTATGTACAAAATTAATGTAAGTAAAGTTTATATGTTTCTTTATCTTATGATTTGTCTTAGTGGTTTATAGGATAATCAGTGATAATTAGAAAAATCGTATAGCGATCGACCAAGGAGTAGGGAACGATGAGGTAAGTTAAAAGAGAGGGTGTTAGGAAGAGATTCTGTGATTGTTTAGGTATTATTATAAGTACGACGTACGAAATTAAAAAATAGTTGTAGTAGAAGACCTTTCATCCGTAGAACGTTCTCTCGTTATTGACACCAAAGTTTTACTAGAGAGGGTGAGTATACAGTAAAGTGTAACTGAGGAGTAAGGAGAGGACGGGGATGTTGGTTTTTAAAACCTTTATTTTTACATTCTAAGGATCCTTGTACGCATTCACTTGTACCGTATACACAGTCTTATAAGAGTAAATATCCAATGTCGGACAGATGGCAGACAAGTTTTTTACGTTAAGCAAAGATCTCCAGGTTTCAGTTTATGTAACAGAATCTTTCATCAAAATCTCGTTCGGTGTTTCGAGAGATGAACCATTAAATTTACTGACTGGCGAGTTAAATACTCGTAAGGGTCGTTATTTTAAGTCGGACTTGAATTATTATCGTGTAAAATACACTGTTGCTACTGTTAATGTTAGATATCAATGACGTCAGCGGGAAACCAGATCCCTTTTTACTGTCATAATTAATATGTGTGAACGGTAAATAGTCTGAATTGAACCGTCCGCTAACTCGAGTCCTGGTAGAGGTTGAACTGAAGATGTAAATGGTAAAAGATTAGGTGACTTTGCTTCTATTAATCTTATCTCTTTTTACTCACCGAGGAAGAAGACGACGGAAATAGAGACTAAAGTACATGTCATCTCAAGAACTTAGTATAATTTAAATATGGTGAACCAAATTTTCGGACAGTAACAAATGAAAGCTTTGAGTTCATTTTCCCTGTGATAAAGGATCCACACGATATCGTACTCTAAAGTTGACGTACGTTGGAAGCGTAAAAATATAGAATAAAAATACAAACCTGATAAAACCCCTAGAACTTAGGAACGATAAAGGGGACGATCAAGTTTAATGGTTATGTGACTCTTGAGTTCAATAAAATTTTGTACCTTTTGATAGATTTTCCGAATGTCAGGCAATCCTTTTTTTTTCACGATTTACCAGAATAAAAGTAAGTGTGTAGACAATAAGAATAAGTCAGTAAATTAACACAGACAATAAGTTAGAAAAGAAAAAAACAGAGACACATGAAACGTATAGTTGTCATACGGTAAATTCTGTTAGTATTTTAGTACAAATAAACGAGGACACAAGTCTCGAGATGTTAGAGAAGAATCTTCCGAACCTCTTAAGGTTAAACAATTTGAGGAAAAACAGAACTGTACGTAAGGGAACATTTATAAATGGTTTGGGATTTTTTTATCATAGGGACATAAAACTCTTTATCTTTCGAATTCGTTGTCACCGTGGACTTTACTCTTTAAGATCCTATTCGGAGGTTTTCCTCTACACTCATCTCCATAGACTCTATATTTATTCGTCTCTCGAAAAGGTGGTGACGATCCGGAAGGTTCTAAGACAGTGACAATCAGGTTTCGTGGAAATTCCTTCTAGGAAACGAATTGTAGGGGTCAGGTCTCTTTTAGTTTATCCGTCTTCCTAGAGACTTATCTGTCTTAAGTGTCCTCCGAAAGGTAAGTGTATCCATCTTATAATATGACTTTTTGTCTACTCTTTCTCAGTTGATACTGATTTTGATTCAGACATCAATGATGGGTGTTCCAGAAACCTTGTAATGAATTAAAGGTGCACAGAGTTAAAAGAAGTAGACATTTTACTACCTTAACTTAATGCGTAGACTACTTCAGGGACGTAGAGATCTCCAGAGATACACTAATACTTTAAGACCTCCCTTACAGATGTATTTACGTCATATAGAGTCTTTTATAATTAGCATGAACATTATTTGGATGGTAATACTTCTCTCCATTCTCAACGTCCACCGTTACAAAAGAAGTACGTTCTCTATTTCTGAACTAGAATTTTAAATGATCATCCGTTTGACGACACCCTACATCTTTTTATAAGGATTTGTTAGGGGTGTAAGATTTTCGTTTTAATTTAGTGAAAACCTTTGACCAGAACTCTTCCTGACTAGTAAACCTGTAAAGACCAGTACGTATACACTTCTTCAGGAATGGGTTAAAAATTTCCTTTAAATTTGGTCACTTCATTGGTTGACTTCTACGAAGTCTCACTCTAAAATCTAGACACGACAGATCATTATGTTTGACACATGTACGTCTATAGAACGAAAACTACTCATTCGTAAATCTATCTTACCCCGGATTCTTTAGATCTTTTTAAGAATTCACTTAGTACATAATAATAAGGAGAAATAATTAAAATGGTACTTATATGGTGTTTCATAAAGACTAATGTGTCTAGAAAAAAAGGATTTATGAAGAGTCATTTATTATTCATATGAAAGGGGTGAAAGTGGATCAGGAATGAGGGTCCCGTTGTACTTTCGGTCTAGTTAAAAGGACCTTACTATCGGTCTGTGAGGAGTCCACTTCCTAGTCCTTTTTCACTGAAAAGAGACGTTTGTTTCCCCTTTCTCCAAACAACGGCAAGGTGAGGTTACACCTGGGAAAACGTCTGTTTTAGACGGATTCCTTATCTGGATTGAAACATCAGTGATGAGTACCCTAGAAACCTTTCAATGAATTGAATGAACACAGAGTTAAAGTACGTTTATTTATTACGTTTCTTTTATAGAGGTTCTCAGTCTGTGAGTACAAGGAGTCGAAAACACTGGAGGTCTACAGAGGTTCCAGGTCCCGATGTAAGGAAGACTCAACATTTATGGATCCTTTTGTCGGAAGGACAGAGGAGTCGTGGGATCCCAAATGGCATCCCTGGACCAAATCCGACAGTAGTAACATCGGAACCCCTCCTATACTCTTCAAAATAAAGGAAAATCTAGTCTTGTAAAATTGTTTACCGATGTCTAGTTTAAGAGTACCATCCACTTCTCAATTTATAAAGATCCCTTTCACTTTTGTTTATAAGGGATGACAATGTATTGTGTTTAAAGGTACAGATTCTTCCTACAAAAAGTCGTCACGACTCTTTAGGTCCGTCCCAAGTAAAGGGGTAGTAAAAGATGAAGATCACCCATAATCTTAAGTTGGGTGTCACAACGATTGTGAGTTTAACGATCAAAGGGGGAATTTCAAAGACTAAGTCAATACGTTTCCAAATTGGACTCTTAGACGTAAAAGGTCATTCAAGGATCGAGTACGTCTATGACGACCAGTTCCCGGTGTGAAACCTTTGGTGACGCGATGCTGCTGGTCTCTTCACCAAAGACCAAAATATCGTTGGCTTTCATTTTTTTTTTTTTTTTTGGAATTCTCGGGACGACTTCGATTCAACGAAGTCAGTATAGACTGAGACACATTGGGGTATCTGCCGTCGGATGGTCCGAGGGGGCAGGGATCAAAGATATTTGCTTACTAACTACATCCCTGACCTTACCCAGATCTACAGTAGCACGTATATACGTGTTAACACAGGCTGAAAAACGTAGTAATGAAGTGTGATTTAGAATGCTACCACTAGTGTGTAACTGTCTCTTAACTATCAAGACATGAAATGTAGTTAACATATCTATATGGACTCCAAGTCAAACCGTAGTATTCATAATTTATTATTGTACCTATTTTATTGGTGAATGGTTCAATCTCTTAAAATTTTTTACTAATTACTTTTAGTGGAACGAGAAATCACTTGATTACTGTCTATCGAGAAATGGAAACCAGTTACCTTAAATGGACTGAGACGTCACAGATTTTTATAAATATGTGATAACTTACCTTTTAACAATGTGACAGCGTCTTCTTTATTGTCGATCACCGAGTCAACTCCCGTGAACTTGAAATAAGTAACATAGTGGAACGGGTCATATTACTGAGACATACTTTGATATAAAGAAAAGTTATATTGATCCGAGTTTAGGATAAAATCTTATTGTCGTAATTAGTTTCTCGAAAACTTGAACGTCAAATTGTCATACTCAGAGATTGTAAAGGGGTAAAAGACTTTAACTTTCTACTTATTTTCGAATATTGTACAACGGGAGTTTGGTAGAAAGAATGTATTCTTCGTTTTTTTTTTTTTTTTATCTTTACCACAGAATTCAGTGAATTTGAAAAGTAAGATCTCCAGTTAATTTTGACTTTTTATTTATGAACTTGTGTATGAACGAAAGTGTAGTAAAAATTTTCGTATAAATTGTACAGGACAGAAGATTATTTAGGGTTGGTGAGGTGTCTTCGGGAGTTTTACAGAGAAAAGGACATTTTTTAATAGTGGGTTCCTTCAACAAAAAGAACACAGGTCCGGAGTCTTTTTTACAGAACGTGTGTTGTTCCATTGGAGTAGAGAAGTGTCTATATCGGACGGTTCGGGTAACTAAAGTGACTCCCGAGGACCCAAACCTCTTATTTTTCGTTGGGTCTACCAAAAGTTTTCATCTTGACCCTAGACTGAAAGTACACAGATTTAATCTACTCGGTCTGTGTAGGATGGGAGATGTTACTTGTTTCTCCTTCAGTTGTGTTGGCAAAGTACTTTTGAAGTTTTCGGACGGAGACAGTGAGTTCCATGTCCGAAAGGGGTGATATCTCGCCTTCGGCGTACATTGACCAATACCGTCTCAAGATCTTACTCTTTATCTTCCCTGTCTTTTTAGTTAAATAACTTACGAGACTGGGTTGAAACTTTACGTCACGTCGTGTTGATAGAATCGTGTCCGGAAATTGTTTCCAGAGACTAGTCGGATGTTTGACAGAAACCGATATTATATCTCGTTTTTCCGTTGTCTCGTCCTTAATCACTAATAAGTTGATCAAACTAGATGTGTCTACAGAGTCCAAAATTGAGTATAGTCTCCATTTAGTCCTAACCTTCCTCCAACAAGCAAAATGGACGTTTTAAAGAGAGAACTCTTGATTTGGTCATGTGGAGTCACTAGTAAAAGTTGTGACGGACGATTCTAATGCACCAAATATTTCAGGAAAGTTTGATCGTTAATTTGACTGACACATTTGTGTTCTTTGAGACTCGAAGGGGTGGTTTGAGTGTAACAGAACCTCCAACCCTGATATAAAATAAGTAGAAAGATTTCGTGACCCTACTGGGTCTCCCTGCCATGCCTCTCCCTCCACCCTCCCCCCCAAGTCCTACCCCTTGTGCACATGTGGGTACCGCCTAAGTACAACTACATACCGTTTTGGTTATGTTATGCATTTCAGTAATCGGAGGTTAATTTATTTAAATTTAAAAAATTTTTTTTCCTGGTTCTTGATGGACCGTGTCTTTACCAGTAATCATCGATAAATTTTGTACTACCTTATCTGTGTATTTTATGACTTATTTGACCTTGTTCTTTTCATTGGACACATATATTTTATTTTACCTGTTTAAGATCTTTGTCTTACCAAATTTTATGTTCAAGATCTTGTGACCCTCTATCCTATTTAAGAGATCAGAGACTAAAAATGAGAAAGTTGTTAGTTAGACTCTGGAGTAATTGACAGTAGTCTATGGTCTCTCTTCTTTTTCCATTCATTCTTAAATAAACGTTAACATTCCATTGTTCTAAAAAAAAAATTAAGGAACGTTCATAAGAGGTTATGGTCTGTAAAGACACCTTAACAGAATTTTACTTAAAAAATCGGGTCATAGAAATTGAGTTTTTATAGAAAATTCATAGGTCCAACCCAAACCACTTAAGTGAAGGGAAATTTTTAGTCTACAGATACACATGTATGTGTGTGTGTGGTGGGGTGTGTGTGTAAACTCCCTCTTTCTACTTGTAGTTTACCATTTACTTATCTCTCCTTGGTTATTAACCCTTTCGGTTTTTTTTTTCTTTTTAATACCGAATAGTCTTCCTTTCAATGGTAATGATATTTCATATTCAAAATAATATTATTACTATTATTGATTTTCCATAAAATCGATATCCAAAATATTTAGGTAAGTTTTGGTTTTATCCGGATTTATCAACTTATAGTCATTATCTTTCGTAATAGTCCCAAGTGACATCTGACAATAATTTTTATTAAGATCTGAATACAAAAATACTAATACTTCTTCATCACTTTTTGTCATTCTTCATAAAACAATCAAACCGGGGTTGATTAAAAGAGTTAACCATGTAGATTCTTGATGAATGAATAAATCGATGAATGACGATGCTTATGAACTTATTTTATCGAGGTTTATAAATATCTCTACTCGTCAAGTCTAACCAAGACATAGAAACATACATGTATGAGTCAGCGAGTCACCACAGGTTAAGACACCGGAGTACCTGACATCGGCCGGTCAGAGCAGACAGGTGCCTTAAAAGGTCCGTTATTATGACCTCACTCAACGATAAAAGATGAGGTCCCCTAGAAGGACTGGGTCTCTGACTTAGGCGTAGAGTATAAAGGACGAAAAAAAGTATAGAATAAGAGATCGTTTATATCATTTTATAATTACTTTGTAATCTTATAATCAACCGTGTTTCTTTACATTGACCATAATTGATTCCTGGACTATAAGAAAAAATCCCATGGATTTCCGTACCCTTTATCTACCCCTTTGTCACCTTTGTCACCTTTGTCACAGTCTGAAATAAAAAAACCCGAGGTTTTAGTGACATCTACCACTAACGTCGGTCCTTTAATTTTCTGCGAATGAGGAACCTTCTTTTCAATACTGGTTGGATCTATCGTATAAGTTTTCGTCTCTGTAATGAAACGGTTGTTTCCAGGTAGATCAGTTCCGATACCAAAAAGGTCACCATTACATACCTACACTCTCAACCTGAGACTTCTTCCCACTCGTGGTTTCTTAACTACGAAAACTTGAAACCACAACCTCTTCTGAGAACTCTCAGGGAACCTGACGTTCCTCTAGGTTGGTCAGGTAAGACTTCCTCTAGTCGGGACCCTAAAGAAACCTTCCTTACTACGATTTCGACTTTGAGGTCATGAAACCGGTGGAGCACGTTTCTCAACTGAGTGACCTTTTCTGAGACTACGACCCTCCCTAACCCCCGTCTTCCTCTTCCCCTACTGTCTCCTACTCTACCGACCTACCGTAGGGACTGAGCTACCTGGACTCAGACTCACTTGAGGCCCTCAACCACTACCTGTCCCTCCGGACCGCACGACGTTAAGTACCCCAGCGTTTCTCAACCTGTACTGACTCGCTGACTTGACTTGACTTTCCGAGAAATTTTTAATAAAATCAAATTCCAGATGTCGTAATATTAAGTTGTAGGTCTATGTGATGTTTCACTAGTAGTTGTGTTCAGGTCTTCGATAGGTAGTAGTACGTTGGTTGGGGTGTGGAGTGAGTAAAATGGTTCTGACTTATAAAACTAACAATGGATCGAATTTATAAGTGACAAAGAAAAAACCACCAAACCATACAAACGAGTCATTGTTTAACCATAAGACCGTAAGTCCCTTTACGATAGGTCAAACAGGTAGAAGATGTCAACTTTGTTTTTCCCGGACTCGAAGGAAGAAGTAGGTTTTCTTTTAAATTCATTACACACAAGGAAACTCACGAAAAACTATGTAATATTGATATACACGTCCTAATTACCTTAATTACATTACGAATAAAATTTTCCTAAGAAAAAGTAAAAAGTGTGAAAAGAATTCAAGATGATACTTCATAAATAAAAACCTTTCTCTTAGACTTGATTTTCAAATTCCACGTTACCACTGGTTTAATAAAAGATCACACTTTTCTCATGACCTGTGTTCTCTTTTTATAAATCCTGTCTTTCAGAACTAAAACAAAACAAAACAGAATAGTTGTGTACATTGAAAGATCCCTCTCATCCGGAATCATTTCGTGCTCCTTTTAGGTTCTCTGTTTCTATGACTTCGGGTCCCAGGACCCTGTGGGGGTAGCGTACTTACATCCGGTGGAGTAGAGAAGAAGGAAGGAGGTCTGCAATATATATTACCCTACCCCGTCTTTTTCTGAAACTTTTCGTTCGACAACTTCTCCTTAAGGTTCGGTAAAGGACGCACCATACACCCTATTCAGGATAGGAAATGGTTTGGAAGTAGTCCTTTAAGGTGTACCGGATGAGTTACGAGATAGTATGACCGAAGAAAACGCCATAGTCTCACCCTACACCATCAGTGACTGCAAGTCCAAAATACACGTTTCCCTTTAGAACTAAAAATAATTTTATTTTACCGATATTTACTGGTTACTTATATTTTGTCTACGTTTATACAGACTCCTAACGGAACGTAAATTAACTCATAATACCTGTAAATGATTCCATAAGTTTGCATGTGTCTGGTTTACAAAAATTTTCTGATTACGTTACACTGTTCAAAATTATTAAGTATAGTGTAAACATTCTTCGAGTTAATATACGTGTCTTTACCGTCTTTTAAGTAAAGTTACAGACCCGTTACAGTTCTATTAGGCGGTCTTGACCGATATATGAATTGTAAACTAAATAGTTAAAATTCAGAAGGATAAAAATTTGGTTAAAAACTCTGTGTACTTAACGTAAACTTTTACTTTGAGGTCTCAAAGTGTCTCAAGGTCTTAAACTTCTTTTGAAAAGATCCACTATCCCCGTCACACCTTATCATCCCCTATGTGACGGAGGGAAAGAGAAACTAGACGTCTTTAGTTTCTGAGATCGCCAATTTTCGTACCAAAGACTTCTATTTTAGGAAACCACATTCAGAGTGAAAACGGAAAATTATTTATGCTAGAAACCGTCCAAAGAGTTGAAGAGTCACGAAATCAAAGGGGTAGATATTTTACCCCCATCCCCTTTTGCCATGAATGTCCCTACAACATTCCGAAGTCACTTAATTGTATGTAGTTCATGAATTTACTTTCACTTTCTCCTCTCACTTTTTCAACCGAATTTCGAGTTGTAAGTCTTTTGATTTTAGTACCGTAGACCAGGGTAATGAAGTACCGTTTATCTACCCCTTTGTTACCTTTGTCACTGTGCGAAATAAAAGAATCCGAGGTTTTAGTGACGTCTACCACTGACGTCGGTACTTTAATTTTCTGTGAACTACGAAACCTTCTTTTCAATACTGGTTGTATCTGTCGTATAATTTTTCGTCTCTATAATGAAACGGTTGTTTCCAGACAGATCAGTTTCGATACCAAAAAGATCATCAGTACATACCTACATTCTCAACCTGATATTTCTTTCGACTCATGACTTCTTAACTACGAAAACTTGACACCACAACCTCTTCTGAGAACTCTCAGGGAACCTGTCGTTCCTCTAGGTTGGTCAGGTTGGAGTTCCTTTAGTCAGGATTATAAGTAACCTTCCTGACTACGATATCGACTTTGAAGTTATGAAACCGGTGGACTACACTTCTTGACTGAATAAACTTTTCTAAGACTACGACCCTTTCTAACTTCAGTTCTCCTCTTCCCCTACTGACTCCTACTCTGCCAACCTACCGTAGTGACTGAGCTTCCTGTACATAAACTCATCTGAGACCCTTAACCACTACCTGTCCTTCTGTACCGCACAACGTCAGGTACCCCAGTGTTTGTCAACCTGTACTGACTCGTTGACTTGACTTCGTGAATCTTATCTCGTACCGTGTAAAATTCATGAGATATCTGTAAGAATGAACTAATTTGTAGGTATGAGTGATCGAAGTTCTAGAAGCACCTGTGAAGATGGGGAACAGGGACTAGATTCTGAGGTGAACTGTCCCACTTGTGAACCATAGTGAGTTATTTTTCTTTCGTCGATATCCCTGATTAAAGTATTTTCCATCTTCAAATAGAACACATAAAAGTCTCTTGAGTAGTCAGATTTAGAATAAATTAAATGTAAAGTCAAGTCAAGTCAGTGAGTCAGTACAGGTTGAGAAACGCTGGGGTACTTAGCGTCGTGCGGTCCGGAGGGACAGGTAGTGGTTGAGGGTCTCAAGTGAGTCTGAGTCCAAATAGCTCAGGTACTACGGTAGGTCGGTAGAGTAGGAGACAGCAGGGGAAGAGGAGGACGGGGGTTAGGGAGGGTCGTAGTCAGAAAGGGTCACTCAGTTGAGAAGTGTACTCCACCGGTTTCATGACCTCAAAGTCGAAGTCGTAGTAAGGAAGGTTTCTTTAGGATCCCGACTAGAGGAAGTCTTACCTGACCAACCTAGAGGAACGTCAGGTTCTCTGAGAGTTCTCAGAAGAGGTTGTGGTGTCAAGTTTTCGTAGTTAAGAAACCGCGAGTGAGAAGAAGTCTCAGGTTTATAGTGTAGGTATGTAATGGTGACCTTTTTGGTATCGGAACTGATCTACCTGGAAACAACCGTTTCATTACAGAGACGAAAACTTATACGATAGATCCAACCAGTATTGAAAAGAAGGTTCCTCATTCGCAGAAAATTAAAGTACCGACGTCAGTGGTAGACTACACTAAAACCTCGAGTTTTTTTAGTAAGTTTGGTAGGAAATCTCTAGTTTACAGGTTAAAATTTTTCGTTCGTTTCCTTTAAAGTTACATAAAGTGTTTCGATGACGTCTCAGTTGAGTGAGATGATTCCTTAATCACAGTATTCATATCTTACACTAATAACCTCATAGTGAAACTAAATTGGATATAATATACAGGGGTTTAGTGTATAAGGAACAAGATAATCTGTATTCGACATCAAGTTGATTTTACAGAAGAAACCCCACTCGTACACTAGGTTATGACTGATCGGTTTCTTTATTCAGGTTTTAACCCATATACTATGTTGTGAAAAATTTGTCCCGAGAGAGACTCTGAAACGTCGGTCTCGATAGTTCCTTAAAGGAGTTGGTAGGGGATGAACGGATAGATACGAGATTGACATCCGAACTAGTGTAGATTAAATGGAACTAAGTACCTGGATTGTAGGGTCCAAAGATACGTTATAAAAAGAATATCGTAACCTGAAATGAAAATGGTGGTCTGTTTAGGTATTCTCACTGTAAAGGTCGAACCGGGTCGGTGAAGTAAGAAAGACCTCGGTAATCATTAACGGGAGACGAGAAGGGGTCATTGTATAACCTGGGAAAGGCTGGACCCCCCGAGTGGAAGGTCACAGTGTAGAAAAACGGAAAAGAATAGTAAGTACCCCAAGAATGCCGTTCTTATGACATCACCAAACGGTAAGGGAGAGGGTCGTCTGGAACAAAACAGCTTTCAGAGGTGATATTGGGTAGACAGAACCCACCGGGACATACCGTACCGAGTATCGAAGTGACTTAATACGTTCGGGGAGACGGTGTTGTTCCGACACTAGGTACTTCCCCGAGTTTTTACATCGTTCACTATTTCTAGGAACCTTCGAACGCGGAAGTAGAAAGAGACGAAGAATATACGAGGGTGTAGTGACATTACTGTCTGGGAGTGACGAGTGTCGGGGTGACTCTTGACCTTGGGACGGTGTAGTAACATCGATAAAGAAGATACGCGTCTTGTTCCGAGTACGTGTCATTTGAGGAGGGGACCTACCCCTGGCCCGAGACCCATATGTATCGGGTGTTTCTATACCGATGGTCGACGACTGACTGTCCCAGTCCGACATTTAGTAGACCGACGACTTACGACCCCCCGGGGTCTTGAGTACGACTAAGTGGTTACCCTTCTCGGACTAAGATCCTAGTAATCGACACCCCAACCTCAAGGGGTTAGATCATGACCGAACGACCGTCTATCCTGTTCAAGGACTGTACAAGCCAACGGTCAACGTACCACAAAGTTTCGATCAAGGTTAGGTGACCACTCAAACCGATCTAGGACCGCACCGACGGACTCCTTAGGTACGAGAGAGTCCCAACCATAATCGAACGACCATCTATCCCGGTCCCTAGTCACTCAGGTCCCCCGAACACGAATGAGTGACCATCCACCCCGGTCCAGAGTTCCAGAGACCGACGACCCAGGATCCACAGAACTTCGACCACAACCGGGTGATGAACCACCCCGACCTAGGACGTCGACGAATTGACTCTCTGGGTTTCATAACGTGTCGACCACAACGGACCACCACCCGTCTCAACTCCGACCATTATGGGAAGATAGACACCGTGGTACCACCAGGACCCCAACCACAGACGGGTGACCACTCGTCTCAGTACAGGGTGATTACGTACTTCGGTCCTGAACCCCGAGTACGTACTAGGGTCCCAAAGACTTACATCCCGGACCACCACCCCCCAGGGTCCTGACTCTCTATGTTAAAAATATGTTTACGGGAGTGACGTATATCTTCTCGTATCTTTTTACTTTTAGTCGAAAACCTCTCACTTATCTACTATTACCTTCCGAAGAATTACCGATATTTGAATTGTTAACCTCCATCCCTTTTCGTAAGATCCATCATCGTATACGTTTATTCACTTTTCGATTCTGATGTACCTGGTAAGTCTTTTACAGTCCTTGTGTCTACATACACCGAGTTCATAATCGACGAATACTCCTTCAATAGTCTTTGAATTAGCTTTCCATCAGACCAGACCTTTATATTTGTATACAATTCTTTATCGAATTTTACCACTACTTATTTTATACCAGTAAAATACTCCTAGAATTTTAATCATACATCAACCGTTATCATTATCGTCTTCTCACGATAATGTTTAAACCTCAAAATTCAGTCCAGATCCTCATTCTACGTATTACCCCAACCTCACACATACAAATCACTCCCACCCGAACTCTATCTCTACATATCAGGAAATCATCACGCGTGCACTTCGTCCGTTTCTAGACTTACACCCACTATCAACACTGGTTTCTTTCCTCTTAGGTCCTCTGTAAAGTTTTATAAAAGAAGTTTACCATCCAGAACTGATAACTAGTTTATCTGTGTTACTTCCTCCTTTCTAAAAATCGGGATCTTTGACTTCATTACAGGTTTTTTATTTCTTCTCAGGCTAGTAATTTTCTTCCTTTTCGTTAAATCACTTCTTCTACTACCTGAGTCAAAACCTGTACGACTCAGACTCCACTGTCGTCGTGACTATGTACACTCACCACAAGTATACTATTCTTAGTCAGTGTGGAACTGGATTCTCTCACTGGAGACGTCCTTTTTGAATTCTTTAAATTGACTATTGTACACTATAAAAAATTTACAGATACTTCCTCCTTACCGTTGTTTAAAATCATTGTAAAAGAGGTAAGTTTGACCTCGAAATTTTGATAATTACGTTATAAGTTAGGTTTCGTGATCACACCTAAAAATTATCGTTAAGGGTACACGTCTTAAAACTACTTATTTGTTAGGTAAATCCTGTGTAATATGACACTACGTGACTAAAATACAGCGTAACTACGATTTCTTTGATATGAGTCTCTATCTTTTATCTAGAAACTTCATTTGACCCTCAGAATACCGTTTTACATGTGACTTTAGAGCAGGATAGCGGACTTTAAGTCTCTAATGGATACGTCTTTCATTTCGTGACATATATAAAAATGGTTTAAGTCTGTTTCCTTTTATACAGTATTTCAGTAGTGTCATTAACTGGATCTGGAATATTTTATCATTGTAGTTCCAGTGATTTCCGATCTTTTCTTTGAAATAGGTATAGGAAAATAATTTATGTTAAGTCTAAAGAGAAAGTAATGATACAAAAAATTTTTTATAAGTAAACTATGGTAAAATGAGATGTATAAAATTTATAAGTTTTATTAATACTATTACATGTATATATATATAATTTAATGGTACATAGATTTGATATCTTTACTTATGAAGTCTGAGGTAGACGTGGTAACTGAGACGGTGTATATATACACATTTAATCTCTTATGAGACATTAGAAAATAAAATTTTCTTTCGAAGGTTCCTGATCTAATAATGTTTAAGTTGAGTCAAGAGATGTCAGAATACCGGTGACTGTACGTAAGAGTATCAGGTGTGGAGGAGATTCTAGTACCGTCTACACCAGTCAGCCCAATGACAGTCGCGAAGAATCAGACCGTCGACTGTGAGACACGTAAGGTATCGTATAAGAGGGCAATTCGGTCTCAATGTTGAGCTTAGTTCTCTGTATACGTCATTGACAATTGTCTTAGTGGTTGTAGGCTCCTAAACCCTCAAAGTCCTGTAATCAAAGGTGCAGTTATACGGAATAAAATGTCATACTAGTACTAATACCAATTCGTCTGGAAAAGAATGACTCTAATAGACTACAAAGTAAAAATTTTTTGTTCGTTCACCATTTTACTTTTTTTTTTGATTGGATCCTTAATTAGTGAACCAATTTTCAATACAAAAAAGATGAATGTTCAAAAAACTGAAATTTCTTAAATCTTCAGAGTCTCGGATATCGACGAAATGACATTTTACTCTGTTATTACAAATTAGGTCCGTTTGTGAGTTTCTACGACTCCTTTAGTTTAGCTCTTTCAAATATATACTTTTATGAATCTTGTGATACATTAAATATATACACTCCGCGAATGCGTAATAGACCAAGTATTTGTCATCACTAACAAAGAAAATTATATGTCTACCTTCTCTCTTCTTCGGCAGTGATCTCCTCCTGTCAGGGTTTCGACAATCCAAAATACATAGGATGAGGTATTCGGCACCAGACAACAGAGAGTCCTTTAGGTGAGTAGTCCCAAAGGGTATAGTAGTGACTATTAGTAGAAACCTTTATCCACTCTTATATGATCTAATTTTAAAATTGTACACACACATAAACGATAAAAGACATATGAAGTAAAAATAAACCTAACCCCATAATAATGAAAAATTCACGGAAAATGGAGAAAACTTCATTATTTTACTTATAAAATCTCAATATACAAATTATCAAAATATTTCCTTTTGTATCTATTTTTATTTACCGTATAATAGTTATCAACTCTTAATAAAGTAGTGACATAATTTATAGTAATGTCATTTACGAAGATATGATCTTTATTTTACGAAAGGATCTTGTTACAAAACTGGTAGATGAAAAAAATTCGGGATTGTATGTAACATATTATTTAATTTCGAGTCAGAAACTCGATCGTCTTTAAGGAGGTTTGAGTTTCTTGGACTTCCCATTAGTCCTTTATTGTCTTTATTTATAAGAGTTGAAGTCAATACAACAAAACCAAATTCAAGAGTAGAAGATTACTGACCCTCGCTTGACTCCCTCTGTAACCATAGATAGAATACATAACGAGTCCCAAGATCGTATTACGGAAGACAAACAGTACGTAATGTTCATCTTCTCCCGAGTTATAAATAACTAATTTGTCACACTTTTAAACCAAACAAAACAAAAACACTTAAAAAAAAAACTATATACGTTGACTTCTGTGTCGAGTAATAACTAATCTATTTGTTCCTTCAATAGACAAAGAGATGTTTTAGTGAAGTTCCGGCGTCACTACACACCACACCCTGTCCTTTCTTATGACCAATCCCAGATTTTAGGACCCAAAAGTACGGGAAAAGGTTAAAGATATCTAGGAGTCAATTCAGTGAATCACAGGGTATCTGGAGTAAAGCATAAGACATTTCACTTATGGACGGACCAAACAGGGGACCCCGACAACACACTTTCTACATTCTCTCTAGTATATATAATATCCTGGAACATTGGATTTTCGTGTCACTGCTGACCTACTCATATTTAGAAGGAGACCAGGGTCTTTCTTGTTTACACTGAACAGTGTTAGCCTCTAGATAATAATCCGTCTGATGAAATACTGACTGACCCTTGTGGAAAAGGAGAGGGAGAGAGAGAAAAAATAATCAGTCATCTCTAATATGTTCAAGAGAGTGACATGGGATTCTGTGACATCGTAAGTCTTCGATCTAAATATTAAGATACATCCTTACCAGATGTATATTGAATCATACCGTCACCCTCAGGTCCTATGTATGTAAAGACCATAAGTGGGATAAACATAAGTATAGAAAACTTCATATCCTTCTTCTCACGGTTGTTCAATTTTATTTAACCTTGATACCTGTTTTATAAACAGATGTCACATGACGATCTTACAGTCCCCTGTTCTCAGTCTCTCGACAAAAACAACCGAAGTAATATATCGTGAGTAGTAACATACAAGAGATATGTAAGACCAGAGATGAGTTTACTGCGGTACCTGACATCGGACGGTTCGAGGAGACATGTAGCTTATGACCTCACCCATCGGATAGGGAATAGGTCACCTAAAAGGGCCGGGTCCTTAACTTGACCCCAGAGGACGTAACGTCCGTCTAAGAAACGGTTGACTCGATGGTCCCTTCGGGTGAGTTCGTAGATCCTTCGTCGTTTAATGTTACGAAGGATGTCATTTATACTAAGACATCGCGATATAGTTGATAGAGGAACAAGTACATTGTCGAGAGTCTTAAAGAAGACCTTTAAATACAAAAAATGTACACAAGTGACAGATAGTTTATGTTTTGTGATATACTTTGAACTCTTCTTTCTATATTGTACCATGTGTGGAATTTGTCGTGTTGATCGGTCCGATACTATGACTCTTTATTACACCAAATCAGTGACTCAGTACAGGTTGAGAAACACTGGGGTACCTGATATCGGACGGTCCAAGGAGATAGGTACGCTAAGAGGTCCGTTCGTATCACCTCACCCAGCGGTAAAGGAAGAGTTCCCCTAGAAGGGTTGGGTTCCTACCTTGGACGTAGAGCAGAGGACGTAATGTCCATCTAAGAAATGACGAACTTGGTAGTCCCTTCGTGGACACTTTATTATTAGTCCCGATTATACGTGACTCGTAGACAGTTCGATTCATGACAATATTCGAGAAATATACGTACTTGACAAAAGTTATAAACATTATTAGAGTATTTCATCTATGATAATAAGAAGAGTGAATAATAGGGGTGATGTCTACTCTTTTTGTTTCCCGTCTACGTATGGAGTGGTTCATAGTGTAGTATCTTACCCAACTTTCCTAAATTTGGGTGAGACCCTTATCTCGTGTGTGAGTTGAAGTCTCGCGGTCAATGGGGAGAGTCACATGTTGGCGTAGGAGTTCACTTATGTCGGAGGTAGATGTTGAGTAGTAGTACTGAGAGCACTTCCTATTCTTTGTACATAGTTAGTTCTCTTTCCCTTCATTGAAAACTCACGGATAACTCTCAAATCTATCTTTTAGGAAGTATAAACTAGAGTAAAAAGGATAAAATGTTTTGTTCCTCGTCTCTAAGTTTCTTTGAATCCGGTTAGATTGTGACTCCGGGAAACATGATGATGTACCACAGAGAAAGTTTTGGGACCTCATCGTTATTTTTAACACATTTCTCTTGAGATTACTGTTTAAAGTCAGTGGGTGTTGTTTTCCTGGTCAGTATAACAAGTTTAATGTGAAGATGTGGTTTCGATTTTCGTACAAAATCTTTACTCAATTCATCCGTACACCTCTTCCGTTACCGTGGGGTGAGGTCACGAGAACGGACCTTCCAGGGTACCTGCCTCCTCGGACCACCCGACGTCAGGTACCCCAGCGATTCTCAACCTATGCTGACTCTCTGAAGTGAAAGTGAAAAGTGAAAGTACTCAACCTCTGCCTTTACCGTTGGGTGAGGTCACAAGAACGGACCTCTTAGGATCCCTGCCACCTCGGACCACACGACGGTGGATACCCCAGCGTGTCTCAGTCTGTGCTGACTTTGCTGAATCGTCGTCGTCGTCGTCGTCGTACGTATGTGAACGGGGAATTGTGAACTCATCGTTTTATACAATGTTTAGTTCCAGTTCACTATTTAAGTTATAACCAGTAAGAATACCAAAAAGATGAGAACCATTAAGATTTCCCACGGTAATAAGACCTGTACGACTGTGACTCAGGTGGCCGGAGAGGGGGACGAGGGACAAGTACCCGTCATCAAAGTCCTGCCACGATTCGAAGATATTTCGTCAGTTCGAAGATTTCTTCTACGGAGTATAGGTTCGATGATCCCGGAATGGAGAAGTCCTCTCCGTCTTAGGGTCTATTTACTGTCAATTTTTGTCAAATTACTTTCCTTTTAATAAATATCTCCACACCGGTTTTAATTTCCTTAGAAGTTTTCTCCGACTTTCAGAGTCTCATCGTCTTTTTTCGATTATAGAGGTGATCGGGATTTTCACGTTCTCCTCCTTCATCAAAATGTCCTCGGTGTCCGCGGGTCACCTTATGTGTCGGTGTCAGGGTCTGTATCGTGGGGTTTTCCTTCCTCCGTCCTTTCTCATAAAACTAAAGAGAGGAGAAGTCAGGAGAGTGACGGAGGGTACTCGACTTGATCTTCGGTCGACGTCACCCAGGTCCCTTTCATGGTTTACATAATAATCGTTTCGTCGACTATTTCCCATTGGTCGGACCGAGGGAAAAATCCAGGACGGTAAGAGTCTTACGATGGTTTTACTTAACGAATAATCTTGGGGAAGTTGGACTTAAGACAGGAAGAGTAGACTTTCTTTAATGGGAGTAGGATACATCAGAAGTTGTGGTTCGACGTCTAGGGTAGGAAGAGGGAGTGTCCCGTTTCGATCAGAGAGGGAAGTCCAAGACATAGAGGGACTCCCGATAGAGGAACTACCGAGGATTTTGGTTTACTCGACAATCGAGGCCGTGTTCCTTACCGTCTTGTCTTTACGAAACAGAACGTAGAATCACTCATATCTTTACACTCACACAAACCTACCCTAACTCTATATTTAAATTGAAAAAAGAGGTGTCCTCATTCTTATTCTGTTTAACTGTGGACAAGCATACGATTTTAACGGGACGGTCTCTCGTAAACGTCTCAGGGATAAATGTGTCTCCATCTGTCGACTCGGATGTGTACTCGACTCGTTGAGTATATCGTCTTACATTTCTTTGTACGTTCCTTCAGTGACGTACCGTGTGTAAGAGGTGTTCGAAGGACTTCAATCTTATATTATTGGGTGAAGTATTGTGAGAGTTTATGAAGTTCTCTAAACGACCAACTGAGTGAACTTCAGGATTGTAGAAGGACGTCTCCAGTATTGTTAGCTGGCAAAATACAAAATGGGAGGTCAATTAACCAAAACTGGTGATAAAACCTTTAATAGTTTGAAGGTAGGTTCCTTAAAATTTCCAAAGAGGAAAAGGAAGAGAAAGAGGTATCTTCATTTATGTCTCTTTACGATTTAAGATGTAGTCCTTGTTCATCCTCTCTTTTTTCTATTTAAAAGGTTCCCGACAGTGGTTATGGTTCTGAGTTAAGGGGTCTTAAAATTCTTAATAACTGGAAGTTGTCAATATTCTTAAGTGCAGGTTTATATGTTTGTTTTAACATCTTGTACATAGGTAAATACGTATTAAGAACACCGGAGAAGAGAGGTTGATATTATGAACTTATGTAACATATCAGTTATGATCGTATAATTTATGACCATATAAGACCTATAATACATGACAAAAAATATATATATGTGTGTGTGTGTGTGTGTGTGTGTGTGTAAACCGGTGGACTACGCTTCTCGACTAAGTGACTTTTTCTGGAACTACGACCCTTTCTGGCTCCCGTTCTCTTCTTTTCCTGTGTCTCCGACTCTACCAACCTACCGTAGTGGTTGAGTTACCTGTACTCAGACTCGGTTGAGGTCCTCTATGACTTCCTGTCCCTTCAGACCGCACGACGTCAGGTAACCCAACGTTTCTTAGCCTGTACTGAATCGCTGACTTGTTGTTGTTGCATATGTACACACACATACAAACACAGTCTATAATATCAGTTTGTCATAAGGATGATATAATGAGGTACCAGAGAATGGGGTAGTCATTTTTCGAAAATTTAATATTTAGTAAATATTAAAATTTTTTTAGGAACTAACAATTCTTTACGATGGGTAGGAGACTCGGAAGTCGTTCAGTATCTTCGTTATAGTTTCTAGTAAATATATATTAGTATTCTTTTTTAAACTTTATAACACTCTTAATCGTTTGGCACTGGGTCTCTGTACCTTACTTGTTTACGATGACTTTTTACCGTGACTATCTGAACAAGTTACGTCCTAACGGTGTTTGGAAGTTTAACATTTTTGTTGTGTCATAGACGTTTCGTGTTCTTTCACTTACACATTAATTTTTTTAGTACATATTAAATACTTCTATTGTATGTGTCAGTAAACGTTTATAGTTTCTACTTTTATTAAATCCCACTCTCGGTTTATATATCATCATAAAAATTTATTTACATATCATCATAAAAATTTATTTATTTACTATACACATGTATGTAAATAATTGTATACGTATTTTAATATAAAGAATGATCAAAATACAATATCGTTCACACAGTTTAGAATGTTCTAACAATAAGTAAATGGAGAATTATCCTCAACTGGTTTTGATTATGATATCGACTCAAGTACTCAAACCAAAAAAAAAAAGTGAAAGTAAAGAATATAAATGTAAGGTTGGAACTGAAGATGCACCCTTATAGACAATTCGATAAACGGGTGTAGACACTCACAAGTACAGTGATTTCACTATATTACACTACATAGTCAGGTAAATTAGTTTGTGTGTACACGAAGTCAAACAGTGGTTTACGACCGACTGACTGTACCCGTAGGGACGGTCGATGGTTGACGACTGGTTTGTCTGGTTCCTTTTTCTCCGTCAAAGTCACGTATAAAATTTCAATTGTAAGAAAACATACATTTGTCGACTAATATTCATAAGTGCATCAATACAGGATATTTCAGTGGAACTTGTGACTCAATCGTTCATGATTCAGTGAGCAGTGAGTAGGGTCCCCTTTGTGACCTGACCAAAGACGTTCTGAGACTAGTGTTGGAAGGGTAGTCGGTCAGTAGTGTGTTTGAATGAGAAAAATACAAAGACAAATTACTGAGAATATGTATAATTAAGTGACTGTAACTGGAGTACCGGTGGTGTGTTATTAAGTCCGAACTTACTGTGAATATATTGTATAAATAAAGGAGGTATTGTATGTAGTATTGGAGGAATACGAATCCTTGTCATGTACCATGAAATAGTGATACGAACCTCCGGGAAGATTTGTCACTTTAACGGTCACTTTTTACACCTTTTGTACCATGACTTACTCTGGTGTGTTTTTTTGGTGAAAGAATGTCATACTCTTGACTTTGTTTTCGTCTACAGTGGAACAAACCGAAGTAGGCCCTTGACTCGTGGGACCCGTTGAGTTTAAAAAAGAGACACGTACGGACTGTTACTGGTACCTTTGTGGTACTTACATGACTAAAGTCTCCAGATTTCTTTAAAAATGGTCATTTGGTTGAGAATTTATATCTTAGTATTTGTTACTCCTATTTGACATATTATGACTTAAAAGATACGGACTATGTCAACCTGAGGTAAAAATTTTGAAGGCGTGATGTCAATCACTTTGTCAGTACAAAGTTGTAGGACACACTAACTTTCTTCTGATCTATAACAATGACTTTTGGTGTGGAGGAGAGCGGAAGTGTATCGTACACCAATGGTTGTGACTTTCTACCTATAACCACAAACACTGTAGGGAACCTTTTCTTCCTTTAAGTCAACCTACTCTCTAGTCCTCTCTCATCCGTCCCCAAGTTGTCTAAAAAGGTATCCCTTATACAAACTGAAAAACCGAAACATGTATATGTTCTCACTCTAAAGACCCTTCCTACCGTTATCGTAAAAGACCCTTTCTGACACGTTCTACTGTGTCACCCAGCTCAGTACCGGTCCTCGTCTCTCTTCAAAGGGTTTCTCTAAAACACTCTGAAACTCATATCCCGGTCTTCTGTGTCCCCATCGTAACCTTACCTCCGGGAACACGGGACAAGACGAATGAGGATGATTTTACCGGTCATGAAGACGAGAGACTCCTGATCGACAAACCTTCGTAGACCTTGACCGGGAACCTTTCTTGTAATCATAGGAGTTCCATCTGTCCCTCTTACCTCTCCAAAGTGACTCCGAAACGCAACTGTTTACTCTTTGTCTTGTTCCCCCTTTCTGGTCCACTGCCCGTTTCGTTAGTTAGGACCGAAAGACTTAAGCAGGGTTCTGTCTGTTTGGAAAAACCTATTTATTGTCTTATAAAACTTCAACCAAAAGACTGTTGGTCCGCACCCTCAAACATGATGGTGTTAGACCGGAAAGTTCACTTCGTAGACCACGTAGACCTTATGCGTCTCCTCCTACAGGGAGCATACACTACTTCAATGTAGTCCAGACTCTTGTCCGGAAATCTGACTAGGAGCGAACAATTTATAACCCTTTTAAGATAGGTCCCTAACAATCTAGTCCGACATTTTTCAACCTGACGACTCTTTTACCTCCATTGTTTTCTATAATAAAGTTCTTTAAATCGTTTCTGGGGTTTCTTCTTTAGATAACCGAATACCCTTAAGTGTGAGTCTCCTCTTAAAAATGTTTAAATTTAATCCTTCTGAATGAATACAGATCGCCCCGAAGGGTTCTCCACGGACGGTTACGTCCTCTACGTCTCTACACCTAAACTAGGGACCTAGACCTTCTAAGGGAGTGTATCCTTTACCGTTGAGTGACGTCATAAGGACGGATCTTTTAAAGTACCTGTCTCCTCGGACCGTCTAATGTTAGGTAACTCAGGGTTTCTCAGCCTACCCTGTTTCGTGTGCGCACACGTGTGTACGTGTGCGGTTATGATGGGACACAGACACCCATTGTTCGACGTTCAACAACTATTCCTCCCGCTCCAATTTTTTATAGTCCTTTTCCTTTATTTCCTTTATTTATTAATAACTTAATGGAGAATGGAAATGCACTACAAGATATTCGAATCATCTTAACATGTTCCTATCTAATAAAGTGAATATATAAGAGAGTAAGTTCGTTACGAGTGTCCGGTGATTAGACACATTCCATGATCCTATCTGTGTCACTATGGTCTTACTTCTCTGTCTTAGGGGTCCGGACACTATAATTGTTCAGTGTCCGTTACTTCTCCGTCCACGTTTCGTCACCCTTTCCATGTCCCTACGACCTTTGTGGTTCGAACTTCGTTTGTCCTTTCTAAGGACAAAGTGGACACCCTGGTTCCTCTCGTGGAATATTCTATCCTTCCCTGTCCAGTGGACACTGGACCTGTTTCCATCCTCACTAGGTCCGTACCTCCACCCCTTTCTGCTAAGACACGTCTTTCAGACGTCACCGAATCTGTCCGGTTCCACGTGATCTTTTCTTTCCGTCGGTCACTACTTCTCTCTACTCGACCTTTTCATTCCGGTACACTCCGGAACATTCGATACAATTCCTCACACCTACAGTAAGTTTCTCATTACCCTTCGAGAGATGCCCAAAATTTATTCTCTTCATTATATTAGTCTGAACTCCAAATCTTTCCAGTGACAGTCGTCGAAGTAGTGACACCAAAAGATTAATCTCTGGAACCAACTTTCACTAGGAAATAAACTTTCAAGACGTACAGTCTTCGTACAGAACCAAATCACACATAAAACAATCATTAAGGGGTAGTAGATAGGAACTTCTCGTAACAACTTTTCGTTTCCTTGTTTCGGTACCTCTGTGACCACTAATTGTTCTCTCAGTGTTAATTTAGGGTTCCAAGGACGTGTGATGACTTCCCATTTTACACTTATTTAAAAAGACCCTCAGACGATGACATGAAAAAAGGTGTGAGAATGTCGGCGTATTACGGTTCAAAATGTTTAGAGGTAATATACTTGGACTAGAATTTCAGTCCAGGAACTCTTATTTTGTTATATCTTTTCGGTCTTACAAATTTCCATAGGTGGAATTTACCTAGAATTTTGTTTTTATTGTTATGGGAAAGACTCAAATCCAGAAGGCTTTAAAAGAGTAAAACCTTGTAACCATCTCTAGGAACCTACATCAAGCGACGATAGAATAGACACGTTAGGAGGTATAAGACGATAAAAAAAAAAGTATAATTGGTAAAGTTCATACCTTTAGTCAGTTCATACCTTTAGTCATTTCTGCCGAGTGTCCGAAGGTGTTTTATATGGATGAACGACCTTAAAAAGAAGTAATACGACAATAAGTCAACGAGTCAGCACAGACAGGGACACTATAGTACTTGATATCGTGCGGTCCGAAGGGTCAGGAAGTGATAGAGGGTCTCAAACGAGTTTGAGTACAGGTAGTTCAGTTACTACGGTAGTTGGTAGAGTAGGAGACAGTGGGGGAAGAGAAGGACGGGAGTCAGAAAGAGTCGTAGTCCCAGAAAAGGTTACTCAGCCGAGAAATGTAGACCACCGGTTTCGTAACCTCGAAGTCGAAGTCGAGAAGGTTACTTGTTACGTTTGAACAATTAATCCAGATGTTAGGAGGATGTCTGTCCACGGTCCTTCTAGATTACTGAATCCCTTGTCCGTGTACAAACTGGACATACCTGTACACCTTAATTACTCTGAACGATGGATATAAATACAACACTAAGACAGAAACATGTGATAGACGGGGAGGGGATGAATACGCGAGTGTATGTAAGTGTCAGTGTAGTTTGTTTGGTCAAGATGTGTCTTTAGTGGTCTCGAACTTTACTTTAGATAGTATAACGTGAAGTTTAATCACCTCGTTTCCTTACCTTGATGGGAATTTAGAAACTTAGTATTTACAAAGAAGATGTAGATATGACTTCTAACTCTCGGGGTCTACGTGGACATCGGTTATTTTAAACCTGTACCTTTTAATGTCGAACCGTTCGAGAAGTCCGAGATAAACACACACACATATTGGATGAAGGAGAGCACAGGGTTTATAGGTATCTTACGAAATACACAAACATAGCATTAGAAACCTGGACTACCACCATAAATACTTATAAGTAATACTCGCTTATACAGACATCAAAAACGCGAGACGGATCTTTGTAAATCAATGTACATAATAGACTTCTCTCTAATTGGGTCAACGTGAAGTTGAAGTTATTTGTAACGTAAAGGGGTTTATCTATATTCGTTGTGAAGTTTTCCCAGGGGAAACAGAATTTCTTCATCTACTTCTCGACCATCGACACATTACTTTCAATTTATTAGAGACACCTCCGTAATAAGACAATATAGGGTCAAATACAAAATTAACTTATTTTATCGACTGTTTGATTTAAGAATGGTTTATGTAATTAACCCAATAACGAGAAATCACTTTAAAGTAAGTCCACAAAAAAACAAACAAAACAAAAATGGATGTTACATGTCAAAAGTGGAAAATGTAAACATTCTGTACTTACTATGGGATATTTTCAGTCTAACCTTATTATCATCGTCATCATCATTATGACAGATCTAAAGGATGTGTCTTTGGAGAAAAGAGTAGAGATACGGACATAGTAAGGATGGAAACAGGTCCAGTGTCGATTGGACAGGGAAGGATAGAACTAGGGTGTCCACTTTATCCTTAGAAAGGATAAACGAATGTTATTAGTGGTGGTGGTGGTAATGTCCAAACTACAATTGGTATACGGTTAGGTAAGAAGAGGGTGAAATGTATACTTAGGTTTAAGAAAAAGTATTGGTCATTCCAGTGTGGACTCGAAGGGTCCTCCGATTCACCAATTTTTTTTTTTTTTTTTTGTCAGGAGGACGGTTGCGTCCTCTGTGTCCAAACTAGGAACCCAGTCCCTCTAGGAGACTTTCTTCCTTTACCGTTGGGTGAGGTCATAAGAACGGACCTTTCAAGGTACCTGTCTCCTCGGTCCGCCCGATGTAAGGGACTAAAACGTTTATTAGCCTATACTGACTTATTCGTTCGTTCGTTTCGTTCCGGTGTGGAGTAGACTGGGCTGTCGGAGTGAAGTATTGTGTGGACCAGTTCCAGAGAAAAAGGGATTTTCCGACTCCTTTTCTCCAATCCCCACTTTTCGATAATCCAAAGTTTTCGACTTTCCAACTAGGCTGACTACAACGGTAGATTCGTGGTATCAGTAACGGATATAGGTACAGGATACAATGACAAAAAATAAGGGTCGATAAATTTGTTAAGTTTTAATGTACTAAACGAAAAAGTGAACCAAAGGTCGGTCCGACATTCAAGGTGACGGTATAGGGTCACGGATCGAAATACACAACGTGTAAGTCCACGAGTCGGCGTAGACGACTTACTCATTATTTCCCGTGGTAGGACCCGTGGAAAGTGGGTCATCGGACAGACGTTTACTCTTTTGACTCCGTGTCTCCGTGTGTCCTACACACGGATCGGACCATAAATTGCCCGTCGTCTCGACCATACCTCCCCCGATGTCCAGAGAAACGGAGGTCTGGAAGCAAGGAGATAGTGTCATGGAGGTTCGTCCTTCCCGAATGTCACTGTTGGGTTTTAGGACGTCAGTCTAAGACTTGAGAGGACTGAACGGTTAGCGATAAAACTCAATTCTTAAGGGTAACAAGAAAGTCACACCTGGGACTAGACATAAGCCGGTACTTTTGTCTTCCCGAGAATTGGTAGACAAGTGGGTCTCGAAACTCGACCCTTTCAAGAACTGGGAACGACTGGAGAGAGTCGAAAAGACAAGAGGGAATTCCGGTTCTGTCGAGACCTCACTCGGTCCGGGAACGACACTCAGTTCGGGTCCCCTGTCTTCGTCCACCTGTCTCTTGTGTAGGATTTATAAGACGTAACTGTAGACGACTAAAGACGTTATTGTTAACCGAATAAATGGTTAAAGGTTTACCACAAATAATATTATTCTTCTACTGGAAGAAAGAGTAAAAGCACGGGGAAGGAAGAGAATATGTATGTGTACCAATACTAGTAGTAGTTATCGTTTGTGTCGGGACATTCTCGTTGCACTGTTGTCGTCCTAACCCTGACCAAATGATTATTGTGAATTAAGGTACCTAATTCCTGTATTACTTGTCACAAACTGTTTATACATGACTCCATAAGGGTCGGAATCGATGTAGTTTCTTTTAGTCTCATCGACCTGTCATCACTTTCAACATTATTTTTATTTATTTATCTTTCAAAATAAGTCCTTGACCACGTCATTCCCCTTTTTCTGAAGACATATCTTGACCCGAAATAAGGTTTATGTCGTATCTGTTCACCCCTAAATGTCTGTTCCTCGTCCCGTTCCCAGTCACCCATCTGTAAAGGATTCTCTTTTGGAGACCCCACCCCTCCTTAAGATAGGTCGATTTGGTTGAATTGTCCTAAGAACGACGTCCGTCCTATCTCACTAGTCTATTGTCCCAATCCTCTACTCCTTAATCCATAGTCAATTTGAGAACCATTTTAATCCGTTACGTTTCTACTTTTGTATTCGGGTTTTCCGTGTCAGATCAACCCTTCTCAAGTCTCTACAGACTGACTTCAAACCAGTTCTTTAGAAACGATGGACTTAAGACGAGTGGACTAGATTATGTTGACCGACATTGTTCTCGTCTCGAAAGGAAAAGTATCAAAGGTATTTAAGACATTAAATAGAAATAATTAAATATATTTACTTTATTCTTAACTTTTGTTTTCGTGAAAAGTTGTTCGTTCTGTACTACTCAGTTTATCCCTTGAAAGAAGTCCGTATCCCTTGAAAGAAGTGTGAGAAAAATTCAGTCCAGTTTAAAGTAAATTGGTTCGAAAAAGGGATGTGTTTCTTAGTCACTTGTTTTGTAAATAACATTCTTGTTACTGTCTAAGTATAGGTCTATTAGATACCGTTTGGTTAATTATTTGTTCGTTTATGGAAATTTTTTAAATTATGTAATGGATACGAACTCGTGAGACAAGTAATAAAAGTTGTACCATTTGGATCGAGCCACAAATCTTAATTATATCTTAAAATTAACGATATTAAATTTATAAAATGTCTATTTAATATTTAGAATATGTGTTCGTCACTGACTTTAGTCCGGAGGGTTACTTGAGAATCCGACTAAGGTTCGATGTGCATATCTATAAGAAAGGAGTCTCTCTAAAATAAAGACCCTTGAGTGACGTGGAGATTAAGAACCCGGATAGACTCCGTGACCTAAACGGGACTGAGTAGAAGGACCGGTGTTCAGGACCCTTTTGTTTCAACCTTATGAACAGGGAAGGGTGAGTCTTCTAGGGTTTCGACAGAATAAAACTCTAGAGAGTAGGGGCTCAAGTTGTATGTATTCTCTCTTTGAGAATAATTTGGTGTGTTTCTTCTTACAGGTTAAGAAGGAAGAGGAGTACTGGTTCCTACCACCAAGTCCACGTTTACAAGTGTTAGTTATTTTAGTGTGAGTCCCGGAAAGTTTCCTACTTCCGGGATACGAGATTCCACCTTCACCGTTATGAGGAAATTTGATCAAGGATAAAATATTTTTGTTTGGAATATAACTCACATCTTCGTTCCGAGTTTCCTCAGGACACTAGTAAAGAACTATCCTTTCGAGTAGAATTTACCTTGTTGGTGGATGGTTCAAAGTTTGAGTTATTTCAACTCACGAGAAAAATTTTATTTCATTATGTATGGTCATCGGTAGATTTTCGTTTTTTGATTTACGTTTTAGAATGGTTATTTATTTTAACGGAAGATAATATCTCCGTATATAGTAGTGGGACGAATAAATTGAATATACGTAGTACTCTTTGCAACCCGGTCTCCTTCGTGTTCGACCTTAGTTCTAACGGACCTCTTTATAGTTATTGGAGTCTATACGTCTACTATAATGGAATACCGTCTTTCACTTCTCCTTGATTTTTCGGAGAACTACTTTCACTTTCTCCTCTCACATTTCAACCGAATTTCGAGTTGTAAGTCTTTTGATTTTAGTACCGTAGACCAGGGTAGTTAAGTACCGTTTATCTACCTCTTTGTCACCTTTGTCACAGTTGAAATAAAACCCCCCGAGGTTTTAGTGACGTCTACCACTGACATCGGTACTTTAATTCTGTGAATGAGGAACCTTACTTTCAATACCGGTTGGATCTATCGTATAAGTTTTCGTCTCTGTAATGAAACGGGTGATTCCAGGTAGATCAGTTCCGATACCAAAAAGGTCATCAGTACATACCTACACTCTCAACCTGACACTTCTTTCGACTCACGGCTTCTTAACTACGAAAACTTGACACCACAACCTCTTCTGAGAACTCTCAGGGAACCAGAAGGGACCACCGAGTCTCCAATTTCGCAAACGGACGTTCCGCCCTCTGGACCCAAGTTAGGGACCCAGTCCTTCTAGGGGACCTCTTCCTTTACCGTTGGGTGAGGTCATAAGAACGGACCTTTTAGGGTACCTACCTCCTCGGACCATCCAATATCAGGTACCCCAACGTTTCTCAGCCTGTGTTGATTCGCTGAAGTGAAAGTGAAACCTGACGTTCCTCTAGGTTGGTCAGGTAGGATTTCCTCTAGTCAAGACCCACATGTAACCTTCCTGACTACGACTTCGACTTTGAGGTTATGAAACTGGTGAAGTACGCTTCTCAACTGAGTAACCTTTTCTGATACTATGACCCTCCCTAACCCTCGTCCTCCTCTTCCCCTGCTTTCTCCTACTCTACCGACCTACCGTAGTGGCTAAACTACCTGTACTCAAACTCATCTGAGACCTTCAACCACTACTGTCCCTCCGGACCACACGACACTAAGTACCCCAACGTTTCTCAGCCTGTGCTGACTCACCAACTTGACTTGACTTGTCTCCGTATCATTGATCAGACAAAAGATCTAGTTATGTGTTTGGAGGTTTCAGTCTATATGGTGGTTGACCTTATACTACTTATAAGGTATAATTTAAAACTTGGGGATAGATGAGATTGAGGATTGTTGATGTTTGTCCAAATATCGTGTCGTACAGATTTTTTTAATTATTATTTATTGAGTTTGAAGACTAGTAATGGAATTTATTTGTATTTTTACTTTTCACTTAAATAAACTCACATTTGATTTCTATGTAAAATTTACTTCAAGAAGGACACCGATCGTGGGGATTATAGGAAAAAAACAAACCTCAAAATAAAAAAACCGGAATTATAAGACTTCTTTTAAACTAATTTAAATATCCAAGATCTATATTCATAAATTAAAAGATATGGAAGTTTTCTATTCGATTTTCATCTGTTTATTAATGGATTTTGGAAATCAAAGGAATATATTCCTTCTGTTCTTTAATAAGTTTATTTTTTCTTTTATGATATAAACTTAAAAGGTCTTATAATAGATTCTCAATAGGATGGACCTTTTCTTAAACAAAGTAAATATGTGATAACCTTTTCCTCTTTTTAATGGATCACAAAGAGTCAAATTATCAATCTTTAATCTGGAGTCTTATAGTTTATTTCACAGTAAGGGATCATGACCAAACGCCCATCAACTATTGAAGTGTGATGTTTTAGGTACGACTTAGGTTGATTTGAGTATAGAGAAAGTTCGTAAAAGTCTAGGAGAGAGAGTTTCGACATAAAATTTTCCCTTTACCCTTCATCGAAGATTTTATAAAAATTTTTATTTTCTTAAGTCTCCTAGGTAGGTGTACTCCTGATTTCTCTGTCCAAGTATCGTTTCGGTGATGTCCAGGTAGAGTCACCATTATGTCAACTGTTTCATCTAAACAGTTTCAGGGTTATTGGTCACCCGAGGACCTGATACCGAGTCGGGTATAGGGATGGGTTCTTTGTTTTGACTAGTGATATCGTAAATCGATTATAAATGTCTATTATAAAAGTTTCGTGTGTGACATACTGTTCGTGTATTTAAATAAATATACTAGGAGTATTGTTGAGATACTTCATTCCAATGACAATTTGGGTAAGACATAAACTCACCTAATTTCGTGGCGGACCCGAAGGGTCCACCGCGATCACCATTTCTTGAGCGGACACTTTATGTCCTCTGAATATTCTCTGTGTCCAAACTAGGAATCCAGTCCTTCTGGGGGACTTCTTCCCGTACCGTTAGGTGAAGTCGTAAAAACGGACCTCTTCGGGTACCTACCTTCTCGGACCGTCCGTTGTCAGGTATCCGAACGTTTCTTCGCCTGTGTCGACTTCGCTGAATCGTGTGTGTGTGTACGTGTTTCGTGATTCTCTAATTCGTTGAATGAGTCTAAGTGTGTCGATCATCCGTCGTCTCCTTCCTAAAATTGGACCCGTTGCCGAAGTTCCGGGTACGAGAATAGTCACATCACGGACGAAGGACTAGACCGGAGAGATTAGGAATAAGGGATGGTTACTTGGGTGTCCGTAGAAGACCGTGGTTTAGAAGACAAGGACCGAATGGGAAAAGTAAAACAGGTTAAATGTGAAATTTTGGGTAGACAACTGTTAGACAATACTGTTCTACTAGTGTGGAGGAAAAAACAAGTCCTATAAGTTTAAAATACGACAAAGTGACGTATCATTAATTATCGTGTACAAAGTAGGGACGGGGTGGTCATTCAGTGTTTTCACAGGGTCCCACTACTATTTAATATACTAGTAAGATCAGTACTAACTGAATTGTTGAGATAATTCTGTAGCATAGACCTTTGGTGGTAGTCCGTCGTACGGCATATTGACTTCGACGTTGATGGATGGGTGATGGTCCCGGGATGTTATGACGGTCGTCACGGGAACTCTTTCCCGTACGGTGTCTATCAACAAGGAGAGTAGACACCTTTACTCTAGGATTCAGCCTTCTCCTGTCATACCTCATATTACTCAAAAAGTTGGATTGGGAATGTACATTTTTCGATTTTGACTTAGTTCATCTAACTCAAATGTATTTGTGTGTGTGTGTGTCTACGTCCTTATTCTTTTTCCCACCATGATAATATTGTAAGTTTCGGAATCTGGAGGTGTTTTGAAGAATCTTAATTATTTGTTCAAGTCATTCCGACTTCCTGTGTTCGAGTTGTGTACTTTTAGTGAGAATAAAACTATGTGATCATTACTTGTTAGATTCCAGTTCTTTGTTGAGGAAAATGTTCTCTGATTTTATAAAGTCTTATTTAAATTCCTTCATGTTTTGAAGATGTTATTTTTAAAATTTTATAGTAACCCTTTTTAGTTTCATTACATTTCTGTAGATAAATCATAACTACCTAACCTTCTGAACTAGAACAATTCTACCGTCACAAGGGGTATAACTCAATGTCTAAGTTAAATTAAGGAAATAGTTTTAAAACGGACGGAAAAAACGTCTTTAGTTTTCGAATAGGATTTTAAGTATACCTCAAACTCCTGTGGGTCGTATTCTTTTTATTCCAAAAAAAAAAAATTTTTTTTTCTTGTTTAAACCTCCTGAGTGTAAAGGGTGAAAGTTTTAAATGATATTTCAATGTTCGATGTCATTAATTACACACTTTTATTTTCACTTTCAATCAGTGAGTCAGGACAGGTTGAGTAACGATGGGGTACCTGGTATCGGACGGTAAGAGGAGACAGGTTATTTAAGAGGTCCGTTCTTATGACCTTGTCCAACGGTAAGGGAAGAAGTCCCCTAAAAGGGCTGGGTTCCGGGTTTAGGAGTAGAGAACGTAGAGGACGTAACCGTCCGTCTAAAACAGGTAGTCAACTACTTACGTTTTACGTTGTATGATATCTTACCTTATAGTAAACCGGTATTGTTCGTTACTTCATGACCATGTGTGATTTTTCGTCACCTTGGAACTTTTGTTATACGCTTCATTTTTCTCGGTCTGTGTCTCAGGTATCATATAATAAAGTAAATTACTTTAGGGTCTTATCCCTTTTTCTTTTAATCACCAATGATCTCTGATCTCGTTCCCTCCTTACCCCTCGTTGACAAGTTCCCATACCCCAAGGAAAAACCCCACTACTTTTATAAGATCTTCATCTGACACTACTGTCAATGTGTTCATATGATTTTCAAGAACTTGAAGTGTGTAGTTTTATATTTGATTATTTTAATTTATTAAAATTTTTTCGAAATTGGAGGTGTTGTATGACAGTGAATCCTGGATCCTTCCGATTTAATCTCATTGTAATCTACAATTGAAGGGGTTCCCGAGTCACTACTTCTTAGATGGACCCTACGTCCTCTTCTCGGGTGTATCCTCCTTTGCCGTTGGGTGAGGTCATAACGACCCTTTTGGGGTACCCGTCTCCTCGGACCCCTGATTTCAGGTGCCCCGACGTTCTCAGTCTGTACTGATTTGTACGCACGTACGTCTACATTGAATGATCTCAACGTACAGTCAGGTCAGTGAGTCAGTACAGGTTGAGAAAAGTTGGGGTACCTGACGTCGTACGGTCCGGAGGGACAGGTAATGGTTGAGGACCTTGAACGAGTTTGAGTACAGACAGTTCAACCACTACGGTAGGTTGGTAGATTAGGAGGTAGCAGGGGGAGAGGAGGACAGAAGTTAGAAAGGGTCGTAATCCTAGAGAAGGTTCCTCAGTCAAGAAGTGTAGTCCATTGGTTTTATAACCTCGAAGTCAAAGTCTCAGTCAGGAAGGTTACTTATAAGACCTGACTAAAGGAAATCCTACCTGACTAAAGGAACGTCAGGTTCCCTGAGAGTTCTCAAAAGAGGTTGTGGTGTCAAGTTTTCGTAGTTAAGAAGCCGTGAGTCGCAAGAAATATCAGGTCGAGAGTGTAAGTACATCTACATTCATTAATCTCTTTGATTAATCTACTGATACAAAATTCAAACAACTCGTGAAAACACCCGGAGTACTTTTGAAATCTCCTTCAGTAAAAAGGATTCTTCCAACCATTCCTCTTATTTATCAGGTACGTCTCGTTACTACCCAGGGTCCCCGGAGTCCTTGGTGATCGTACTCTTCCCCTCTAATTGAGATTTAACCCTCGTGGGAGATGAGGAAACTTGTCCTTCGATGTCCCCTTGTGTGAAGATACGGACAGGAAGTTCTTCTGGTAAAAAAGAAAAACTAAGTCTTAAAACAAGTAAGTCCTCTGATAAGAAAGGGACGGAATTCCTTTTAGTAAAAAGAATTTTAGATTTTAGAATAACCTATAACTAAAGTCATCATCACGTTTATAATTTTTCTTCATTTACCTTAAGATCTTCGTGTTTTAACACTAGTTAAGAAATTAATAAAAAAACCGGCACTTTTGTAGAATGAAGAGAAAAATTGTCTTGATGGATCGAATTATATGAAAGCCACCTACTCTGTGGTGTCACTTTAATAAATGGGTAAGGAATGATCATGTGTCTGTAGTGTATGTGTGTGTGTGTGTGTTTAAATTTCTTGAAAGAGTATCTTTCGAGTTTTACTCATCAGCTCCCCGCCCCCTCCCCCCCTGAGAGGGTAAGAATAAAAAGCTAATCAGTCAACGGGTGTGACTTCCGTTTTTTTAAAATCCGTTAAGAGAACTCCCGTTTTAATAAAAGGTTAAGGGTCGATTGTAAACTTTAAATTTATATGTTTTATAGACACTTTCTTCAAAGAATTGCTGTACTGACTATCTTTTTTTCAACAACAAAAAAAAAAAAGAGTAAATGGACATTACACATACTAAACGGGTCGATCGTCCCGGTAATTTTTCGACAATTGGAAAGAGATCTATCGGTTTATCTAGTACCACGACCGTTTTGTCGAGTCTAGGATATTAAAACATTTATTACAACGAAAATCGACACTTCGATTTACGAAACTCTATAAGACGAAGTAGAAGTCCCTACAAATGAAGTTTTTCGAAATAATTTGAAGTTTTATAAAGAGAACGATCAAAATATTTAAATATTTTCAAGAAAGTAAAGGTTTAACCGATTGATCCTTCTACCTCCTGTGAGGATTTAGTACAAGTGTAGGGTTAGATCTAAGATAACTCTAACTGGTTTTTTGAATTCATAAATAAGTGTTTGTAGGGGGTCTTTAGTCACGGTCAGTCTGTTGTCTAACCACCATTATAGTCCAGAAGTCGGATGAAGTCGTTTGAACCTTATGTATTTTATATCGATTTTAAGTTTATTCGAAGATTTAGACTCTTTTTTTAAAAATTTGTAAGATTACAATATCAAAATTTTGTAAATTAATAAAGTGAGTCTAAAAAATTTAATAGTTGAAAGAGTTAAATATGTAACTCTTTAAAAGTATACTCATCTATTTTATATGTTCAAAGTAGGATAAAAATTTTTCTTACGGTAAAGGTTGATATGTTACCGTACACTTTTAATTAAATCGTTTTTAATTTAACGAGTTATCAACGACACACCGTGGAGAGATTATTCTGACATTAGTAATATAAAGAGGTTTCTAATTCTTCAACATGTAAAATAAGATATTACAGGAAGTACGGGCCTACCGTAGTTACTTAGGTCTTTTAGCTTGTATGGAATCCTTTGTTTTTGATTAGTAAGGATCTCTTGGGTGTGATAATAAATTTAATATTCATAAACATAATCTGTTTCTGTAGTTTAAATTTCGGTCATCAGATCGCGTGTTTGGTTTATCTAGGATTTTCGTGTCTCAAGTTCCACGGTCTAAAATTTAATTTGACTTCAGTTGTTTCGTTGAGATATTCGAGGTTCAAAAATCACTACATGATATATATATACATATGTGTGTGTGATTGTCGTCACTAATAAAACTAGGATTGAACAGTTTTTTACACCGAAAAATTAAGTATTGCTTTTGTGTGTGTGAAATTTTTATGTTAAGTCCCACCCTACTTGACCTACTAACCATCACTGTATATATGTGATGGTACACATTTTGTCGATCGATCACCCTTGGACGATATGCCGGGTCCTTCGAGTAGTCAGTCACGAGACACTAGGGGATCTCCCCACCCTACCCCCCGCGCCGCTCTTCCTCCGAGTTCTCTCACCTCTATATACACATGCATATCGGAGTGACACGTCGTCTTTGGTTTTGTTACATCAATACGAGTTATTTTTTATTATTTCATATACTCTCCTTTATATTTATTTTATTTATGTATGAAGTCATATCATTTTCGATGTAAATTATAGTGTCTTTTTAAGAAGATAAGGGGAAACCTTATCACGGACCATGTGACCTTTGGTATTTTAAAGTGACTGACTACTTTGAGTCGGAAACTTCTTTATTTTAGAAGCACTAAGACTAATATAGGATAAAAGTGACCGATCTTATCTTACGGTACGTTGTATTAATAAAATAATCGAATTACATTCTCCTACTAGTGTCGTATTGTTGAGATCAAAATCGGAAAAAGATTTTGGTGTCAAACTATACTTGTGGTACAATTTCCTGTTCTACTAGACTTTGGGTTATACTTACACGGTGTCCCCTGGTCGTTACACGTTCCTTTTGTAAAACGATGACACGAACCATCGTTTGTTTAATACTTAAAACGTGAGTGTTTCATGTATTACCGGCTTTCAATGTGGTAGAAGTGTGAAGGTTCCTACGATGTAACCTTTTCTCTCAAGACCGAAAATTAAATCATATGAAACAGATAGGAAAGGAGATAGACCAACACTACATATCACCTAGGTAGTTCATGTACTATAAAGAAATTAATCGTCCTATCAAGCAACAATGATTTAAACGTGATGAAAACAATTTGTACGTTACCTGTACGTCCTTCTAAACTAGTATTTTTCGAACGAGTCGTCATCCAACATGTGAAGAAGATGATTTCAGATTGAAACGTACCACCGAAGGTTTGAAGTTCTCTTTCTCTGACTTACTGATTAAATTTCGTAAAAACGAATTCAGATAGAATAATTTTGACGTACTAGAGTTCGTATAAAAAACTATTCCGCCGATTACAAAGTGTCCGTATGGTTTAGTACCTTACAGACAGTGTTTTTCACACTGTATTTAAGGTCTGTAAAGATAGTACTCGGTAATCTAAGTAGTGTGTTGTGAGTCTCTTGTTCGAGTAGACAGAGTAGGGATCCTCGCCCGAGGAATCTCCAAAGAGACTTTCCGGTTCATACAAGGGTATGAACCCCGACCTCCGTTCAGGGGTTTCTTTACTTTATCCGTAACACTGGTGCCTTAGTTACCAATGGTAGAAGGTTTAACAAAAGTTTTCGATGTAAAGACGGAGAGTCTCTCGGCACATACTGTAATTCTTTCATAATTCCTATATTTAGCCCATTTTACGGTTGTTTTCATTTAGTAAAGTCTAGAGTTCTTCGTTTTATAACTCCTAAAATAAGAAAAGATAAATTCACTGAGATTTCAGAGTCCTGATCGACTCTAGTTGATAGTAATGTAATAGCCAATACTTAAGAAACATTTTGTGTGACTGGAATAGTAGTCATCAAACATATATACACGAAAATATATTATGGTTTTTAGAACGGATAAAAATAGTAAAATTCTTTAATTTAAAGGAATTTAAATGGATTTACATTGAAATATGTTAACTCCTTTATTCCTTTTCACAATAGGTATTATTTAAGAAGTAAACTTTTAAATTATGATGAAACCCCATAACTCTTATAAGACTAAAGTGTCCTTGTACTGTAATGTTTAATTTTATAGGGTCCGAGACTGAATTCACATAAACTTGAGTTACATATAATCCTCTATTTTACTTCTGTATCGTCTGTACAGTTGAGATCTGAGACTATGTTGGGATAGTCTTATGATGAGACTAGATTGGGATTGGGATTAATGGTATTCATTAATGTGTTTAAGAGGTCACAAGGGTCCATTGTAGGTCTAACCTTCTTTACGTCTCTTACTGTTTGGTATGAAATGACTAGACAATAGTGAAATCTCATACAATTTATAACGTCACTCCTTGGTAAAGTTACCCAAGGGTAGACCGTTAATGGAATAAAGGAAAGGTCCTATTTTACTTTTTAAGAGATGTTCGATTATAATATTCTCGATAATTGTCCCGTTTCCAAAGGTACTCGTATTCTAAGATTTACTAGTTTCCGTTCCCAATACCAGAAAGTCACGTTTGAAGTTATTTTATCTTTTATTCTATACCTTAAACCAATCTCTTAGAGAAAAAACAATAAATTTAAACGATGAAATAAAACTTTCTAAAGTTTGAATGTTCAAGTTTCTGTCGTACTACTTAAGGATACATAATATGAAAACTGGTTGGCAATTGTAGTATGGTGTTAACGGCAGAGTGAGGTGAAAGGACGGACAGATGTGTGTGTGTGTGCGTGTGTGTGGATGTGTACCTATATGTGTGGGTGTATGTGTACATTTGGATGTCTGTGTCTACATGTGCTCGTCTCTTTCTTTCTAAGGAAAAAAAAAGTGACGAAAAATAAAAAAATTATATTTAAATAAATAAAGTTAGCCTCCAATTAATGAAATGTTATAACATAACCAAAACGGTATGTAGTTGTACTTAGGTGGTGTCCATATGTGCACAAGGGGTAGTACTCGGGACGAGGGAGGAGGGAGGGGTATGGTAGGGAGACCCGGTAGGGTCTCGTGGTCGGGGTTCGTAGGTCATAGTACGTAGTTTGGACCGGACCTGACCGTAGGTTTGATAAAATTTCATCCAAAATCCGTGGTACTGTAACAAGAGAGTTTTGTGAAATCGTATTTAAGTTCTTATTACTGTAAGAGGACACATTAGTATTATGATAATAGTGTGGATTCTTTTAGTTGTACTTATATTATTGTAGATTCTTTTTTGATATACTTTTACGAGGGTAACGAAGTTTTATATTAAATAGAAAAGGTTAGACCCTGGGTTAGTTGTAAATGTGAAACCTAACCCAATAACGTGGTGGAAACTGAAGAACTTAGATCTCGTTAATGGGAAGGAGAGAAATAAGAACTATGGTGACTTAGGAAAATTCTTAAGTCCGGTTAATAGGACATCTCCTCAAGTGTAATAACTAAGTAGAACATAATTCTAAGTCCAATTTTCAAAGGGTCCGTCTTGTGGAATACCACTGGTGAATTGTCTAGTCTTCTGGGGATAGTTCGACAGGGTGGTGTCCGTTACCTCTCGAACTAATGACTTCCAAAGATAGTATTTCTGTTTAAATGGGAAACACTAGTTCCTCATTAAACACCCGTCTCACTTAACTAATGGATGTAAACTTTGTTTAACCCTCAATGTTTGTTATCACTGGATTAAAACAGTAGGGACAAAAATATAATCGACTGTAAGAGGACATTCTTTTCAAAAGGTTGAAGAGAGAAAAGAGTCTAATATATAGGATAAAATAAAACAGAAGTCATTGAGATACCTGGGCAAAGAAAAAATACATGAGTTATACAATATTTGGTATTAGTAATAATAAGAAGAACTTCGACGAGTTATAACGGTTTAAACCCGAAGGGAACACCGAGCCCACCATTTCTTAGACGAACATTACACCCTCTGGACCCAAGATAAGAACCCAACCCTTCTAGGGGACCTCTTCCCTTTCCGATGGGTGAGATCACAAGACCGGACCTCTTAAGGTACCTGTCAGGTACCCTAGTGTTTCTCAGTCTGTGTTAACTCTCTTAAAGTGAAGTGAAGTGTTCGACGAAATTCAACCTAAGATATAGTTATGTTGAACATCAAAGAAAACGGACCTATCATTTAGGAAATAAAAAGGTTCCTCGGGTTTAAAGAAAATCATCACTTATCATAAAATTTTTTAGTTCTACATAGTAATGTGACAGATCAACGAGTCAAAAATCCTTGTCATAATGTGAACAGAGTTTATATTGTACTTTCAAAAGAAAAAAGATAAATGACTTTATTAGATTATCTTAACATAGATATAAAAAAACCAAATAACTTAAGAGGGTACTTTTGTAAAATCATATTTTGAAAAACACCCTATCTAAACAACAACAATTCAACGAGTCGGTACAAAATTGTGAGAAACCTGACGTCGTGTGGTCGGAAGGGACAGGAAGTGATAGAGGGTCTCAAACGAGTTTGAGTACAGGTGACTCAGTCACTACGGTAGGTTGGTAGAGTAGAAGTCAGTAGGGAAAGAGGAAGACGGGACCAGAAAGAGTCGTAGTCCAATAAAAGTTTACTCGACCGAAAAACGTAGTCCTTCGGTTTTATAACCTTGAAGTCATAGTCAGGAAGGTCACTTATAAGTCCCAACTAAAGGTAATCCTAACCGACCAAACTAGAGGAACGTCAGGTTCCCTGTGGGTTCTCAGAATAGGTCTTGGTGTCAAGATTTCGTAGTCAAGAAACCACGAGTCGGAAGTAATACCCGGTTGAGAGTATAAACATGTACTGATGACCTTTTTGGTATCGAAAGTGATGTGTCTGGAGACGACCGTTTCACAACAAAGACGAAAAATTATACGACAGATCCAAACAGTATCGAAAAGAAGAGTCCTCATTCGTAGAAAATTAAAGTACCGACGTCAGTGACAGACGTCACTAAAACCTCGGATTCTTTTCAGACAGTGACAAAGGTAAAAAAGAGGTAGATAAAAAGTACTTCACTACCGTGGTCTACGGTGTTAGAATCAAATAACTTACAACTCAAAATTCGGTCGAAAAAGTGAGAGGAGAAAGTGGAAGTTCTCCGAGGAGAAGTAAAAGACGGTAAATCCCACCACAGTAAACGTATAGACTGAAATAACTGTAAAGAAGGTTGTTAGAACTAAAGTCGAAATCGAAGTAGGTTGGACCGTAAAGTGTACTACATGAGATGTATATTCAATTTATTCGACCTACAATTATATGTCGGAACTATATGAGGAAAGGGTTAAAACTTGGTCAGGTCAAGGTACAGGTCAGGAATTATACTATCAAATAATAAAAGAAATAAGGTATCTTTAAACCAAACAAATTTGGACGTTAGAGTTAACTTCAGTTAAAACCTCTAATATAAAAGGATTATTTATCATGATAAATATATTTTAGAGTTTATATAAAACTTTCTCCATAAATTTTAAAGGAGAAAAAGTCTCTACGAAGGAGAGTATGAAACAAAAACGTATAAACCTAATGGAGGAATGGGAGGGGGTAAAAAGTAATCTGATCAAGTCCAAAACAGATATAATATCTGATAGAGCTTTTCAGTCATAAAATAACAAGATTACAAAGACGAAAAATAGAGTAACATAAAAATATAAATAAGACAAGAACTGAAAAAAACAAACAAAAGTTCGACAAAATCAACCGTTATATGGAGTGTATTCCCCGAAAGAACTATCGAGTCAACCATTTCTTAGGTGAACGTTACGTCCTCTGACACCAAGAGGACCCAACCCTTTTAGGTGACCTCTTCCCTATCCGATGGGTGAGGTCATAAGAACCCGAAGGGGACACCGAGTCACTATTTCTTAGGTGGACGTTACACCCTCTGGACCCAAACTAGGGTCCCAACCCTTCTATGGGACCTTTTACCTTTGCGATGGGTCAGATCATAAGACTTGACCTGGTACCTTAAGGTTTCTCAGACTGTGCTGAATCGCTGAAAGTGAAAGTGTGGAATGTATACGGTAAGAAAGTAAAAGAACAAAACAAGTTACCGATTCAACACAGACTGAAACCCTGGGGTACCTGACTTCGTACGGGACAGGAAATGATAGAGGACCTCAAACGAGTCTGAGTACAGGTAACTCAGTCACTACAGTAGGTTGCCAGAGTAGAAGACAGTGGGTGAAAAGAAGGTCGGAGTCAGAAAGGGTCGTAGTTACAGAAAAGGTTACTTAGTCGAGAAGCTTGGTCCACCGGTTTCATAACCTCAAAGTCGTAGACAGTAGATCTTTAAGACTTTTAAGTCGAAAGTAAAGGAAAATAGAAGTGAATCTCTTTCAAAGAAAGAAAAATAGATGTGAAAATAAAGGAAGATAGATGTGATCCCTTCGGTGAATACCGAATCCGAATCCAACCGAATCGGTGAATCCGAAGGGATCACCGAGTCTGTCATTTCTTAGACGGACGTTACGTTCTCTGGACTAAAGTCAGGGACCCAACCCTCCTAGGGGACCTCTTCCCTTACCGTTGGGTGAGGTCGTAGAACAGACGTCTTAGGGTACCTGTCTCCTTGACCAACCGATGTTCGGTGCTCCAAAGTTTCTCAACCTGTATTGACTCACTGATTGTGATTGTCTTTTAAAAATTTAAAAGTTCAATTTCATGAAAACAGAAACCAAAACAATAATTAAAGATCAATAACATCATACTATACTTTTACAATAGATATAAGAAAGACATTATGTCAAATGATACCAACTAAAAAAATTTTGAGGATACACGAGTATTCTATAAACTACGTTTATACAGATGGTAAATGGAACAAAATTAGAAGATATATAAATGGGTAAAAATAGATGAACTTGACACAAATTTGTTTTTATAGTTTTAGATAAATGATAACAAAATATGATCACATCAAAAGGGACATAATATTTGAAAAACGACAGATAAACCACATTTCTCAAGGTATGTGAAACTAGTAGTCACACTAAAAATCGGGAGTGAAATATGTCACAGTAAGACAAAGGGTGAACGTCGGGAATCGGACGAAAGGTAAGATAACTATAGTTATAGTGTTAGGGACGAAGGAATGACAAAGAAAGGGTTTCGGAACGGGTAATGAAAAATCAGTGGGACATAGTGAAAATCAAATTAACACTAACCATACAGTTATATTTTTAAGAAGAGAAAATCCCTTGGTAGGATTTTACAACCACCCTTACATTTATCATGTCAGTGATACCTCTTGTCATACCTCCAAGGAATTTTTTGATTTTTATCTCGATGGTATACTAGGTCCTTAGGGTGAGGGTCTGTGTATAGGTCTCTTTTGGTATGTAACTTTTCTAGTTACGTGGGGTCACAAGTATCGGTGTCATAAATGTTATCGGTTCTGTACCTTCGTTGGATTTACAGGTATTCGTCTCCTTACCTAATTCTTCTACACCATGGATATAAGTTACCTTACAATGAGTCGGTACTTTTTCATACTTTATTACTGTAAACGTCGTTGTTCCTACCTGAATCTCGAATAGTATGATTCACTCAGTCAGTCTGTTTCTTTTTATATTATTCTATAGTGTGTACACCTTGGATTTTTTACTATGTTTACTTAAATAAATACTTTGTCTTTGTCATTTCAAACACGATGACGAGATCATAGTGGGAGAGAGATGAACGTGTAAAATATTACGGACGCCAGGAGTAAAAAGGATTGATCCGTAAATTACGACCTCAAGTAAAATTCATTAGGGGAAAATGATGATAAATTACAGTTCGAACGAGTCTTTATAGTTGTTGGAGGCTATACATCTCCTATGGTGAAATTATCGACTTCACTTCTCCTTGTTTTCTCGGAGAACTACTTCCACTCTCCCCTCTCACTTTTTCGACCGAACTTTGAGTTGTAAGTTTTTTGGTTCTAGTACCGTTGACCAGGGTGGTGAAGCACCGTTCATCTTCCCCTCTTTCACCTTCGTTACTGACATAAAAGAACCTGAAGGTTTAGTGACGTCTACCACTGTGATCGGTACTTTACATTTCTGTGAACGAAGAACCTTCCTTTTGATACTGTTTGGATTTGTCATATAAGTTTTCGTCTTTATAGTGAAAAGGTCATCAACATATGCCTATACTCTCGACCTGGTATTTCTTACGACTCACGGCTTCTTTGTTTTTACGAAAGTTTAGTACCACGACCTCTTCTGAGACCTCTCAGGGAACCTGTTGTTCCTTTGGTTTGGTTAATTAGGATTTCCTTTAGTTGGGACTTATAAGTAGCCTTCCTGATGACGACTTCGACTTCAAGGTTATGAAACCGGTGAACTACGCTTCTCGGTTGAGTGACCTTTTGAAAGGGACTACGACCCTTTCTAACTTTCGTTTTCCTCTTCTGCCGTCGTCTCCTATTCTACCAATCTATCGTAATGGCTGAGTCACCTGTACTTAGACTCGTTTGAGACCCTATATAGTTTCCTGTCTTCTCGGATCGTACGACGTAAGGTACCCCAACGTCTCTCAGTCTGTACTGAGTCGCTGACTTTTTGTTGATAAATGATACATCATTAGTTATTCGGGAAAGACCTACAGGGAAAAAGAACATAAATGGAGTTTTAAAAATGAAGACACAAAGTTGACTAATGTTGATATCGTAACTCCATGACCAGAAATTGTGAATGGGAATAGAATGAGCCTCTTCCGTTACCGTGGCGTGAGGTCATGAGAACGGACCTTTTAGGGTACCTACCTCCTCGGACCATCCGACGTCAGGTACCCCAGTGATTCTCATCCTGTGCTGACTCGTTGAAGTGAAAGTGAAAAGTGAAAGTACGTAACCTCTTCCTTTACCGTTGGCTGAGGTCACAAGAACGGGTCTCTTTGGGTCCCTGCCCCCTCGGACCACCCGACGGCAGATACCTCAGCGTGTCTCAGTCTGTACTGACTTCGTTGAATCGTCGTCGTCGTCGAATAGAATGAAAATAAGAATCTTGAGGTGGATTATTTGACTTACTAAGGGTGGTTGAAGGGGTCAGTATAGAATCAATTTACTTCGAGAAACGGAGATCTGCAGAGTTTTTCCCGAGTCCTACATCTCATAAGGGACTAAAATGTACCAATTGTAAAATTTTTCGGAACTATACAATTCCTGTTTTACTGACCTGTATTAAGGACTGAGTTTATTCAATTATTTTTTATAACGTGGTCACAATAGATAGTTCTTGACACTTCCCAGAGCCTAAAATGGATGATCCTTTACTTATTCGATATATCGATGGAAAGTACCTACAAACTTCTTCTGTACTTTGAGGAACCGGTCTCTGTTTTCTGAAATAATGAGTACCGTGTCGTTCTTTGTACTCGTAGTCGTATGGACATAGTGAAGGAAGACAGGGTTCAGGATGTTTCCTACTACGTCTATCCGGGGTTTCTTTACTCACTCGTGTTTCACCGAACACATATAGAATAACACAATATGACATATGACATAATATCTTTTCTTTAGAACTCGAACCCCTTGGATATAGAAGATGTCACTTACCATTCGTACTGACGAGAAACGAGGTCTCCCTCTATAAGATTGAAGGTTCCGACAAGTGATATTTTTCAGGACCTTTTGTATCAGACCCCCTTTTTTCTGTCACGGAGACGAATTTTCGTCTGTTACTTTCTAGGTATCTCTTAATACAGGGTTATAATGTAATTAAACATATGACGGTTAGTTGGAAAAAAATCCTGTGTCTTAGGAGTCTCTAAAATGACTACAGTACGAAGGATAAATCAGTACCTATATTCCGTTACTAAGACATCTTGTCGAATATATTCGATAAACCTTTTTCGAGTACTCATTGTGTAGAGGAAGGGTAAAATTGTCAATTCTTGAAAAAAGGACCTAAGGGAAGAGATAACTGTTGAATCTTGACACGCGCAGTACTGTTTGCCATCCTCGTATTGTACTCTAACTTCCCCAGTAGATCTTAGACGTTGAATCGAAGGAAAAGATTCGTGAGAAACTTACCGTTCTTGTATGGAGTCTTATTAATTAAATCTTTGAGGCCCAGATCCTAGGTCTACCGTCCTGTAAAATTTCGAAGGATCCCTAAGGTTTAATATTGGTTCATTTCTGACTCGAAACAAATTTGGATGTCTATTTTTGAATTGATGGGGTACTTATTTTGGATCCTCAATTATAAAATCCTTTCAAAAAATACGGAAAAAAAGGAGGAGACATTTCATGTCCATAACTTATGAACAGAGGTTTACATATTGTACTTGAACTCTTGTCTTATTAATAAAAGAATAAATTATATGAGAATCTTTAATGTCCGTTAAAAAAATCGTCAAAGCGATTATTGTCTCTATTGTGTTAAATTGACAAGTTGGAATTTAAAAGTGCACCCACGTTTGTCTCTAAAAAATTTGAAGTTGTAGTTATACTAAAAGGGACCTTCCGTGTCGCTAACGTTTCGTGTGTTTTAATAGAATCTATTGATCAGATAGGTTAGAGACTCTACTACTTTGTAAGGAGTAGGATATTAAACTTTTTTGTCACCCATGAAGTTCTATGTCTTAAGTGTCTGAAATCGAAATCCACTTGTCAATGTACCAAGGGAAAAATTTTCACGTAGAATGTTCCACGACCGGTTCAGTGAAACCGTCTCTATGTACGTCGATTTTAATGAAAGGAGAACGATTATGGTATATAAGTCGTAAAAGGACTATCCGTATGAAAACCTTATTTGGAGTCTGTATGTGACTTAATGAGACACTTATTTTATAAATCGGAGGAGTCTCGAGAGTTTGTGTCGGACTGAATGGTCCAAGTTTTGACGACTGAGAGATGTCAAGTACGGTCACCCGAAGGGTATATCCGATTAGTAAATTACCATTCGTTTCGTGAATCGATGGAGATCTTCGGATATTATTCGACAGTACATTACATTTTTTACACAATCCTTCCATTCACTTTTACGACACTTTGTGTTCCTCCTTCATGTATGTCTGTTAGTTTAAGTCAGTATTCCCATAGTCGTTTATAAATCTTACGAATGTTTTATTTTACGTACTCAGGGTACACTCGTGACCTGACAGAAATTCTTGACATGGTTCTAATAGGTTAAATATCCTACCGTGTTTACCATCATGTCTCCTTTCTAATAGAAACACAGTGACTAGATTTTACAAATAGAATATTACTGGATCTTATAAATAATACAAATACGGGAAAGATAAGAAAGTAACTAGTCACAACTATTACCATCTTCAACATCTTAGTGTATATTTAAAATTTTTAATTCCATCCTTATATGGAAGTTTTAAAACAAATCTTAAAGTACTTGATATATTCATATATATTTTTTATTAACAAGAAGGGGTTACCATGTCACCTCTTCTTCAGTGGACGATTGTGTCTTCTATGTCGAAACTAGGAACCAGACCCTTCTAAGGTCTTCGTTGATCGGACTCACGGCTTTGATGATTCGGACACGAGATCTCGGGCGTTCGACATTGAAGACTCGGGGATCCGACGTCGATGACTTCGGTAGTACGGATCTAGGACACGAGACCTTATTCTCTTCGGTGACGTATCGTTGACCTCTCACCGGAGACGCACGACGTCGATGTCTTACAAGTGTGTGTCGTTGTTTCTGGGTTCGTGTTGATTTTTATTTATTATTTTTAACTACATGTATATTGTCACTTAGTCGAGTGTATTCTAGTTTATAAAAGAACAAATAATAGAATGGTAATGTGTTGTAATAGTAAAAAAAATAAAAATAAAAATGAAATGAAATGTTATGACATAACCAAAACGGTATGTAACTGTACTTAGGTGGTGTCCATATGTACGCAAGGGTTTGTACTTGGGGGGAGGGTGGAGGGAGGGGTATTGTAGGGAGACCCAGTAGGGGTACGTGGTCGGGGTTCGTACGACATAGGACGTAGTCTGTATCTGACCGCTAAGTTAAGAATGTACTATCATATGTACAACGTTACGGTAAGAGGGTTTAGTAGGGTGGGAGAGGGAGAGGGAGACTCAGGTTTTCAGGCAATATGTGTAGACACAGAAAAAACGACAGAACGTATGTCCCNACGCAAGGGTTTGTACTTGGGGGGAGGGTGGAGGGAGGGGTATTGTAGGGAGACCCAGTAGGGGTACGTGGTCGGGGTTCGTACGACATAGGACGTAGCCTGTATCTGACCGCTAAGTTAAGAATGTACTATCATATGTACAACGTTACGGTAAGAGGGTTTAGTAGGGTGGGAGAGGGAGAGGGAGACTCAGGTTTTCAGGCGATATGTGTAGACACAGAGAAAACGACAGAACGTATGTCCCAGTAGTAACGGTAGAAAGATTTAAGGTATATATACACAATCATATGACATAACCACAAAAAGAAAGACCGAATGAAGTGAGACATATTAGCCGAGGTCAAAGTAGGTAGAGTAGTCTTGACTCAGTTTACATAAGAAAAATTACCGACTCATTATGAGGTATCACATATACATGGTGTCGAAAGAATAGGTAAGTAGACGACTACCTGTAGATCCAACAAAGGTACAGGACCGATAATATTTGTCACGACGCTACTTGTAACCCCATGTACACAGAGAAAGTTAAGACCAAAGGAACCACACATACGGGTCTTCACCCTAACGACCCAGTATTCCGTCGAGATAAACGTTAAAAAATTCCTTAGAGGTGTGACAAGAGGCATCACCGACATGATCAAACGTAAGGGTGGTTGTCACATCCTCCCAAGGGAAAAGAGGTGTGGGAGAGGTCGTAAATAACGAACGTCTAAAAACCTAGCGTCGGTAAGACTGACCACACTTCACCATGGAGTAACACCAAAACTAAACGTAAAGAGATTATTACTCACTACAACTCGTAGAAAAGTACACAAACAATCGGTGGGTATACAGAAGAAACCTCTTTACAGATAAATCAAGAAACCGGGCAAAAAACTAACCCAACAAATAAAAAGACCTTAACTCGACGTATTCAACATAATAGCAATCTGACATTCGGGGACCTCCCGTTCTTTGTTTACGGATCTTATTACGAAAGTATAATATTTGTGTTATTTACAAAAGTCTTACCTTCTTAATAGTTTAAAAAGAAAATCTTTATAGTGTACACCTATGTACTTTGTCCTCCTTTGTGATCAGTTACTGTGATCAACCGACAACCTAATAGTTTTATTCTCATCTATTAAATTCTATAAAATTCCATTATCGTCATATTAAGTTTCTTCAGTTACTAACATCCTCATATATCTTACACACTCAACTCCGTAAGAAAATTCCGTCCGTCTTTAGTCTTCGGTTTTAAAGGAAGAGAGAGAATATAGGGATCTGTATTTGATTCCCGTTGTTCATAAATTTAGATTCAGACTTTTGTATCCCGAGTAGAAAATTCTTTGACTTGACAGATCTATTTTGATCCGATCGGACTTTCACTTTCAACGAGTCAACACAGGTTGAGAAACACTGGGGTACCTGATATGTCAGATACCTTAAGAGATCTGGTCCTATGATCTCACCCATCGGCAAGGGAAGAGGTCCCCTAGAATGGTTGGGTCCATAGCTTGGTCCCAGAGGACGTAACGTCTACCTAAGAAATGGTTGACTCGATAATCCCTTTGGGGTCCAATCGGACGACGACAATTCAGTACAGTCAGTACAGACTGAGACACGTTGGAGTATCTGTCGTCGGGTGGTCCGAGGGGGCAGGGACCCTAAGAGGTCCGTTCTTATGACCTCACCCATCGGTAAACGAAGAGGTCACGTACTTCACTTTCCACTTTCACTTCAGCGAGTCAGTACAGGCTGAGAAGCGTTGGGGTATCTGACGTCGGGTGGTCCGAGGAGGTAGGTACCCTAAAAGGTCCGTTCTCATGACCTCACCCCACGGTAACGGAAGAGACGTCCAATCAGACCAGGTGTCGTATGTCTTCGTTTCGAGAAAAACCAGTGAATCCCCAAAGGGTCTAATTATTGACAGAAATATGAGTGGGTGTTTTTGGACCATCAACTGTAGTATTGGATAAAGGATGTACTTTCTTGATTATTTAGGGAAATAAGATTTTATGTTTAATACATGTTAGTGTCTTATTTACTTCTTTTTGTCGTATTACCCCCTCCAACGACAACAAGTCAGAGATTCAACACAGACGGAGAAACGTTTGTCCGTCTCTCAGCCTGTGCTGAGTTCGCTGAATCGTCGTCGTCGTTGTCTGGTCCTATTTATCTTTTAAAAATTTAAGTGTGATCACCTTTGACCTTAGTTAGTTCGGTGTCTTTAGTGAAATTTTATTTATGGATTTTCATATATTCCGATATCTCTTTTTATTATAACTGGACCTATTGTTTTAAAGTCTTGTGACTGGTTTGTCTCTATTATTTTTACTCTATGTAAAAATACTCGCTAGTTAGGTCCTTTAGATATCCTCACGATATTTGTTACCTCCATATTCTTAGTTCCCCTTTGGTTACAAGTAGAGTCGTGACAAGTGTTATCGATCCTGCACCTTCGTTGGATGTACAGGTAATCGTCTACTTACCTATTCTTTTAACACCATGTATATGTGTTACCTTTTAAGTCAAGTCAAGTCAGTGAGTCAGCACAGGCTGAGAAACGCTGGGGTACTTAGCGTCGTGTGGTCCGGAGGGACAGGTAGTGGTTGAGGGTCTCAAGTGGGTTTGGGTACAGGTAGCTCAGTCACTACGGTAGGTCGGTAGAGTAGGAGACAGCAGGGGAAAAGAAGGACGGGGGTTAGGGAGGGTCGTAGTCTCAGAAAAGGTTACTCAGTTGAGAAACGTAGTCCACCGGTTTCATGACCTCAAAGTCGAAATCGTAGTAAGGAAGGTTTCTTGTGGGTCCTGACTCGAGGAAATCGTACCTGACCAACCTAGAGGAACGTCAGGTTCCCTGAGAGTTCTCAAAAGAGGTTGTGGTCAAGTTTTCGTAGTTAAGAAGTCGCGAGTTGAAAGAAGTGTCAGGTTGCGAGTGTAGGTATGTACTTGTGACCTTACCTTATAATGAGTCGATAATATTTCTTTTGTAAACTTAGTTAAGATTACTCCATCTACTTTGACCTCGGATAATATGTCTCACTTCATTCAGTCTTTCTTTTTGTGGTTATGTCATATAATTGTGTATATATACCTTAAATCTTTCTACCATTACTACTGGGATATATACTCTGTCGCTTTCTCTGTGTCTATATTTCTTGTCTGAAAACCTGAGACACCCTCTTCCGTTCCCACCTTACTAAACTCTCTTCTCGTGACTTTGTACTTACACATTATTATCTAGTGGTCAGGTTCAACCTACGTACTTGGTTCCGTGAGGGTCGGTCACGTGACCCTGTTGGGTCTCCCTGCCCTACCCCTCCCTCCACCCTCCCCAAAGCCCTACCCCCTGTGTACATGAGGGTACCGACTAGGTCCAGTTACATACCGTATTTGGGTGATGTTATAATATTTCATTAATAAGAGGTTAATTTTATTTAATTAAAAATTTTTTCTTAGTTACCTTTTTTTGTGTTCTTTAAAAGAATCTCCACTGTACATTGTTCTTCAAAAACTAATTTTTGACATAATTTTTTTGTCTGTGAATATGTCCGAAGGATGTTCTCTGAGCCCCGAAGAGTCCACCGAGTCATCATTTCTTGGATGAACGGTTACGTCCTCTACGTTCAAGTTAGAGGCCCAGTCCTTCTAGGGGACCTCCTCCTTTATCGGTGGGTAAGGTCATAAGAACGGACCCTTTAGGGTACCTGTCTCTTCGGACGACCTGATGTCAGGTATGCCAACGTTTTTCAGTCTGTCTTGACTCTTTGACTTGTGTGTTCATGTTCTCTGAGTTAAATATCTACTTCTGTGTGTGTCTGACTTTCACTCCCTTATCTTTTCCGATAAAGTACCTTTACTTTTGTTCTTTTACTTCCGTTGTAATAAGTATAGTCTGAAATTTGGTTTCCGATGTTCTTCTCTGATCGTTCCCGTAATATATTACTATTCCCGTAGTTATGTTCTCCTCCAAAGAATGTGAGTTATATATACGTGGGTTTTTACCTCGTGCATTTATTTATTTCGTTTACGATTATCTGTATTTTTCTCTTTAAATATTACAGTATTATTATCCCCTAAAATTGTTTGGAAAATGTAGTTACCTATCTATTAAGTCCGTCTTTCAGTATTCTTTTATCACAAGAGAGGTTGTGGTGATGGTGGGTGGGTCGGTGGGTAAGTGGGTGTGTGGCTGTGTAAGTGGGTACGTGCCACCTTATAACGAATCGGTATTTTTCTTACTTTAAGACGGTAAACGTAGTTTCACCTACTTGGATCTCTTATAATACGAACCACTGTATTCAGCTTATGACATACTATGGTGAATAGACACCTTAGACTTTTTATTATGTCTATCTTTTTACTTATGTGTATTTTTTTGTCTTTACTTGAGTGTCTATATCCTTTGTTTAATCACAAACGTCCTTCCTCCTCTTTCTCCCCGAGAAATCCCCATCCCCTAATTCTCTATGTTTCGTAGTAATATTTCATCTATTTGTCTTCCTATATAACACATTGTGCCCTTTAATGTCGGTAATGGAACATTCTTGAAAATTACCTTGTATTTGATGTTTTTAGGACTTAGTGATACGAAATGTACTCTTTGAAAATAATATCTAGTCGATATGAAGTTACTTATTTTCTTAAGGTTTATTTATGTATTATTTCGTTATTTTTGATAATGTGACTCATGACTCATATTTACTTCTTACTTAGGTTTATTCTCAAGTTGTATTTTACATTCCTATCAGTCCTATTCTTTTATTATTTTGAAGATGTCTTTCTCTTCCCTTGTATCTACTAAACATTTTTTTTTTTTTACTACTCTTATCGTGTTGGAAGAAAAGTTGAAATAACTTGTGATGTTTTCCCACTCAATCATGGTCTTAAAACTCCTTTTTAATAAAACCTGTATATGACTATTAATTTGTAAGATATAAATCAGTTTGATACTTGGATCATATTGCTCTTTTACTTCTATAGAAGTCTGTAGTTTTTTTTTTTTTTTGGTCTTTTTTTAATGGAGGTCCACGAGAAATAACATAATAAGTTCTTTCATGGGGTTATTTTGTTCTTTTTTACTCCCCCTTTACTGGACCCTATGGTCTTTTTATTTTTTGTCACTTTTAAATCATCTTGTTAGTTTTTTATCTAATGTCAATACGTCGGTTGGATTTTTCGTTAATTTTACCGTCTCCAGTAAAGTTCTTCTTACAGTGGTTCTTTTTTCCTTATTTGTCTTAGTAAGGTTTATTTTTAAAATTAATTGGTAAATAAAGTATTTTGTACACTCCAACGGTGTTCGCGATTCTGTCGATTCCATACTACCCCCGATTGTGTCCTAACCTCGACCTTTCCTACCCGTCTTACACTTTGTTTCTACCTCGAGTTAGGACGTTGGTGGCAGTCCGAAAACGTAATGAAGAGGGACCTGACACTGTGTCAAGTTTTAATGTCATCCTTAGTCTCTTCTATCCCGTGTTGAGGATTTACCGTGCGAACGTCGGTTGTGCGTCAAGACGGTCTCATACTGGTTTCGTTAATGCGTCGGTCGTACCCCATCACCCTCGGTAAAACGTCTGGATAAACGTGAGCGGAAGGAGAGGAGTCCCTACGTGTGCCCCGTCTTTAATAAAGAAGGCGAGAATAAAAGTTCTAACAGATATCCTACTACTCAGTTCAGAGTCGGAAGGGTTCGAATCAATAGTAGGGCAATGCGTTAACCTTTTTACACCTGTCGTCCTTATAGTTTTTCGGATAGACGTAAATGTTAGATTAAAGGATGCTGATTAGAAGGTCTAAACCGACTTTTCAGTTTGTGTTACTCGTAACGTAGACCGCCCACGTCATGTAGTGGAGTGGCTGAGAGAGTCGCACTTTCGAAGCGACGGGCTGCGGTCTCGGACGACGTCGTTCGCGTCACCTTTCTCGGTACCAGATGACGAAATATCTGAGTGACGAGTCTTTTGTGCTGTTAATCCGACCGAGACGGTAGTAGAGACTACCGTGACCCGTCCACTCAGTTTCTATTACCGTGGAAACTTTACCTGAAAATATTTAGGTAAATACCTCTACGTTTCTAATATTAAAAATTATCTTTTAATGTAATATGATGATCTAGTTAAAAAAGGTGAACCTATTACCATAAAAAGTAGGGAAGGTGAGATTAAACCTTCAGTTACATCACATTTATTGCGATGTCGTAAATAAATGATAATAGTAGCTCGGGTGTCTTCGTTTCTACTAATCTCAGTTAAAACAGTAAAAACTCAATTACTCCATGCTCCCATGAAATCAGAAAGATTCACAGTTTAATTTTTTAACGGTTTATGTTTTAATAGACAAACTTAAGCGATGAAAGACACATGACATGTTTTCAAATTCTGTATAGGTATATCAAAAGATATGTTAGATGTCCCTCCGTTAAACCGATTTGTGTTATCCCTCTATTAAACTTCATCAGTCACAGTGACCAGACATGATATTCCAACGTAGAGAGGGAAATGTAATATTATAAACAGAGTCATCAATTTAAACAAAAGAACAGGATCATATAATTATATTTGATCTTTATAAGTTTACGATATCCGTTCATTATACAAGTTTCTGATGAATTTGCCCGGAACGGTGTCTGATTGAACTACCCACCCTTGTCCTTCCATAATAAAGAAGTTTGAATTTTTTATGTCAACTGACAACTTGTGTCCTTATCATCATATACGGGGATTTCTGTCATGTTTCTCTTACTTTTTTGTAGTAAAGATCCTTCGAAACATGACTAGAACACTCCTGTCAAGTTTTACATGATTTATAGTAGTACCCTATCTTTTAGAAAACGATTTTGACAAACCCCGTTAGTATATAATGAAAAGTTTCGACGATACTTTAAGAGATGACCGGGTTTCTGTTAATATAAATTGGTATCCCCATTATACTGTATTTACAACTGACTTAAAGAATTGTCTTCGTCACGACAAAATAGTAAAACATAATTAAATACCCGATAATCCTCAGTAGACGACGTGATAATGAAGATAGACTACTAATAGACTATAATTTAATCAGATATAAAATTATACTCTTATGAAAGATGAACACACATTTCGCTTGGTTTTATCTCATAAAATATTAATACCACAAGAAGAATTTTTCCTTTCTCATTAATAAAATACACCTTATCAAAAGAAAACTAGTTTACGTAGTATTTCAAGGTTTTGTAAGACACAAGGTTGGTGGTATTTCTAAAATAACTCGTGGTTATGACTTTTTTATTTTATACAGTCGTACAGATCATTAAATCCGAAATTCTTTCGTTTAGACTACAATTCTACTTAAACCCCTGATACCATACTGTGACGTACTGAAAATTTGCCTCTTCTATTTTACGTATCCATTGTCTCGATGACTTTTAAGTCTTGAGATAGGACGTAGAAGGTCATTCATGGAAAGGGTTCGAGACCTTTTACTAATAAGGTTTTCCACGGGTGACCTCTATCCATAGATTTTAGTATTCGAACTCTTACTTTAATAAAACTCTAAATAATTGACCGTGTTATTTTCCCCTAACTATTTAGTCATCTTTGTTAGGAACGTGGACACCTCTAGACATAAATGTAGGACGAGTTCATATAAATTACTCACCGAAGAGAAAGGACATTATTAGAGGGATGACTGAGATGGAGACGAGTCTTGTCCGGTCCCAGACTCTGTCGTAATACGTTGTTGGGTTGTGTATTTTGTAAATGTCTCCACCTCACTCTTAGTAATATAATTATTGTAATTGTTATCACTAGTCAAGTCAAGTCAGCGAGTCAACACAGGCTGAGACGCTGGAGTACTTAGCGTCGTGCGGTCCGGAGGGACAGGTAGTGGTTGAGGGTCTCAAGTGGGTTTGGGTACAGGTAGCTCAGTCACTACGGTAGGTCGGTAGAGTAGGAGACAGTAGGGGAAGAGGAGGACGGGGATTAGAGAGGGTCGTAGTCTCAGAAAAGGTCACTCAGTTGAGAAACGTACTCCACCGGTTTCATGACCTCAAAGTCGAAATCGTAGTAAGGAAGGTTTCTTTAGGGTCCCAACTAGAGGAAGTCTTACCTGACCAACCTAGAGGAACGTCAGGTTCCCTGAGAGTTCTCCAAAGAGGTTGTGGTGTCAAGTTTTCGTAGTTAAGAAGTCACGAGTCGGAAGAAGTGTCAGGTTGAGAGTGTAGGTATGTACTGGTGTCCTTTTTGGTATCGGAACTGATCTACCTGGAATCAGCCGTTTCATTACAGAGACGAAAACTTATATGATAGATCCAACGAGTATTGTAAAGAAGGTTCCTCATTCGCAGAAAATTAAAGTACCGACGTCAGTGGTAGAGGTTACTAAAACCTCGGGTTTTTTTATTTCAGACTGTGACAAAGGGGTAGATAAAGGGTACTTCACTACCCTGGTCTACGGTACTAGAAGCAAAAGACTTACAACTCGAAATTCGGTTGGAAAAACGAGAAGAGAAAGTGAAAGTAGTTCTCCGAGAAATCGAGGAGAAGTGAAAGACGGTATTCTCACCACAGTAGACGTATAGACTCCACTAACTATAAAGAGGGTCGTTAGAATTAAGGTCGAACACAAAGAAGGTCAGGTCACAAAGAGTACTACATGAGACGTATATTCAATTTATTCGTCCGACTGTTATATGTCGGAACTGCATGAGGAAAAGGATAAACCTTGGTCAGACAACAGGGTACAGGTCAAGATTAACAACGAAGGACTGGACGTATGTCTAAAGAGTTCTCCGTCCAGTCCGCCAGACCATAAGGGTAGAGAAAGTCTTAACAGGTGTCAAACAACACTAGGTATGTCAGTTTCCGAAACCGTATCAGTTATTTCGTCTTTATCTACAAAAAGACCTTGAGAGAACGAAAAAGGTACTAGGTCACCTACAACCGTTAAACTAGAGACCAAGGAGACGGAAAAGATTTTGGTCAAACTTGTAGTCCCTCAAGTGCCAAGTGTATAACGACTTCGGACCGAACCTCTTAAAACTCGTAATTTAGTCACTTGATTTTACCTGACGTTACCCACTTAAATTGAGTCTACTGGTAATATAGATGATGACACCCGTCCTTAGGGAGTCTTCTTTACCTCATCGGTAGTACCAGTTGTTTTCTCAGACTTTACGTCATGAACCTACGTTAGAGTTTTTACTGTCTTACTAGAGACAAGCAGAGGTTCCGTTTGGTAAGTTATAGTGTCAATAGGTTCAGATACGGGGTTGGTCATTGCGACTTCTTCGACTTCAACTTACCAAAATACTTCTGGATGTTCTGGAAAATCTTGATTGTGGGTTTTGTCTACAGGAAAAGTAATATCCCCTGACCTTACGTTTTCATCCTTCAGTTCTTTGTGGAACTCATTGTCCGTTTAAACCGGAACCTTACGCGTTACTTCGTCCCGTTTCTAATTATCTCAAAACGGTTCTTTTACGTGACCAGTATCGTTTGTGGGAGAAGGTTGTTGTGTTCTCTTCTGAGATGTGTACCTGTAGTGGTCTGCCAGTTGTGGTTTTAGTCTAACTAATATAAGAAACGTCGGTTTCTATCTCTTCGAGATATGTCAGTTGTTTTTGTTTTGGTCCTTGACTGACACCGAGTCTAGTACTTGAGGAATAATGGTTTGTTATCACTATTTATTATTATTTTAGTTCCCTTCCTGATCCTCCCTCTCACGAAACTCTAGAAGTCTCACCACCTATGTCTTGTCTAGTAACGAGTTATTCGGGATGGGTTTCAGTCTTTAGGTTGAGGTTGAAGTAAGGTAGGGAATCGACAAAGTGATATTTACCCGTAACCTAAGTTCCACAGTTTATATCGACGTGATCTGGTTACAGTGACTCGACGACGATACCAGTCCCGAAGTAGATACCGGGACCTGAGGAGCTAAATAATCCATCATTTAAACTATTTCCGTTTCTTACATACAGGGTTAAAAGTCCACTATGCTTTAGGTTCTTATGGTTTCTGGGACTGACAAGTGAAAGTCTTAAGTTCTTCTAGTCATATCGAACCTTATGACTAGGTTGATCTTATTCTATTGTCTGATTTATCTTTCGGGACGTAGATATCTCGCTCGTAACGGTGTGTTCTAGTATCTCCACAACTAATCGTTGTGAAGTTACTGTCTTTCATTTAAAATTTGTTGGTTAAACAGTTGGGATTCAGTTCTTAATCTACATCCGTTTGGGGTTTTGGATTGTATTAGTGTATTGTAAGAACGTTCAAACTGAGATTATTCATTATCGTATTGACCTATAGACGTAGAAACCGTACCTATAGTCACCTGTGACCTTCACTCTTACTACAGAGGTCGATTGTAAATACCATAACAACTGTATTAGTTTTGTCTGAGTTCCTTATGACTTTGATTCTTTACCTTGTCTTGTGTCCTTCCATGGTTATACATACCTTTGGTTATCCTGAGACTCCTTCAACTCCGGGAAGAGAAGACACTTCTAGGGGTCTAAACAAACCCGTTGTTAATTTCCTATGACTTTACGTTGACGACGGTTAGAACTTTCTGTGTCAGAGAATTTCATGGCACGACTTTCGGATGAGTGACTTGTGATCTTTTTTACAGAGTCGAGTTCAAGTCCAGTTTCTTAGTGTGAAATAAACTTCAAATATATTTAAAGACCTTTACACTCAATTTAGGGACCCAGTCCTTCTAGGGGACCTCTTCCTTTACCGTTGGATGAGACCATAGGAACGGACCTTTTAGGCTACCCATCTCCTCGGATCACCCGATGTCAGGTACCCCACTTCTCTCAGGGTGGTAGTATGTGTAACAAACAAAGTATAATACCATAGAAAAGTTATAGGAAACGTCAAGTAGAAGGAGGGTAGTAGATTGTGTATGGGATATTATTTGTGATACCAATAGTACCCCTGTCTCCTCCTCTTTCGTACTCGGACTGTTGTCTCATAAGGTAGTAGGTCGTAGCTCCATACTCAAGACGTATAGGACACCGGTAAAGTTCCTAGGACTAGGTATGGCCGGTTAGTTTTTACGTTTTGAAAGTAGGTTTACTTCCAGTTGGACTAGAGACGTGTGGTCTCGATGTAGAGTTTCGGTACTTTAGAAAGGTTTATAGAAGGTACCTTTCTTTTCCAGATCTCGTATTTAGGTTAATTTTTTTTTTTTTGGATACCGTATTTCTTTATATCTCTCCATCTCTCACAAGTTCTGTACCTTTTAGTCAACCTGTTTTGATCAAAGTAAAGGATTTTTACGACACGAAAAAAGAACGGACGTCCGGTGATACATACGACGAAAGAGAAAAGTGGATTAAGGATAAATATGTAATTCTGAGTTGAGTCGGTAGTAAAAGGTCCCTTCCTAAAGACACTGGAGGATTGGTCTGTGGACGTTGTGACGGTAAGTTACTACTTATGGAGATAGTCCGACGAGGGGTCCCTAGGAACACGAGAAAGACCGGATCGTAAATAGAGGGACAATAGTCAACAGACTATTATACAGAGATAGAAGATGGTTGGAAGTCGAATAGACTCGTATATTCCCGTATCCCTGACACCGACAGGACAAATGTTAAGGAAGGATCGTGGACTGAGTATGAACCCCGATCCTGTCATAAAGTGTTTACTTAGTCCGTTAACTAAAGAAAGAAAAGTGTGAACTCCAGTGTTTCTGTGTCGGAGACATCTCCTTTCTTTGAGGTTTTACCGTATAAAGAGATTGCACCTCATGAAGCCTTTGTTTAAGTTGTACTAGAGATTGAAAGAATCAGAGATAAGTAAATGTAATAAATGATTCAAGAGGTGTTAAATAAGAAAAACTCCTCAATCGACAACAGAAACTTGTCTTCATAACTGAGACAGACAGACTCAAATTGGGGGTGAAGGATAGACGAACTTTTCTTAAAAAAAAAATAAAACCGTTCTTTAACTTCGTTCACTAAGGAATAGGAAAAAGTCAATGGTTAGTGTTAATCGTCTAGTTACTGGTATGTTCAGAAGTTATTTTATGAAATGAGTTACAAACGTAATTTGACGATCACATAAACAGAAGATCGAGACAATTACGTTGGGAAAATTTTAGCCGAACGGGAAGAGTCTATATCACGAAATGGTCTTTTAAGTCCCCTATTTTTTTACTGTAAATCCAATACTCCTTTTCTAAGGAATGAAATATTGAAAAGGTGAATCTTCGTCAGGATTCATTATGTAAGTGACGTTTGGTCGTCGTGATCCGAAGAAAATCAGTGAAATATTGTGACTGTCTTAATAAGCAATTTTAATCTGAAGAGTAAAAGTATAGTCCCCTCTGTAGTTGTAATCAAAGATAAAATTTGTGTTTTCAATAAGTATGTAAGACCTTGACGTCTTTCGAAAAATTTACCTAAATTCCACTACCTACGTCCTAACAGACTTATAAACAAATTATCTTTAATAATAATAGTTGGTTTAATATAAGACCTTTCCGTTAGTAAAGAAGTGATGTCACATCATTATGGAAAAGGTCAGATGTGTTTTTTATTTATGATGTATACTTTTCCATAGAATGTCATGTAAGTCAAGATGTCTCATGATGTAATGACGAACAGTTGATCGTTAACATGGTATTAAGTTGGACGACGTTGATATTTCGACTTAGGACTGAACTAATTTGTTTTCTGTGGTGTTCACATACTCAACACGTATAGATACACATCTGTCGTTGTAGTCCCTACTTTTATTGTTAAAATTTAGGAATTATGGATTTATTTTATTGTAGACGTTACTCTTCTTTCGTCTTGTAGATGACCCCTTATTTTTAGTTAAGACGGAAATTAAAAGATAAGATGAACCACATCCAAAAGACTTCTTACAAACAGATATCTGTTCACTTCATTTAAAAGACGTCTCTCTACTTATATAAAAATAGTAGGTTATATCGTTTCCGTCTACCCCTCTCCTTTTGATAGGATTTTAACGAGAGGATAGAGTCTAGTACTCCAAGTATCGTGTACTATACAGACGTGATCAAGAGTCCCCGGTGTTCTCTGACCGGTAGAGCCATATCGACGGGGACCAGGATGGTCCGGGGGTAGGTCCCGACTCTTCAGTGACAGAGTTACGTACACAATAGGTAAGTACTTAACCCCGTGAGACCGAATCCTTTGTAACCCTAAGTATTTACTTTGGTTTCACAAAATTTTTCATGTCTAATTCCCTTTAAAGGGATCGAGGTTTAATGTCTTTTTAAAGTCCACTGACCATGTCAATATCTTTGTTTCAAACTTACCGGTCTCCCGTCCCTTCCAATCATCAATGTTCCTCCCAAATCCGTACTCTTTGGAAACTAAATATTGTGTTCAGGTAGTGAATAGCGGTATATTTATACTCCTTCAGTAGACTGAGGAGGTACGAAACCAAAGGATAAGACATGTCTCCACCAATATCATGAACAGAGTGTCACAATGTTTCTGACTTATTGAATGATACCCCATTAGGGAATCTCCTTATAAACTATTTATAATCGAAACTAATATTTTGTATACCTATGTTTCCTTAATTTTATATAAAAGTGTGAAACTTTGTTATTTTAATATCTTTTCAACATTCTAGTTTAATACTTAAAAGGACTTAGTATACTCTTATTCAACAGTAGGAATAAAGGATAAGATTTATAAAATCATATAATGAAAGACATACACATTAAAAATTTCGAAATTCATAGATATCACAAAAGAACCCCTGTAAGAGGTGTTATTGGTCTTTTATTGGTAGTTCTAGTCTTTTGATTATCACTATACGACGATGGTAGATTAGGTATCTGGAGTCTATTCCCAGTCGTAAGTAGAGTTATTGCAAGAAATATCGTTTCGTCACTCAAGTCTTAGTGTACACACAATCAAAAATAAGAAAAAATTAGACCTTCTCTAGGAGGTAGAAGAGGACTGAAAGTACTGGAACTGTGAAAACTTGTATTTCAAGTTAACAAAATCTTTTTCAAGAAGTTGAATCGAACCAGACTGTAAAAGGGTGTCAGTCTAAGTCCAATGTTTAGAAATATACTCCTTATAGTGTCTTCACTGTGACAAAAGGTAAAACTAACCGGAATCTCCATACCTATTGAAACTAGTAAAATAATTCACCACAGATGATCCGAGGAGGTGATTTTTCAATGTAAAAGGGGGAGACGTCAGCTATTTATAACTTCCTTTCCCGTTATGACACTTTGATACATTTATAGAGTAAGGATTAGTTCGAAAGTTATGTAAAAACATACATACAGTCAAATTTTTTTTCACTCCCCAACCTCCTTTACACGTCTTCCGTTCGATACGTTACGGTCGTGACAGACCCGAAGGGACGGAGAGACTTAGAGTCATTCATCTCCAACCTCTTTCTGAGGAAGTTGAGCAGAGTGTAGAAGAGGTTTCACACTTGGAGTTTATTCCTCTATTTGTATATTTGCACACGTACGCACGATTAAACGAAGTCAGGACAGTTTGAGAAACGTTGGGGTTCCTGATATCGGGTGGTCCGAAGAGAAAACTTCGTTAAGTGGTCCGTCCTTATGACCTCACCCAACTGTACGGAAGGAGGTCCCTAGAAGAGTTTGGTCGCTATCTTGGGTACAGAGAATACAGAGGACGTGACCGTCCGTCCGTGAAATGGTGATCACGGTATACCCTTCGGGTTTGTATATTCGTTTATAGTGGTTTATTTTTAAATTCTTTTTTGTTCCTTTACGGAAAGTCATCTATGCCTTATAGATAGTCTTGGAGTGTATATATCACATTACGACTTTTGTAAGGGTTATATCAATTTCCGTCTGATCTTAATACTTTGAAGGACATCTAAGATTAAATGTCAATTTTCTACAATTTCAAATCGTTCTTTCTCTACGTTTCCTGTACTGACTCTTGACAGTTTCCATGTCCCTTTCGTCATGAGGACACGTGACACTCGTTCCTTCCCCTCCATTCTTCTGAATTTTAGTCTCGTCAAGTCGTCATAGATACTTTAGACGGTTCTAAAATAAAATGTAGTGTCTTTTTGAAAATTTGGTTCTCACATTGAAAATTACCCGAAGGGACCACCGAGTCAACCATTTCTTAGACGGACATTACACCTTCTGGACCCAAGTTAGGGACCCAACCCTTCTAGGGATCTCCTTCCGTACCGTTGGGTGAGGTCATAAGAATGGACTTCTTAGAAAAGTATGTTATACAAAGTATTTTATACATAGAAAAGTATTTTGTACGTTGAAAATTATTTTATACAAGAACTATTTCTCTGGTAGTATTAGAGTTTTAACTTTTCGTACACGTCTCGATGTAAAAAATTTTTATATATATATATTTCAAAAGGGACCACCGAGTCTACCATTTCTTAGACGGACGTTACGTCCTCTGGACCCAAACTAGGGACCTAGTTTTTCTAAGGGACCTCTTCCCTTACCGTTGGGTGAAGTCATAAGAACGGACTTCTTAGGGTACCTGACTCCTCGGACCGTCTTATATCAGGTACCCCATTATTTTTCAGCCTGTATTAATTCGCTGATTATGTGTGTCTAAAAATATAATGACTTTCAGTCGTACCATAGTTGTTCACTGATCACATCAATAATAACGGTAACAGATTTACCATAAAATTACCTGATCGTTATAAAATTATTTTGTTTCTACACATTTAAGTATTTATACTATGTAAATAAGGTATTTTAACTAGAAAAAAGTTGTTTTAGTCTGATACAGTATTAGGTCTAAAAGTGTTTTGTACAGAAAATAACCGTAATTGAAGTTTCATCCGAAGACTTCGATCACATATGTATCAAAAATGAGTAACATTTAACCTCGGTAATGAGTGACGACTCTCATCTATATTAGACCTTAATAATTATCTCAACTATGTAATATACATCTAGTATCGATCATGTAATATACCATAGGTTTGTGACATTACTTGATACATACTATTTAATAGTAACGGTATCTTATATAATATTTTTGAAAATTAAATAAACACATTCACTAATGATGTCGTAATGAAAATTGGAGTGAATGTAGTTAATAAATCCGGATATTTTACAATTCAAGAAAGAAGTTCCAAAAATTGTAATCCTGTAATAAAAATTTTACTTTTTTGTCGTCGTACAACAAGTTAAACAAGTCCATGGAAAATCTCTGATATGGAACTAGATCTTGTCATCTTTACCAGAACCATCTTTAATCGAAGTCGAAATAAACGAGAATTTGGAGGAGGAAATAATCCACATATATATACATATAAAAACAATAGAAATTAAGTTACGACGAAGACATATATAATCAAACTAAGATAATTTTCACAGAAAAAAAGATTTTACTTGTTTTTCAAGATTAGAAATTTTCCAACTTTATAGGTGTGAATCTACAGACCATATGTAAACGATTGTAAAATTTGTTATACATTATCAAGTATCAGTTTACTGATGTCCATCATGTTTAATTTTTTTTTTCAAAGAGTGGGTTTTAAAGAACCGTATATAAACTTCTATACGACAACGGAATATATTGATAAGGTGACGTAAAGTAAGGGTAGAATAGACGTAATTATATTAACGAATGAGTCGAAAGTGATACTACTACTATAAGAGTGGTACGTAGATTCTAAATTACAGCAGAGAGAGTACACTAAGTACTTTTGTAAGTTAAAACCCTGTGTCTCTAGTCCTTACTAAAAACTGAACAAGAACCCTGTCATCTCGGGTATAGAATACCCGTATTTAAATGTGATACAACGGTCAATACACCATCTTAATAAGTGTTTATAAAACTGGTCCTAAAATCGAGTATGTGGAAAATGAATGGTTAGAACAATCGTAGTATATCAATGGGAATTAGTACACAATTATCAATTATAAGTTTTAGTGAAAACGTTAAAAGGAGAATCGTGAAAGATGTTTTCTACATGTCAGTTACTTCTTAGTAATTAAAACTGGGGGAACAGAAGGACAGAACCCTCAATTTCGGGTACGTACTATTTTCGAATAATAACCCGTATGAAAACAATTACCATGTGAGTGACATATAAACGATATGTTTATAACATAGAAATAAAAGAGTGAACTGAAGGGTGATTTAATTGGTAAAGTGAAACTATAGAGGTAAGATTTATCAGTGGTAAACAAAATCGAAAAAGAATTTAGGTGGGAAGTACAAGTCGGTAAGGTCGTTCAAAACTTCAGTAAAGATGATGTGAGTCTGTAAAAGGTTAGACAATCACGATGTTTTTCCTAGTGACAGGAATCGATTTATAGTCTATATGTAATGGGAAAATCCTGATAATGAGGTTACAAGAAATAGTCACAAGTCACCAACTTATGATAGTTAATAAACGAGAAATAAAGATTCGAGATTTACATATACACGAAAAATTGCACGTTTACTATAAAATACAAGAAAATTAACTCTTTCATTAACAAAAGTTAGTGGAGACGTAGTAACTTGTTTCGACTAGGAATCCTAATTAAACTTTGTTCATTGTGGTCTTGTTTTGTGATAAAAACGCGACTTTGTCTTTTCGGTCAAAGATTAAATAAAGAGGTGAATGTTTTATACATATTTTAATTTATAAAGGATGATACAAGTTGGTTATCTTTTAATTATCATTTTTCATTTATGATTGAAAAAAGTCTGATATAAAAGTACGACAGTCTTTTTATTTATAAAAGTACGGCAGTCTTTTTACAGTATGGGGAAAAGGTCCTAATCGAAGGTCATTCGTCTCATCTTATCGGGTTAGAAAGAAGAGATTAAACGATTAAAATACTGTCACTAAAAGAAGATTTTCTTCTTTGAGACGACCCCTCTCAACGTAAAAAATTTAAAATTAAACACTTAAGTTATACTTATTAAAAGAAAATCAAAATGAGAGTACTAAGACTAGTTGTTAAGTTTGGAAGTAAATCATATGTCTATATTCGAAGTACCTAAAATAGACTGGACAAGATCAACATCCAAACTGAAACTACACTAATTAAAAGAATTAGTCAGTAATAAAATAGTCATTAATGGGAGTTATCCGAAGGGTCCACCATGATCACCATTTCTTGGTGGACGGTTACGTCCTCTCCGTTCTCTGACCTCAAACTAGAGACCTAGTCCTTCTAGGTGACCTTCTACTTTACCGTTGGTTGAGGTCATAAGAACGGATCCTTTAGGGTACCTGTCTCTTCGGACCACCCGATGTCAGGTACCCCCAGAGTTTCTCAATCCGTGTTGACTCTCGTGTGTGTGTGTGTTCTAATGGAAGTTATTTAGTGTTTATACATAACAGGATAATCGTTTAAAAAAACATCAAACCCGAATTATCGTAATTTACGAATGAAGTCACAAAGGTTCAAAATAATTAATTTACCGGAGAAACTTCTAAAAAGAAAGGTCGAAGTAAAGAAAAGATTTGAGGTAGAGTAAAAGGGTGATAATAGAACTAGAATAAGAAAAAAAATTAAATTAAAAAATTTGACCTCATAATTAACGAAATGTTACAACACTATCAAAGACGACATGTTGTACTTAGTCGATATACGTATGTATATACAATCCGTCAATCTTGTCCTTTTTCCTCAGGTCTTACCACCCCCGATTTTCTGCTTCTTCTCTTTTCAGGTGTTTTTATCTTGTTTCCTCCAGGTTCCTGGCCTTACTCTTGGAGTTCATTTTGTTTGTCGGGAGGACCGATCGGGTCAAATGTATTCCGTCCGAGTTCTCCTCGGTTATAACTCGACCCCCGAAGAGAAACGAAGATGAGAAACCCAGTCGGACGGGAGTACGGAGTTCCTACACAAAAGGAAACGAACGGTTATTTTGACTCGGTTCACAACGAACGGTTATTTTGTCACCAGGTAGGTAACGAAGTTTAAAAACGACACTGCTCTGTATTCGCTCCTTTAATGTGTGAGGGGGTTTTATATGGGAAGGAGAACTCTGAGGAAGGGTGGAAGGTAGAGTGGGGAGATCAACTTGAATAAATAAGAAAACTTTCTCAATTTTTACTTTATATCAACATGAATCTTTTATTTTTTTTAATCATGTAAAAGGAGGGTTTATAAATATCAGTCTTTATATTGTTTAAATAAGTTTTTAGTATTTGACTTAAAGATAAGAGTTTCAATTTCATAAACTTTAATTTATGATTTAAGTTTCTATTTAACATTGAATTGATTAAAAATTTAGTTTTAATATATTTTGTTTGTTATTTAAACCACAAGACTTTTATATTAACAGAATTATTTATGATAATCTTTTTTATTTTAATAAAAGTTATTACATTAAATCGAAGGTATATAAACAGTAACATTTTTGAATCATAGAATGAAGTGAGTACGATGTAAACCTAAAAATAAAACTTAAACTTAACGAATTAAGATATTTTATAATGACTCCGTGGTACATCGTGAAGACACTTACGATCCAATTAAATATCATGAAACTTGACCTTGTCCTACTTATCGTTGTCGTATTTTATACGTGAGAGTTGAGAAACTTTGTCATAAACGTTTTTAGATAAAGTATACGATTCTTCTTCTTAACCTGTACAATTAAACAGACAAGAGAATGGATACCCCTAAAATAACCGTTTTAGGTGGGGAGAGACCTTGTCGTAAGTAGAGATTGTAATCATTCCTAGTGGGTGGGACCACAATATAGGAAGTCTGTATCATGGAAAACAAACACCTGTATCCACTTCTCGACACCCTCCATGAAACGACCCCGGACTTAACCCAATCAGTGCTTTAAGTAAGAATCCCGATAGGTAAGAATCAATAAAGACCGGGACTGGTGGTCCCGATCTCATGGTCTAGGTTTTACAGTTCACAGGAAAACAAGACTTTACTCACATAGAAAACTCATACATTATACACTCCGGTTCCAGTCCTCGGAGAACAAAGGGACCCAATGATCTCTTGTACATTAAGTCATCATATGGGTACCATTTGTTGTCAAATTTTCGACATAGATATCCATCACTGACTACCTTTTTGAGTAGTTCCGTAAAACAACCCATTTTTTAAATTCAAACTTTTATATACGTGTTATGGTGAATATCTGTAAAATTTAATTTCATTGTACAAAGGCGAACAAGATGTATATTTGTTATCTTCCTACCTACGCATACTTTGTCTTCAATAATTTTGAGATCCCTCCCTTCACTTTTAACTAAAACTTATTTCTTAAAATTTGGGTGGATGTTAGAAATCGAATAGTATTTCTCTTACTAAATTAATAAGTGATTTTATTAATTTTAAACTTATAAAGGGAAGTTTTACTTTACACAACCCTTTTGAACTAAATGTTCAAACTGACATACTTACAATTTAGTACGTTTACACTACACTAAATTAAAAATTTAACTCTATTAACTGTATCTAATATTATCAAAACGGAAGGGACCACCGAGTCTACCATTTCGCAAACGGATGTTACGCCCTCTGGGCCCAAGCTAGGGACCCAACGCTTCTATGGGACCTCTTCCTTTACCGTTGGGTGAGGTCATAAGAACGGACCTTTTAGGGTACCTACCTCCTCGAACCAACCGATGACAGGTACCCCAGCGTTTCTCAGCCTGTGTTGACTCGCTGAAGTGATATTATCAAATTCCACAAGTGGTAAAAAGTTATACACATATGTAACACTTTACTAGTAGTGTTATTTAGAGTGATGTTAGACAATGGTTTATATCAGTTTTTGTCCAAAAAAGAAAAACACTATTTCTGAAGATTCTAAATCGTTAAAACTTTATACGTTATGTCATGACATTCGATGTCAGTGATACGACATGTAATATATGGGTACTGTAAATAAAGTATTGATCTTCAAACATCGGAAACTAGAGACAGTTAGTAAAGTGGGAGTAAGATGAAGGGAGGGAAGACCGTTGGTCCTAGACAAGAGACATTAATGATGGACCGAAAACAAAATAAAGAAACAAAAAGTATAAGGTATACACTCTAGTGTACCATAGACAGAAAGAGACTATATATAGTACATCGTATTACGGGAGTTCCAGGTAGACTCAATAATGTTTACTGTTCTAAAACAAGAAAAAATACCGACTTATCATAACGTATTAGATACGTATTTATAGAGGTCGGTGCGTAGGTATCTACCTGTGAATCCAATAAAGAACGGATGACAATAATTAGGACGTTACTTATACCCGTACGTATAATAGAAAACCTTGACCACAAAAGTAAAAGAATCCTATTTATTTATTTAAGGTCTTCATCTTGACGATCTAGTGTATGATCAAGATAAAAATTATAAAAGTCCTTTGAAATGTGATAAAAAGTATCACCAACGTAGTCAAATGTAAGACTGGTTGTCACGTTTACACAGGACTAAAAAGTTTAGGAGTGGTTGTGAACAATAAAGGAATAGAAAGACTATTGTCGGTAAGTAAATTGTCCAAACTCCACTATAGGGTAATACCAAAACTAAAAGTAAAGGGACTACAAATCACTACAACTTCTATAAAAGTACATCGAAAACTGGTCGGGAAAAAGAAGAAACTTTTTAGAGATAAGTCTAGGTAAAAAATTTAGGTAAACGGGTAAATAATTAGTCAAAAAAAAATGACTGAACATCAAGACATATTTAAAACCTATAATTCAAGAATAGTCTATCTACTAAACGTTTAACGCGGGTAAGTAATCCCACGAAAAAGTGAAACAACTACCAAAAGAAACGACGTATCTGCGAAAAACCATAATAAAATGAAGACGGAGTCGTCATGTACTTGACTGTTAAAGGTCCACATATTGGACCCAAAGATTCTCCTTCTCCTTGGTCTCCAATTTAACAGTTGTAAAACAACCTAGTTTGTTTTTCGTGATATGGTTTGGGAAACGGAGACATCTGGTGTTGTTTGACGCCTTTTAAGACTTTCTCTGTCCTCATGGTCTGGTGGAATGAACAGAGGACTCTTTGGACATACCTCCAGTTCTTCATTGTCAAGTTTGGTTTACAACTTGATGACTGACCAAGTTTTAACCCTTTCCTCATCCGGTTCCGACGTATAACAGTGGGACAAACAAATTGTATATACGTCTTATGTAGTACGTTTTACTGTCCGACCCACTTAGTATCTGACCTTAGTTCTAACGGTCCTCTTTATAGTTGTTGGAGTCTATAGGTCTACTATGGTTAGATTACCGTCTTCCACTTCTCCTTGACTTCTCGGAGAACTACTTTCATTTTCTCTCACTTTTTTGAGAATTTTGAGTTGTAAGTTTTTGGATCCTAACGCCGTAGGTCAGGGTAGTCAAGTCAGGTCAAGTCAGCGAGTCAGCACAGACTGAGAAACTCTGGGGTACTTAACGTCGTGTGGTCCGGAGGAACAGGTAGTGGTCGAGGGTCTCAAGTGAGTCTGAGTGTAGGTAGCTCAGTCACTACGGTAGGTCGGTAGAGTAGGAGACAGTAGGGGAAGAGGAGGACGGGGGTTAGGGAGGTTCGTAGTCTCAGAAAAGGTTACTCAGTTGAGAAGCGTACTCCACCGGTTTCACGACCTTAAAGTCGAAATCGTAGTAAGGAAGGTTTCTTTAGGGTCCCGACTAGAGGAAGTCTTACCTGACCAACCTAGAGGAACGTCAGGTTCCCTGAGAGTTCTCAGAAGAGGTTGTGGTTTCAAGTTTTCGTAGTTAAGAAGCCGTGAGTCGGAAGAAGTGTCAGGTTTAGAGTGTAGGTATGTACTGGTATCCTTTTTGGTATCGGAACTGATCTACCTGGAATCAGCCGTTTCATTACAGAAACGAAAACTTATACGACAGATCCAACCAGTATTAGTGAAATACCGTTTTGTCTTCCCCTTTTTCATCTCTGTCACTGGTTAAAATAAAACCCTCGAGGTTTTACTGACGTTAATACTGACATAGGTAATTTAATTTTCTACGAACCAGGAACCTCCTTTTCGATACTCTTTGGATCTATTACATAATTTTTCGTCTTTATAGAGAAACGGTTTTTGCAGATATATCAGTTTCGATACCAAAAAGGGTACACCTGGTATTTTTTACGACTCACGGTCGTTTACCTGTGAAAGTTTAATACGACGACCTCTTCTAAGAATTCTCAGGGAACCTCTCGTTCTTGTAGGTCGATCAGTTAGCATTCCTTTAGTTGGGACTTATAATTAACTTTTTTTTACTACGACTTCGGGGTCATGAAACCGATAAACTACGTTTCTCGGTTGAATAACTTGAAAAGACGGGACTACTACCCTTTCTAACTTCCGTTTCCCTCTTCAACCGCTGTCTCTTATTCTACCAATCTATCGTAATAACTGAGTTACCTGTACTTAGACTCGTTTGAAACCCTCAACCATTTCCCGTCTCCTCGGACCGTACGATATCAAGCACTTCAGTGTCTCACCCTGAGATGAATCGCTGACTCGTTGTTGAATTAATAATGTAAATCATGGAAATGAAAACCTAATTCTAGGTTTAGTAACAGTGGTTTTAATTACAGTACCGGATACAAAAGAAGATCCTTAAAACACCAAAGTCAAGAAAGTTCAGAAATTAGACAAAATCAATTAAAAATAATTATATATATTCTGTCATCAGATAAAAGTGAGAAAACATAAGACGACAGGTTAAAAGGGTTGTGGTAGACAACTCTGACAGAACAGGGAATTCGACATTTAATTACTTGACAAATACTCATCCAAATAAAGACCCGAGAGATAAGAAAACGTAACTAGATGAATAGACGGTCAGTCATGTTATGACAAAACTAATGATATTGAACATTGTATCAAACTTTAGTTCCTCACACAACGAAGGTTCAAACAAGAAGAAAGAGTTCTGACGGAACTGATCAACCTCAGAAAACACCAAGGTATGTTTAAAATCCTAACAAAAAGGATAAAGAACTTTTTATGGTCACCTTAAAACTATCTCCAACGTAACTTAGACATCGAACGAAACTATCATACCTGTAATTGTTATAATGTTAAAGATTAAGTACTTGTACCTTATACAAACACTGAAGGAGTTAAAGAAAATAGTTATGTAATGTCAAAAGTCACATATCCAGGAAGTGAAGGAACCAATTTAAATAAGGAACCATAAAATAAGAAAAACTACGTTAAAGTTTACCTTAATATCAAAATTAAGGAGACACATGTCTTTACGTTGACTTATATATTGTTTTACATATAAAACGTATAAGTAAAACATAGGACGTTGAAATGACTTAAGTAATAATCAGGATTGTCAAAAAACCATCTTAGAAAGTCTAAAATATATATATTTTGGAATTTTGCTTATCACTGTCAAATAGAGAAGGAAAGGTTAAACCTACACAAAATAAAAAGAACACATTCACGAGAACAGTCTTGAAGATTATGGTACAACTTATTTTCACCTGTAAATATAAAAGAAACACTACAACCTTCTTTTGGAAGTTCAAAAAGTGGTGACTCACTCTACAATCTACAATTTAGAAACCATATAATGAGAAGTTCAACAATGTTCAAAAAAAGAAAGATGAACTGTAAGGTGTAAAGTGATAAAGAATTTTAAACCCATGTAGATGTTTAAAATAAATTAATGAGGTAGTCAATACCCGAAATCACAAATGGACTTACAAGGGAAAGAATAAAAATGTATTTTATAGATATAAAATAAATTTATTTTTTTAAGGACCCGAAGGGACCGTTGAGTCACCATTTTTTTTAGGGAAACAGTTACGTCCTCTGTGTCCAAGTTAGGGACCAGGTTCTTCTAGGGTGTACGGTATATTGTTGATTCGAACACGAGGTCTCAGGTCTTTGGAGTCGATGACCCGGGAACGTGTCGTTGACGACTTCGGACACACGGGATCTCGGGTACGAGTCGTTGTTCTCTTTTGATAGTGTTACTCTACGGGGACGTGGTGTTGATCTCTTGTCGGAGACGTCGTTGCTTCTGGGTCATATCAGTTTTTGTTTATTTTCATGTCTTTCAGAAAATTTTTTTCAAGGGTTTATGAGTACGAAACTCAGTTGGTAATACTATTCGTGTAATTAAAGTAAATTAGGAATGTTGTTGCAGATTCTTTCACAAAATAACAAAAACAAAATGGTTATTCTCTTGACTCTCAGTGTTTCCGAATGACATGTTTTATTTACAGTTGTTTTCCTGAGTCGAACTCTTTTAGATTTTTGGTGTCTCGACCTTTTTAGTTCTGGTTTTAGTTCAATTGTACGAGATCCATACGTTTTCCTTTATTTCATTTACTCGTCGTTTTTACCCTGTCTAAGTAAAACAGAACTATCAAAATCCTCTCTTTGTTTTTTTCCTTTTGTAAATAGGTGTTACAGATCCAAATCAACTCGATCTAAGTGGGAACTCCTTTTCGACTTGTTTACATATAAAATCCGAAATGAGATTTATTCCATCGATATCACGAAAGGTTCACACTGTCATTTAAAAGGTTCTATACCCACAATCGATTCTTCCTTCTCCTCCTTTATTCCTTTTTAAGTCACGACCTTCCTTTTTCTCTTTGCAACTTACCTAGTCTAAAGTGTGGAAGACCTACCGGTCTATTCTATCAAGGAACAGTGTTTTTGTCGTTAGGACCTTTATGTCTAGAGGGTTGGGAGATAACCGATTTCATCGAACTACGGGAGATAACGGTCCTACGATCGTCGAATATCAACACTACGGTTCTGAGTCGAAAGTGTTCAGGGTCTTTTAAATGATACCGTAAAATTACACGCAGTGTTTTATATTTGCGTCATGAATTCTTTCCAATTTCAAATATCTTGTGGAAGTCACAGAAGTTTTATAAAAATAAATAGATTAAGAACGAGTTTTTTTCCTCAGAACGAATAGAAGGATCTCTATATTCAAACGTGACTAAAATCAATTATTAATTGTATATCAAACATATAATGTTTAATTGTATATAGTTATGTATCATAAATAGTCTCCTGATCCCCGGTATTTTTACTAGCGTTGAAGGAATAGTCGATATATCTCTTTTCTAAGTTACAGATATGTCTGTTAGTGCGGTGAAATCTTGTACTAAAATGAATAGAAACACTATGACTTATTTCAAATTACAATTACAGATAAATTGTTTGGATAACACTGTAGAAAGGTATGAGGTGCAAATAGGGAGTGAGAGGTCTTTTGGGGTCTTTAAATCAGATTTTATTGATTGAGCTGTATTCGTATATCGGGATATTGTATTGTTTTCCTGTTACACACGATAGATATCCAAAGAATTGAGTAAAACTTCGAAACCGAATATTCGTGTTAGTAGACTTGTGACATAATTTGTGTAAGTAATTATAATAGACACATTTTGGTTCGTAGTAAATCCGGTAGTTAGTTTAAGTATCTTTCTGAAGTTTCTCGTAGTAGGGATCCTACTTTTTCGTAAATTCACGGATTAGTACGTACTTTGAGGGTCATGACTCTTTTAATTAACGTACCGAGACCCGAGGACTGGAGATCATCAAAATATTAGACTTCGTCTGTTGCCTTGTCTCGGTATACATGTGTCCAGTATGACGGTGGTCTTTTCATTATTTGTCATTAGTAGTTCCTTAAATCTGTAAGAGTACACAAAATTTCCCCCCCTTTAAACCCATTCGTAGTTGTTCAGGTAACTTTATACCGGAAAGAAATAACAAGTTCTCCCTTTATCAGGTTTGGGTTCAGTACTGTTTAACAGTGAAATGTTGTATTGGTACACTGTCTATGATTTCCCCTTCCGTGGATTGGTACAGATTCTACCTCTAGAGAGAGACCATCTACATCACAGCATTCGTCGCTATGGGTCAGAAAGTGTCTGCAGGGTGGTGTTGGAAGGTGGGGGCTGAGGTCGTAGAGGAAGGGTCTTGACTAGTGATGACGTTAATTAAGTGCTCATGAGCGAAGTAAAACACAAATCACAGACAAGGGGAACGAACTGGTGTCTGAGGTACTCGGGGTGATGGATGAACGTTTCAGGTCGTGTAATATCAACAAGACACTCTTTCCCAACTTTCCCTTATTTCTATGAAGACCGGTATTTTGTGATTCACATTAATCCTATTCTCTGAGATTGTTTGTACATCATCGATCGAATTATGTCTTCGAAAAACTTTGAGAGTCGTTTGTAAGTGGAGTTTGGTATTGTTGACTATGAATTCATGAAGGACTCTTTCTCGTATTCTGAACCCTTAGAAGTCGGACGGAATTTCGAACCTTCCTAAATCTTCAAGGAAAAGTTGAGACAGTACAGTTTAGAAGTAGGAAAATAACCACACTGAAACGAGGGACCAATAAACCGACACTGGAGGAGTAAGTGAGGGGTCAAAGACCCTTCCGAACGATTTAATTTTACTAACTTACACGTTTCATTAGAGACCACGTTTTTGTTTCCGGTAGAACAATTGGTACCGGTAAGACTACAAAATAAATGACTTATTGTAAACTAAGAATTAGCCTCTACATAGAGTAGGGTAACCCCTACGACGAACAGATCCTAGGAGTCTCAAGTCCACACGAAATGTGTTCACGACGAATTTTACCCTGGGGACTTAGTCTTAGTCGTAGTAGATCTTGAGTAATCTGTATATTTAGAAATACGGGTTAGAGAACTTCGTCTTATAGACGTTTGTCCTGGATCTTTATACACAAATCGATAAGTCTACTAAAAAATCATAGGACTTGAATCTCTTCGTGTCGGTATACACAGATCAAATGATCGGATACGGTGTCTGTAATCAGGGAGTATGAAGGAATCCATCTCAAACGGTGAACCTTTTATCCTTTGTCGATCGGAGTTACGGGGTCATGGTAAAGAATGACATGGGGTAGAGTGGTTACAGGGTCATCCTCGTCAATAATTCTCCTAAGTAAGACGTAACCCTAACGGTCCTACATGAAAAGTCGAGATGGTAAACCATCGACACACTGGAGTCCATTGAATAAATAGGAGAGACCCGGAGTTAAAGAAGTAAGTATTTACAACACACTGGAGTCCATTGAATAAATTGGAGAGACACGAATTCAAAGAAGTAGGTTTTTTTGTTATCATTAGAGTGGAGTGTGTCTACAACTTTCTTAAGTCACTCAATTATGTATATTTTCTCGAATCTTTCTATATAACATACATTTATTCCTGATATAAACAAATAATCATAAATTCCGTCTAACTTGAGTATTTCGGAGAATTAGACAGGTCCCTCACTAATAAAACGGATGGTAGTAAAGAGACCTTTTATATGGGTACGACTTACAGAGTACGTTCGATTTAAGACTAAAGGTACGATTTCTGTTTCCCATCGGAGAAACTTTCATAAAACAATCACCTTTCACACAATGTCTTATAATTGTCTTTTTAGTGTGGCAAGATAGAGGAGAGTAAACACTTATAGAAAGAATAGTTTACTCATCGTGTGTGAAGTATAGACAGTACTTTAAGACTATATGTGTCTGTTCTGACCGAAAGGATTCATTGGAGAGTACTCTCGTTTATATATTTAATTTAACCGTCCACCGAAGGTCTTTCCCTCCCATTTTCTTTGGAGATGGTCCAACTAATATAAGAACTATTTTATGTTTATACCCATTCTAGGGTAAGATTACTTGAGGTGGCCTGGGCATTAAACGAAACCGAAATTACTTTAAACAATAACACTTATATAACGATCTTTAGTATGGGGATCAGGCTTCTAGAGATCGACATAGGGACGACTATCCACCGGTAAGAACGAACTTAATTATTCACTTTTCTGTACAAAGCTTGGGTCGACCCTTTCCTCTTTTTATATTACTCGAGTGATAGGACATTTGAAGGGAAAGGGTTAATGACGAACTTAGACCCAAATCGGAGTCTACCATAAAGTCCAGGACCCACCTACTCATATATCTACACGAACTAAACCTCAAAAAGTCAAACCTCTAAACCACCCCCCATCACTCATTAATTCTCTGGATGACACCATTCTTTCCTTCTTTTACTTATAGTTGACAATAAATTAGAACAGTTATATTTTCTTAAAAATCTTTGGAAAGTTGAGAAAAAAAGGGTGGAAGGAATGAAATTTATTTCGTTGTATAAAACCCGTACCGATCACTTGTTCGTGTTTTAATCGATTGTTAGTGAAGAACATCTCTTCTTAAGTATCATTATTCAGTGACCACTAAACCCGGTGTTCGGTGAATTACCTTTAGAGAAACAAGAAACCTTACGAACAAATACCACTTTATGAATAAGTACTTTCTAACTGACTAAGATACTGTAGGTTGAGTCATAGAACTTGGAGTCAAATCCGAAATAATAAAGTATGTAAGTTCTACATTATAATTAGATATATCAACTATAACCTATAAACGTATATGTGTGTATATTGTGTCCATATATACATGTGTATTTGTGTGTGTATGTTTATGAATTCCGTTAAACTAAACATTGTCACCTTAAAAAATTTAAAACAACTATAATATGACGATTTTATTTTGTCCACCTTGAAAAATGAATATAGATAAGGTAAATTAGATCTGTTAATTGACGTTCCTTATACAGGATTCTTTTACTGATATTGTCCAATTTATTATACATGTACTCATAAGTGGGACAGTTGTAATACTCACTTTTAGTTATGTTTTACTTACAGGTTGTTATTTCAATATTGAATCACCACCCATTTCACAATGAGAGAGTCAGTACAGGCTGACAAACGTTGAGGCATCTGACATCGGGTGGTCCGAGAAGGAAGGTACCTTAAAAGGTTCGTTCTTATGACCTCACCCAACGGTAAGGAAGAGGTCCCCTAGAAGGGGTCGTTCCTAACTTGGATCCAGAGGACACAACGTCCGTCTACGAAATTATGTATTATAAACGTTATTAATTTTTAATACAAATTCTTATGGTCTTTAGTTATCCGTTCCGTTTAATAAGATATTTGTGTTTACTTTTGATCCTAGGTTTAGGTTTAACAAGTATCTAATTCTGATTTTTTTTTTTTTTCTACACATACTTTTTCTAAGTATCATCATCCTCTTACTTAAAAAAACATAAAAATTGAAAAAAACCGAAAATACTAGATTTCTTCATCGAAAATAAAGTCAGACAGGTTTTCTAGTTCCATGATAAATTGAATCTTAGAATGATTTACGGAAAACTTTACTGACTTAATTACGTCGAATTTATAAAATTATCTGTAAAATTAATATGATTTACTTTAAAATAATCTCCTAAACCGAATTTCCTAAATTTTTACTGTTCATATGGACATGGTCAAAAACGTTGACATAATACTAATCACTACAGTATGTCTTATCGGATATTTAATATTCTGTATAATATTTCATATAATTTATGTAACGTGCCTGAAAAGTATGAATTGTTCGTTGTGACAGTAATTAACTTACAGTACCTTTTTTGTCGACTAACCTACTCTAATAGTAATCCAATAATGTTCCATCAAATCTATCTGTAATCTAGATGATCTATAAATATTATTCAAAATTTTATAAGGTCGGTTTTATCATACCCGAAAGAGTCACCGAACCACCAGTTCTTAGGTGGACGATTACGTCCTCTACACCCAAGTTAGGAACTCAGTCCTTCTAAGGGACCTCCTCCTTTACCGTTGGGTGAGACCATAAGAACGGACCCTTTAGGGTACCTGTCTCCTCAGACCATCTTGGGGATGTCAAGTACCCCAGTGTTATCAGTTTGTACTTAATCGTTGATTTGTCGTAGTTGTTCGTCATACATAAAACTTAAAGACTGTCTTACAGAAGGTAATTTTAACGATATAAAGAATCCTATATTTAGGAAGGTCACTTTAATAGAAAAATATTCGTTAACATTTCTCCAAAAACAACTCCTTAACTAAAAGAATATACTAATTTGAGTAACTAAAATAGAGTTACTATAATTGTTTATGTTTTTACGATTGTCCTGATATATCGGAAAGACAAACGAGGAGGGAATACTGATCGAAAGTAAAATTACGTTCATACCGTTCATCTTAATTGTTTTAATTGAATTAAGAACTTTATGGTCAAAGAAAGTATATTCTCTCACGGTACTATCCTGTCTCAGGAAACATTTACGTTTAGTTGTGTCAAAAAAGGGGGAATTCTGTCACCGTTTTGAGATACTTTCCTTATCTTCACCCCGGTTGGAAAGTGTCATTACTTATTTCTAAACTTACTTATTAAAGTAATTAATCTTATAAACCATAAAAAGTGATTAACAAAGTTAGATAATGATACTCACTGTATTTTTGTACTAAAGTAATATCGAAATAAAACATTTTCGTCATCAACTGTTATCAAATTTACCGGGAGTTTTACTTTGTTGTCATAATAATCTGACCACGTTTTTATTAACTCCAAGACGGTAAAATATAATCTTATATAAGAATTTATTTACACCATACAATATGTAGTAAAATTAAGTGTAAGGAGGGAAATACAAAAAAGAAGAAAAAAAAACAAACGATTACTGAATAATGGCAAATAACGTTTATGTAAGTCTGATCCCTTTACTACAATCTGTTTTTCGTTTAAGTTCATTAAAAGAATTCATTAAAAGAATAAATACCCAGTATTTCGTCGCCTCTGGTGAGTGTTAAATAGTTGTTGTGTAAACCGGGTCCTTGACGATTACTTTCATGTCACGTTACCACGAAGTTCTTCAAAACTTTCTTCTGTTCTCGGAACTTCTACTCCTCGTACCTTCAACTACTACTGGTTAACTCTCCTAGTAGGTTCGACTAGGAGAATTTCGACGTGCTCTTCAAAGGGTTCTTGTGTCATAGTTAGTAAGATACCAGTAAGTCGTAAACTTCGTTTGATCTTTACACCTTTTCGAGCTATTCACTCAAGGAGAGTTCAACTTGCTTTTAAAATTTTTTATAACAAAATCTCATAATAGAAGAGAATAAGATACGTTGTTGTTACCTGGCAAAGAACTACCGTGACACTGTACACTACTTTTCACTTAAAATATACTTTTGACCACTGTTGTTCGAGTCACCGACCAGACTCTTCTTCGACGTTTCGTGAAGGGCTTCGGTTCGTACGTGGTTTGTTTCCAGTACCAGTGACAAACCACCAGACGACAACCAGACTAGATAAGGTCGAAAGACTTAGGGTCGTTTTGGTGATGTAGACTCTTCAGACGAGTCGTTCAACGACTCTAAATGGTTTTTGACGTTACGGATGTCAACCGTGACCAGTTGTCTTTCCCGGGTCAAGAAGAGGTGTTGTTACAGACTGATATGTTGGTTACAAAGTTTTCAACGTACTTAACCCGATGTTTCAAAACGGAATAGGTGGTATAAGTGGACTGGAGAGATGGTTGGCTCGTGGTGAAGAAGTTCGTAGAGGTGTTGAAAAACGTCCCTTTTACGATGGTGTTGGTCGTCCTTCGTCTTTTACGAAAGGTTCTCAAGTATCTTAGGACTTCGTACCTACAAATATGATGTCCTTATTTGTTTGAAGACAGAACAATCGTTTATGCACAACTAACATTACCAAGGATAAAACTAATTATTTCTACACAAACTCGGATCAATATTAGTATAACAACGACGACGATTCAGAGAAGTCGATACAGACTGAGGCACGCTGGGGTATCTACCGTCGAGTGGTCCGAGGAGGTAGGTGTCCTAAGAGGTCCGTTCTTATGACCTCACCCGACGGTAAAGGAAGAGGTATATTACTGTAATAGTGGGACGAATAAATTGAAGAAACGTCTCATGTAGTATACTTTACGACCCGGTCCACTTCGTGTTCGACCTTAGTCCTAACGACCCTCTTTATAGTTATTGGAGTCTATACGTCTGTTGTGGTGGGAATACCGTCTTTCGTTTCTCCTTGATTTCTCGGAGAACTACTTCGACTCTCCTACTCTACCAACCTACCGTAGTGACTGAGTTACCTGTACTCAAACTTGTTCAGACCCTCAATCACTACCTGTCCCTTTGGACCGCACGATATCAGGTACCCCGGTGCTTCTCAGTCTGTGTTGACTCGTTGACTTGACATGACTATTACTATTTTAAGTGTCAGGTTTTGGTTTTAATGTAAACATACTTCGATTATATTTAATACTAGGTTTGAATGATACCTTATAATTCATACGTTATAATTTTTTTCTCGTTTATATTAGATAACTGGACCTTTCTATGGGTATTATGTAATAAAAAATTATTTTAGTTGGAGGCTTGGTAATGTAAACTATTCTAAGGTAAAATTAATTTTGTTAAAGAACATACTATAACACAATAATTACCATTCCTGAAGACTTCTCACTTCAAACTCTCCGTCTCTAGAAAGTTGAGAATTAAAAACCTTAAGAGATTCATTTAAACACGGTTTAGTAGTTAATTTATTTTCTCTGACTAGTCCTTAGTTTTAGGACCCTATAAAATTTTTAATCAGTGTTCAACCGATCACCAGTGTCTTTATACTCTATTATGAAGAGTATGGTAACATGAGAATGGTTGTCATTTATAGTATAAATTTCGTGTTACGTGGACCATCCATGTGTCATTTACATCTCAATGAATGAGAAAGTAGATAGTCGTAAACCTTATACCATTCGTAAGTCACTTTCACTTGTCGATTTACTTGTGTCCATACTTACCTATTGAGAAGGAGATTGAGTTTTAGTTTGTTATAAGAGTTCTACAAGACGAAGAGTTAAAGGATGATGTGAGTGGACTTTTCAGACACGAGTGTAGAGAAAGTATACCGTGTTGTTTTAGAAGGGAGGTTTTCTCCGATCCTTCCTAAAAAAAAAATTTTTCCGCCCCCCCCTGCACTCACAGACCTTTCTTCTGGAAGAAGTCTTTACGGTGGTATAAATTGATCGGAAGAAAAACCTAATCATTCCCTGAAACGAAACCACGAAAAACGCACTTAAGACCATAAAGGGATCATTCACCGTAAAGTTTCGACTGTCGAGGTCGACAGGTTGGAAGTAGGAAGGTGACTGAGTATGGGTTGTCTACCACGTTTATCGGACCGTATCGAAGTGACCTAGGTACAACCCTCCTTTCGGAACGGTCTGCCGACTGTCAAAGAAACTTCTACGAGTAAGACCGTTGTTACTTACTGATTATCGTGTAGGAACCGACTTGTTTTTTATTCTACAATTTCAAACTCTCTTTAAAAGCTTATAAACCGAAGTATAGAAAGTGTTACGGACGTTATTGAAAGATAATCAGTATTCTAAAATAATTGTAATATACAATCTTGATACAGTAAGAGAGTAAACTCTAAGTATCACGGACTTCAATTTTATTTGGGTAATCATGACGAGTCTACTATCGTCTTTTTTATTTCCAGATTTCCAGTCACGTGGGTCTAAGGTGGGAGACAAGAGGGAAATTTGAAGGATCCATTTGAACCGGTTCTATAACTACACGAAACTAGAAATCTAAGACGGAGAAAATTTTCTTCCCACTTTTATGGAAGGAATAAAACGTTCCACTAACTCTTTGTGTATTTGATTACTTATATATCGACAATGTATTTCACACTATTTTTATGAGATTTCAATATACAATATCTCTTATGGTATGACTGGGAGGTGTTCGTCCAAACGCAAACGAGAACAACAACAAATTAATGAGATAACACAGACTGAGAAACACTGGAGTACCTGATATAGAACGGTCCGAGGAGACAAGTACCCTAAAAGGTCCGTTCTTATGACCTCACCCAACGGTAAAGGAAGAAGTCCCCTAGAAAGACTAGATCCCTATCTTGGGTACAGTTGACACAAAGGACACAGTGTCCGTCTAGAAAATGTTTATTCGGGGATGTTCGTTCATACTTGTGAGTTTACTCGTATCCAAATGTAGCTATGCATAAGAATGGGGAGACTACCGGTAACACTCTGAACTCAAACCTAACCTCCTATCATCGTAGTACCTACCTCTCTAGGACTGGTGGAGCATAAATTGTCGAGTCGTCGTGTAAAACCTCAACAATTAAGGTATTAGGATGTTTTTAAACGAATTTAGAACCTAACTAGATTTTTAATGAACGACACGTGGACTCTACTAGTGTTGTAACAATTAGTCGATATAAGGTAATATTTTATTTTCCAAAAATTTTTTATTTAAAATTTTATTAATGGCGTATTGCCGTTGTTAAAATCCTTTACAAATCCTTTCTATCATAACCTTTTACAAAAGATTGAAACACAATGGGAGTATTTAGTAATGGTAAGGACTCATTATCAAGGTTTTTATGAGTATATATACATACAATCGTGGCTGTAATTTCGGAAAGAGGGGTCTTCTAACATCAAAGGTCTTAGTTTCTAAAACTGGTTCAGTACCGAGATGGCAATTGAGATTTTCCTTCAGTCGGACTTAACCGTGTCTATAGTCTATACCTATAGACTAAGTCCTCATATTATATATACTTAAAAGGTTGTAATTGGTTAAAGTTTAACATATACGACCAGACCTTTTATATTTATAACTTTAGTGAAAAATTAAGGTACACAGATATAAAGGGTCTTTTGTAAGATCGTACAAAATATGTTTATTCATAAATGTTCGATGTCGTAGGGTTTTACGTAACTTGATAGAGGGTTAGGTGATTTCTTTTTTCATCAGACTTAGTAGAGACAAATGGTTTTATTCTAAGAGTTTAATTAATAATTGAGAAAAGGGAAAGAGGAAAAGTGATTCTTAGTCAAGCACCCTTCCGTCTCCTATGACTTCAGTTTACGGAATAACTGGATTTTCACTAATGAACGTTGTTAAATAAGTCTTAAAGTGAAATCAAAATAGTATTTATTAAATAATGGAAGGAAAAACTTGTCTAATAGTAGTTTTGTATAATGTTGGACAAGTTTTACCATCCATTGTTCAACAGTCAAAAGGAAAAGAAAGTTTACTTAAACTCATGTGTACTCCGAATCCAAATCAAACAACCGAGTATTTTTACCTATTGTTAAAAGGTATCATCGACAATTTGACTTTCTTCAACCATGATCCATAGATCAGTTCAAACTGATCCTCCTTTTTTCGATGAAATCTGCAACACTCGAGAGAGTCCTTTAGGTCTCAAAGTTCCAATCCTCCTTTATTAGAGTAGACGCACGTAGTAGTTTACTCTCTAAAACTCTTTCTACGGGGGTTTAACGTCCGTTTTGGGTGGAGTCGGTAGACTCATATACGGTGTGAGGTCTGGGCTATATGGACCTCTGGTCAAAGAGGGGATGTGATAAAACTAATAAGCGTTTTTGGAGATTAGCGGTCCTCCATTGGTCTTGGACGTCCGTTACCTCAGAACCTTGACGTTAGAGGTCCGACGTCTCCCACGGACATTCGGTCCTTTGGAGAGGTTGTAGTAAGTAGGGAAAAGAGGTAGATCTCTGTTACCTCCGTTCACTTTCTTGTGTTTCGTCACTTCGGACTACGCGTGACAGAAGGGCTAGTGACTCTTTGGAATACTCTCGAGACGAGAACGGTCCTTTCCTTAGTAGTATTTCCCTTACGTCGGCGTCGTTGTCTATGAATAAGGTTGTGATTTTTTTTTTTCGTTATGTTCAGACAAGAGATATAGACGTAGAGATTAGGACGGGACGTTTATCTAAGTAGCCATGGTAAAAAGATCTAAGGTTCATACACGTAACTTTCACTTTCACGATGAGTGAGTCATCACAGTCTGAGAAACTCTGGAATACCTTACATCGGGCGGTCCGAGGAGACAGGTACCTTAAGAGGTCCGTTCTTACGACCTCACGTGACGGTAAAAGAAGAGGTCCCCTAGAAAGGGTGGGTCCCTAACTTGGACTCAGAGGACGAAACTTCCGTCTAAGAAATGGAAGACTCGGTGGTCCTTAATTATATGTTATAAACAAAAACAGTACATCGACTAAGTGTAACAACATATCGTCTTTGATGGTGTTATAACATCTCGTTAATGTAAGGTTAATTTCATTTATTCCCGAAGGGACTCTCGAGTCAACCATTTCTTAGGTGGACGTTATCTCCTCTGGGGTCAAACTAAGGACCCAGTCCTTCTAGGGGACCTCTTCCCTTTCCGATGGGTGAGGTCATGAAACCGGACCTCTTATACATCAATCAAGTACCCCAGTATTTCTCAACCTCTGTTGATTCGTTGAAAGTGAAAGTAAAATTTTATTTATTTATTAAAAATTTTTCCTTTCGTTGTGTCAAGGAAAAGGGTTCGTGTGTTACGAAATCACCGTTTATTATAATAAAAAAATTACACAACTCGTAGATAAAGTACGGTCCTTTAAACCATCCCACCACCAAATCAGTGATTCAGTACAGGCTAAGAACGTTGGAGTACCTGACATCGGACGGTCCGAGGAGACAGGTACCCTAAGAGGTCCGTTCTTATGACCTCACCCAACGGTAAAGGAAGAGGTCCTCTAGAAGGGTTGGGTCCTTAGTTTGGTCCCAGAGGACGTAACGTCTGTCGAAGAAATGATTGACTCGATACTCCCTTCAAGACTTATCCCTGTAGTAATTAAATAAGTCAGTAACATTGAAAAGACACTACATGAACATCAAAATAAAATTTCGATTCTTTTCACTCTAAGTGTGACCAATTCTCTTTTGTCAGGTTCAGACCATCGAGTACTCACGATCTGTATGGTGTCCATACAGACTAAGGTTTCGAAACGAGAAAGACGATGTATTACTCTCACCATTCCGTCATAAAAGACTCCCAGCTTATTAGTGATATTGTTTTATTTACGATTCTTTTAAGTCTCCCTGTTTGTTTTCTTTCAAGGATAACGTACTAGTATTAGTAGTTAAAATCCCATACCCCCGTCCTTTGTAGAAACTTATTAAACCTTAAAAACTGTTAGTGTTAACGTGAGAGTAGAATGTTTTATAGGTAAAATCTCGGATTTTAAAGTTTTTTTTTCTTGAGACGGATGTTTATACGTCTTGTTTACGTATAAATCTAAATCAACTAGAGAACGAAAATGAGAGTCTCAATGTCAAATCTTACATAGAGAAATTTTGAAATTTGTAAGTCCCTGGATTACTGAACCCCGTATTCCTCAATGTACTCAATTTTACGAAAGGTCCTGAAGTTAATTGATCATGGTTAAACAACAAGGATCTGGATTTAAACCCATCACCCCCTATGAATTGTCAAATCGTTCCTGACAAGTAAGAAAAGGACTACGGTAGACCATTGTACGACCAAGTTAGGGAAACGGGAGTCTAATTACCTCGTTCAAGTGTATAATATTTGTCGTGATATTAAGGGAGGCTATAAAAGTAACACCTAAAGAAACACCATCTTGAGTAAAGGTTATTATATATACATTAAACCGTTGGTTCTGGTCTTTTAGATTGTAGGATTATTATAAGAAAATCTTCCTCTTTATGGTCTATACGTTTTTTTTAATTTCCATTCCGTTAGGATAAGGAGTTGAAGAAGTTAAGAAACTGTTATTTTGACTTTTCAAGTTAAACAACTGTCGTACGATTGTATCCATTGTTTTTTGACTTCTTTAAATTACTCTACTCCTTATGATTATTCCAACAGAGTACGAGGGATTCCCGAAAGGTCGATCGAGTCGACCGTTTCTTAGGCGGATGTTACGTCCTCTGAACCCAAGTTAGGGACCCAACCCTTCTAGGGGACCTCTTCTCTCACCGATGGGTGAGGTCATAAGACCGGACCTCTTGAGGTACCTGACATATCGGGTACCCCAACATTTCTCAACCCTGTGGTGACTCGCTGAAAGTGTGTGTGTGTGTGTGTGTGTATACGAGGGATTCATAACATTTTAAATTTTGTATAATATGTTACAGGAAGGGTTCTCAAATTTACGAGGAATAAAATTATTCACATTTTTGAAAGATTACGGGATTGTTTTTATCCAGAGAAAAATAAACCTAAAAAAGTATGTATTTATAGTACGTAATCAAGAATCTAATTGAACCTCTTTTCGTCATTCTGACTTGGTTATCCTTTTCTTACAAAAGAAATTTACTAGTTCGATACATTAATTTTTATTGTATCCGATTTCGGATTTAGTGATAGAAAATTCGTCATTTAGTACCCTAAATATATGACCTTAATTAAAGAGACATAGACTAGGTCTACTTCTTACGGTTTTAATCACATAACTCTAAAACCTAAAATATAAGTTAATCAACTATAAAGTCTTTAAAATTTACCTAAAAATTTTTTATGTTACCATAATTCAACTTACATTAAGTCAGTATAAAAGTAGACTTAAAGGTTGTCCTACCGGAATAAAAGTTGTAAAGTCTCTTTGCATACGAGGTCCCTAAAGATATCCAGTGGAAACCCGAGAATTCTCCAGTTATATATTATGGGAAAGAAAGGCATAATTTAAGTCTTGGTTAATTTTTATTTCGTGTCTGCTATCTGTCTACCCCTAAATTTACTGTCGAAACAGTGACTTTTTCGTCTAATCTTTTACACCGAAATTTGGACACGGGTTTCCTAAAGGGTCATGAGGGAGGGACTTCATCTGTCTGAGTGTATGGTTCACTGTCCGACCTGACGTCCGAAAAGATAGGGACCCTCAAGTGGACTCACGTCCTCTCTTTTATTGTCTTCACATCCTTCGATAAGGATTTCTTTCTTTCTTTTCCCGACCCGTCCAAAAAAGATAAGAAAGAGAGGTTGGACGTCAGTCACTCCGCCCCACTCACTACACAGGGGTTTCCTCTGTCGTCAGGATTCGATCATCTCTGAGAGACAGAGTTGATCTTTTATTATGAGGGACGAGGGGTCTCAGTGTATTTTATTCATTAGTCACTCCCATACACCGACCTTAGGGGACCGATAGGTCACCAATCCTGAGACTTGAAGGTGATGTCCCCCAGTCCCAACCTTAGGGACCAATCTCTTGATTCTAGGATGATTGACAGGTCATACCGGTTTTTTTTTCTCACATAAACCGAATGTCCAATTATCGGACGTAAGTAAGAGGAAGTGAATAATTGATATAAACACAGAAAAGGACGTTTATCACGTATATTTATTAAACGTAAGGTGAAAATGTTCTATAGTTGGAGAAAAAGAGTAAAATCACAAGACATCGGGTACCTATTATTTCCGTATATCCGCACAAAAGAGATACTACATAAAATTGAAGTTAAGATTCCTACCTATCTATTCTATCTGTCTACCTATGTTTATATCTTTTTGTGTCGAACTCTTTTATGACGAAAACTAGATTAGTAGAAAACTTAATATTTTGTAAGCTTATTATGTATGATTGTTTTAATCAATACTTCATTAACAAGTAGATTTATTATGACCAATAAACGGGAAAAAAATCCAACAAAATACATAGTGTTGTACATCGGAATCTACGTCTTGTGTTAAAAGATATGTGAGACCCTTGCTGATCAAGGTTCGGGTAAAATAGACCAGTACGTAAAACTAACACGGTAGTAACACTTATTGTCCTGAGTGTCCTCCGATTGTTGTGTCCCTAAACCCTAAAAACGTAAACATTTCTAGATTTTATCCTTGTTAAGTTATAAACCTTCTTGATTTTGATTAACATTTATTGGTAATAACACTACTCCACTCCCCAGGATACCATGGAAGAAAACCCTTACGTTTTCTTCAATAGAGAAATTAATACATTCCTTATAATATTTTATAAGTTTTAAATTGAAATTTACTAATAAGTCCTTGTAATCTATAAGTAATATATTAGTGACAAATTAGTAACAAGTATCAACGATTAGGTAACGTTAAGTTTAGTTTCAATTTTCTTTCCGGATGTGAACGTCAAGTCGGATTATGTAAGAAGTCCCTGTTGTCTAGTATAACGTCAGGTTTTTTGACAGTCTTCCTTATTTTAGTTTTGACCTTAAAAGGATAAAGGGAATGGTAAAAAATTTTGTCGTTAATGTATTTCCTAACAATAGGTTTTATATGTTTCTCAAGAACTTTATTCTTTTGTTGGGTTAATTTTTTACTTGGTTTCTGGAACTGTCTATAATGTGGTTTCTTCTAAATGTCTACCGTTTATAGATATACTCTTCTACGAGGTGTTGTATACAATAGTCCCTTCACGTTTGATTTTGGTGATGTGTATGTAATCTTTCCGGTTTTCGATCTTATGACCGTTGTGGTTTACGAGTTGCACACTTCGTTGTCCGTAAGAGTAAGTAGCGACCATAGTCTCGTTACCATCTCTGTGATTCCTTTTGTCAAATCGTCAAAACGTGATGTGTCGTTAGGATTACGAACTATAAATGGGTCTCCTTAACTTTTGTACAGGTGTGTTTTTGGACGTGTACCTACAAATATCATCGAAATAAGTATTGACGGTCGTGAACCTTCATTGGTTCTATAAGAAGTTATCCACTTATCTATGTATTTGACACTATGTAGGTCTGTTACCTTATAATAAGTCTCGACTTTTATTTACACGATAGAACGGTACTTTTCTGTCCCTCCTTGTCATCTGTGTACAATGATTCACATTTTTCGGGTAGACCTTTCCGATGTGATGACATACTAGGGTTAATATACTGTACGATCTTTTTTGACACCTTTCTCATATTTCCAGTCACCAATAGTTCTTAACCCTACCCCGACCCCATTACTCATCCGTCTCGTGTCTCCTAAAAATCCCGTCACTTTTATGAGACATATAATACTCCTTGTACAGTAATGTAAACAGGTTTGGGTATCTTACATGTTGTGGTTCTCACGTGGGATTCCTTTAGATACTTGACATCCACTAATACTGTACATCCAAGTAAGAACCAATTTTTTTTTTTTCATGGTAAAACCTCTCACCATAATTATGACCTTCTCCGATACGTACACATCCTCGTCCTCCCATATACCCTTTAGAGACACGGAGGAAGAGTTAAGACAACATTGGATTTTGAAGAGATTTTTTACATCAGAATTTTTTCTCATTACTGTCGGAGGGAGGTAGGAGGAACTACGAATAAGAGGTAAGTCTATCTTAAGGAAACCCACTACGTGACCATTCAAGTCCGACGGTACTGTCTTATATCTGGCTGACCGAATGTCGTTGAGTAAAGGGTGTCAAGATCTCTGACCTTTCTGACATCAGTCCCACGGTCACACCAGTTCAAGACTACTCTTGGGAGAAGGACCAAACGTCTGCCACCAGAAGAGTCATGCAGGAGTGTGTCGTCTCTCTCTTCGGTCGAGAGTGGACAGAGAAGAATATGTCAGTGTCTAGAGTGTCATTCCCGAGGTGGAAGTACGGATAATGGAGGGTTATCTAGGGTAGAGGTTTATGATATTGTGTCCTTTAATCCAAAAGTTGTCTACTTAAAACCCTCTTGTGTTTGTTACGTCAGGTATGTGTACCGTAACCCTAAGTCACTCTTCTAAGAGAACTACTGTTCATTGTGGTCTGGTCTGTGTTACTTGTTCTTCTTTCATCCAATATAGGATGGGTATCTGGGTAAAAGTAGTAACCGAAGAGTGATTCCATGTGTCCAAACTTTCAACACGTAACGTACAGATAAAGGGTTTGACGGTGTTCACGAAATGTTCTAAACAATTCTTTCGGTGTAGACTAAATAAAAAAATAAATAAAAAAAAGGAAGGATGAGAGAAATAAATAAATAAAAAATTTAAAAAATAAAAAAAAAATTTAAAATTTTAGAAATTAAGAAAACCTGAGTCTCCCTCTCCCTCTCCCACCCTACTAAACCCTCTTACCCTTAAGATTGTACATATGACGGTGTAGACTAAATCTAATTCGAATCCTTGAACGGTTTCTTCAGTTCTTCTCTATCACTCTCATAATTTCGGGAAGAATTCTCCTACCTTTTTTACTTACCCCTTATCCTCGATCTTCTTTTTCTTGTTTCAATAATTTCAGAGTAATTTTACATAAGAGGTTTTTTCCCTTGGGAGGATGTAACACCCACCCTTACATTTAACCATGTCGGTGATACCTCGTATCATACCACTCAGCAATTCTTTGATTATTATCTTGGTGGTATACTAGGTCATTAGGGTGAGGATCCGTAGATAGACGTCTTTTTCTACCAGACTTTCCTATGTACGTTGGGTTACTAGTAACGTCGTGACAAATCGGTTCTCTATTTTCGTTAGAGTTACAAGTAACTATCTACTTACCTATTTTTTCTCACCATGTACATATATTATCTCATAATGAGTCAACAATTTTTCTTTATTACTGTAGACGTCGTTGTACCTACCTGTCTAATAGTATGATTCATTTTAGTCAGTCTGTCTCTTTCTGTTTATTGTATAGTGAATGTACATCTTAAAAGTTTTTTACTATGTTTACTTGAATGAATATTTTGTCTTTGTCTGAAACTCTGCATACCAATGGTTTCCACTTTCCCCCTCTAATTTAATCCTCCAACCCAACTATTCATGTGTGACGATATGAATTTTATCTATTGCTTGTTCTGGGATAGTATATCGTGTCCTTTACGACAAATTATAAGATATTATTAGATTTACCCTTTTCTTAAACTTTTTATTATGTATATACGTCTTGACTTTGTGACAATATGTGTACTTTAAATGTATTGTAACAATCATTTGATATGAGGTTTTATAATTTCATTTTAAGAAAAAATTTTTTCGTAAGAGGTTTCTACTGACTCAATCATCCTTTAGTACATAAATATTACCTTTTGACACCTTCTAAAGTTTAGTCTGTCTGGATCTATACTTATAGTCTAGGATATGGTTATTTCATATAACCCGTGAAAAAAATTCAAGGTTTTAAAGAGTTGACTTTTTTACATTCAGTAAAATACTAATATCATTTCTCTTTACGTTAATAAACACATATTACGGATTCTACAGTTCTAACAAGTTAGTTGTGAGGGTCAACAAACAGTACAACACCGAAATGGTAATTATATCTTTCCGTGACCGAGGGCAAAGAAATCTAAATCGTTATTTTAATACTTATAAGTTATGACGAAGGTGATGGTTCTGCTTACATTTACTCCACGTCTCTTTCTTTACCATGTCTTTTTACTCCCCGTCGGTCGTTCTCACCGGGAAGGGACACAATTCCCCACAAAATAGTCATAATAGTAAATCTTAATGGACCCGTACCACTAATTTTTTTTTTTGTTTGCTTAAAATTTAAGAGATGTTAACTATGTGAGGGAATATCGGAGTAACTTGAAAGACTAGTGGTGACGAGAAATTTGTCTTTTTTTACAACCTCTGAGTCTATTATGTTCGTTGATCGGTTCCGGTGTGTAGCGGTAAAACTACGGAATTTTTTTTTTAAGATGTAAAACGGTGAAGAAAGATCTTGTAAAAGAGGGACGTTTGAAGAAAACTGAGGACTTAGATTAAGTCAGAAATCAAACCAAAAGAAGGTTTTAGATTTGATCTAAATAAGATCTAGGTTCATTTGTGTGTTTTGGTAAGTGGAATTCTTCAAACTACCCCTTTTTTTATCATCATTTAAATTGTGTAAGTGAGACGTCCTAAGAATGATAATTAAAGAGGGAGAATCAATAAGGACGAGAGACAGATCAGAAATGTCCGAGACAACTGTTAAAAACACTACATCATTTTACAAACGGGTCTTATTACACCATTCTGTTTCGTCTCGGTATAAATATAATACAGTATAAAAATTTCGTTAAACAAAGGATAAACAAAGAGTTTCCTTTTTTATAGTCACTATTGAAATAAAGACAGTCGTCATCTCTCCCCAACCCTAAAGAAGGTCTGAGATAAAGGGGAAGTTATATTGTCAACATTCTATAAAAGAAAAGGAATTCACATAATTCTTAGGTAAAGAGGATCTATTTTGATCTATCACGAAGAGTGGTTGAGTTCCTTCATTTTACTCCTTTACATTGTTTACCGTGTGTGACGTGAGGGTGGTGTATATTTCTTGGACAGTTGAGAGATTGTCTTCCATCTTAGAAACCATCATGTTTACTTAATTGCAGGACGATTGTATTAATATATGTACTTTTTGTACCAATCAACACTTTCAGTGTTTCTTTACCCTCTACTCCTAAATGTGTATATGTGATGGTATACATTTTATCTGCTGATCCTCTTTAGACGACACATCGTGTGCCTCGAGTGGGGCACGAGCCACTACTGGATCCACCACCCTGTCTCCTCCGTCCGAACATTCCCTCCAGGTTCTCCCTCCTCTATATACATATGTATCTCGGCTAAGAGAAGTGGTATGTCGTCTTTGTTGTGACATTTCGTTAATAAGAGGTTGTTTACTTCTTTTTTCTTTAGTGTAATGTATTAAATGACAAGTATCAAGAATGAAAGTTTATCGTTGTAACAGAAAACACGGAGTTAAATGGATTATTTAGCCTCTTCCACTACCGTGGGATGAGGTCATGAGAACGGACCTTTTAGGGTACCTACCTCCTCCGACCACCCGACGTCATTTATGATAAGAGACAAACTCAATTCCCTTGTCCCTTGTTAGACAGTTCCCTTCATAAGGAGAAACTAATTTTTCTAAAATGATTTAGGTTTTTAGATATTAATGAAGGAGGAAGGACAGGTTATGATTCTCTTTTAAGTACCGTTGGGGTTATTTCCCCGGGTATTTCTTTATGATGTAACCCATAAGAGAGAAAGGTCTTGAATTAAAAGGAGATATTAATATTTTGTCTGGGGTGTGGTATGCATGTCGTGTATTTCGTACGTATTTGTAAATCTGGCTCCCAAATTTTCCCGCTTTTGTAAAGACGGAGTCTAGAGATAAAAGAGGTTAGTAACAGGATATTGATGTAAGTAGACAAGAAGAGTCTTTTTTTTTTTGTGAATTCTCGTGGTGATCAAAGAGGAATGTTGTCACACTGTCACGGTTACCAATAAATAAAGTTCCTTTTTCATATGTATAAATTATTTTACTCAACCTATTTAAAGAAGTATTTATATTTATATTTATTTATTTATTTATATATATATATATATATTGTTTGGATCCTCCCTCGAAAATTTGAGGTGTAAAATGAGAGTTAAGGTCTCTAATGATTGCTAAACTGATTTACGATTTACGACACTTTCACGACGTAAGTTACAGTCGTTTAAACCTTTTGAGTCGTCACCGGTGTTCTGACCTTTTCCAACCAAAAGTAAGATTAGGGTTTCTTTCCGTTACGTTTCTTATGATTTTGGTGACGTGTTAACGTGAGTAGATTGTGCGATCATTATTAGTTTCAAGAGGTTCGGTCCGAAGTCATTATGTACTTGGCACTTGAAGGTCTACAATTTCGACCAAAATCTTTTCAGTCTCCTTGGTCTCTAGTTTAACGGTTGTAGGTGATCTAGTAGCTTTTGTGTTCTCTCAAGGTCTTTTTATAGATAAAGTTCTTTTGTAGACGAAATAACTGATCCGGTTTCGGAAACTGACACAAGTAAGTCAGCGAGTCGGCACATGCTGAGACGTTAGGGTACTTGACGTCGTGCGGTCCGGAGGGACAGGTAGTGGTTGAGGGTTTCAAGTGGGTTTGGGTACAGGTAGCTCAGCCACTACGGTAGGTTGGTAGAGTAGGAGACAGCAGGAGAAGAGGAGGACAGGGTATTAGGGAGGGTCGTAGTCCCAGAAAAGGTTACTCAGTTGAGAAGAGTACTCCACCGATTTCATAACCTCAAAGTCGAAGTCAGGAAGGTTTCTTGTGGGTTCCGACTAGAGGAAGTCTTACCTGACCAATCTGGATGAACGTCAGGTTCCCTGAGAGTCCTCAGAAGAGGTTGTGGTATCAAGTTTTCGTAGTTAAGAAGCCACGAGTCGAAAGAAGTGTCAGATTGAGAGTGTAGGTATGTACTGGTTACCTTTTTGGTATCGGAACTGAGCTACCTGGAAACAACCGTTTCATTACAGAGACGAAAAGTTATACGATAGATCCAACCCGTATTGAAAGGAAGGTTCCTCATTCGTAGAAAATTAAAGTACCGACGTCAGTGTTAGACGTCACTAAAACCTCGGGTTTTTTTATTTCAGACTGTGACAAAGGTGACAAGGGGGTAGATAAACGGTACTTCACTACCCTGGTCTACGGTACTAGAAGCAAAAGACTTACAACTCAAAATTCGGTTGAAAAAGTGAGAGGAGAAAGTGAAAGTAGTTCTCCGAAGAATCAAGGAGAAGTGAAAGACGGTATTCTCACCACAGTAGACGTATAGACTCCAATAACTATAAAGAGGGCCGTTAGAACTAAGGTCGAACACGAAGAAGGTCGGGTCGCAAAGAGTACTACATGAGACGTATATTGAATTCATTCGTCCCACTGTTATGTGTCGCAACTACATGAAAAAGGGATAAACCTTGGTCAGACAACAGGGTACAGGTCAAGATTGACAACGAAGGACTGGACACGTGTATCGAAAGAGTTCTCCGTCCATCCACCAGACTATAAGGGTAGAGAAAGTCTTAACAGGTGTCAAATAACACTAGGTGTGTCAGTTTCCGAAACCGTATCAGTTATTTCGTCTTAATCTACAAAAAGACCTTGAGAGAACGAAAAAGGTACTAGGTCACCTACAACCGTTAAACTAGAGACCAAGGAGACGGAAAAGTTTTTGGTCGAACTTGTAGTCCTTCAAGTGCCAAGTACATAACGACTTCGGACCGGACCTCTTAAAACTCGTAACGTAACAATCACACTCTCTACTCATGTTAACACGTCATCAAACTCGTAAGGAACCGTAACGGAAAGAAACCCAAAGTTTACTTTTGACTGTAAAAGGTCAGGACACCGGTGACGACTCAAAAGGTTTAAACGACCGCATAACTCACGTCGTGAAAGTGTCGTAGTAGAAGGTCCTAAACTTTATCGGGTTGACCTTAAGGTAGTGGGGTGATCGAAACAAACATCACTACGAAAGATTCCGGGTGAACTGAAGTGTAAGGTCCTACAGACCGAGATCCACTCACTACTGTGGTAGTACTAATAGAACCAGTACTTCTAGATAAAACATGTCAAGAAGACACATAAGGAAGGTGGAGGAGAATTATAGAAGACGAAGACAATCCAGATCTGGTAAAGACAGGAAATAGCTCGGGTAGAAACGTACTTTACAAGGGAACCATAGAGATTAAAAGAACTTCTCTAGAGATCAGAAAGGGTAAGATAACAAAAGGAGCTAAAGAAACGTGACTAACGACTTCTTCCGAAAGAATAATGGAACGATAAGAAACCTTGAGACGTAAGTCTACGAATATAGAAAGGAAAAGAGGAAACGAAAAGTGAAGAGAAGAAAAGTTTCGATAAACATTCCGGAGGGGTCTGTCGGTAAAACGAAAAAACGTAAAGAAAAGGTACCCCTACCAGAACTAGGGACAGAGGACATGTTACAGTGCTTGGAGTAAGGTATCAAGTAGTCCGTGAGATAGTCTAGATCCGGGAATTTAGATAAAGAGTGAAGGTGACATATTAGTATTACTTAAAATAAATCCAGTATGGACTTACCAGATCAACAAAAGGGATGGAAGAAGTTATATTAAGATTAAACCGTTATTTCTCAAGTACTAGACTCGGTGTCAGTCGAGGACCAGAACAAAAACAACTGACATATCTCGAAGAGGTAGAAACCGACGTTTCTTATATTAGTTAAACTAAAGTCACAACTGGTAGACCACTACAGGTACACATCTCAGAAAAGAACACAACAACCTTCTCCCACAAACGATACTGGTCACGTAGGAGAACCGTTTTGAGATAATCAGAAACGGGACGAAGTAAGGCATAAGGTTCCGGTTTAAACTGACAATGGTGTCCACAAATTGAAGGATGAAAACGTAAGGTCAGGGGATATTACTTTTCCTGTAGAAAAACCCCACAATTAAGATTTTCCAGAATATCCAGAAGTATCTTGGCAAGTTGAAGTCGAAAAAGTCGTAATGACCAACCCCATATCCGAACCCAATGACACTATAACTTACCAAACGGAACCTTTGCTTGTCTCTAGTAAGACAGTAAAAACTGAAACGTAGGTTCATGACGTAAAACCTGAGAAAACAACTGGCACTATCGATGAAGTAAAGAAGATTCCCTAAGGACGGGTGTCACCATCTATATTACCAGTAGACTCAATTTAAGTGGGTAAGGTCAGTTAAAATCAATCGACTAAGGATCTTACAGCTGTAAGTAAGAACGGTAGAGGACAAACTGGTGAAGGTTAAACGGAACTAAGTACCTGGATTATAATGTCCAAGGATACGTCATAACGAGAAATGTCGTAGCCTGGAGCGAAGATAGTAGTCAGTCTAAGTGTTGACCCATAACAAAAAAGAAACCGAGGTAGGGAAGTAAGAAAGACCTCAATAAAGAGATGACTAGAGGTCATCGTATAACCTGTGGATGGTTGGACCCCTCAAGAAGAAAGTCATAGGAGAGTAAAACGGACAAGTATGACAAGTACCCCAAGAGTTTCGTTCTTATAACTTCATCAAACGGTAAGGGAAGAGGTTACCTGGTGTAAGCCACTCTGAAGAGGTGGTACTGGGTGGGTAGAACCCACCGGGGTGTACCGTACAGAATCAAAGAAACTCAATCTGTTCCGACACCAGGCACACTAATCTGATTGATCAAAGGACACTAATACCAAACACACAGACGGGAGACTACGGAGAGAGTTGTCAATGGTAGAATGAACCAAAAGAGAATGGAAACTGACATACCTAGTGTTATTTGACACCTTTTAAGACTTTCTCAACCCTTATGGTCTGGTGGACTGGACGGAGAACTCTGGACATACGTCCAATCCTTCGTTGTCAATCTTGACCTGTACCCTGTTGTTTGATCGAGGTTTATCCTTTTCCTCATGCAGTTCCAACATATAACAGTGGACTACTAAATTGAATATACGTCTCATGTAGTACTCTTTACGACCTGACCTCCTTCGTGTTCGTCCTTAGTTCTAACGGTCCTCTTTATAGTTATTGGAGTCTATGCGTCTACTGTGGTGGAAATACCGTCTTTCACTGCTTCTTGATTTCTCGGAGAATTACTTTCATTTTCTCCGAATTTTTTTCACCCGAATTTCAAGTTGTAAGTCTTTTGCTTCTAGTACCGTAGAACAGGGTGGTGAAGTACCGTTTATCTACACCTTTGTCACCGACTGAAATAAAAAGACCCGAGGTTTTAGTGACGTCTACAACTAACATCGGTACTTTAATTTTCTGCGAATGAGGAACCTTCTTATCAATACTAGTTGGATCTATCGTATAATATTTCGTCTCTGTAATGAAACAGTTGTTTCCAGGTAGATCAGTTCCGATACTAAAAAGGTCATCAGTACATACCTACATACTCAACTTGATATTTGTTTCGACTCGTGGTTTCTTAACTACAAAACTTGACACCGCAACCTCTTCTGAGAACTCTCAGGGAACCTGACACTCCTCTAGGTTGGTCAGGTAGGATTTCCTCTAGTCAGGACCTACAAGTGACCTTCCTGACTACAACTTCGACTTTGAGGTTATAAAACCGGTGGACTACGTTTCTCGACTGAGTAACCTTTCTGGGACTACGACCCTTTCTTCCCCTGTCGTCTCCTACTCTATCGACCTACCGTAGTGGTTGAGTTAGCTGTACTCAAACCCATCTAAGGTCCTCAACCACTACCGGTCCCTCCGGACCGTAGGACGTCAAGTACCCCAGTGTTTGTCAACCTGTACTGACTCACTGACTTGCCTTGACTTGACTTGACGATTTACCAAGTTGTTAAAAAATTTTCGATATGATTGTGGAAGATTTACTCGTTCATGACTTCAGTTTACTTCGAAGTGTCCACTTTTATAAAGAAATAATGACAATTTTCGATTTGGAACTTTACTATCATCACTTTTGTAAAATCTTCGTCGTCACATTCTGGTGGATTCTCGTACGTATTGAAAATAAATCCTCTAAGATTCTCTATCTGTGACGTCGGTCGTTTCCGTGCTAGCGTACCTTTTGTGTACTTACTGTCCTTTACCTCTTTACCCTTCCGTTGTGTATGGTGTCGTTACAAGGAAGGTGCTACCGGTAACCTAAGTTTGGTCCGGCTTTGTCGTTACCTTTTAGTAATAGGGACCTACCGACTAAGAAATCGACACAGACTAATACCCACACTCTTTCAATAAACTTCGGACTCGTGCAATTGATTACAAAAGTGAGGTTCATAGTCTACGATTAACCAATTAGGTCTTGACTGTTCTGGTCACAAAGAGGGGTGCAGTTAATGGATCTGACTACGATCTTTTATTTGGTCTTAGGTTGGTGGACAAAGAAAGTTCTGTTTTTCAATCACAGATTTCCTTTTCTTTTTTTGGTGGTACTATACGAATCATATAGTCCTAAAGAAATTCGTTCTCCTTTTCGATATTAACTTTGAAAATAATTCGACAAACAACTAAGAGACACATTCTTCCTCAAGTGGTTCTGTCTTTCTTTTTGATCAGTGAGTGTAGGAGACACAAGAGACTTTAATACTTGGTGGTTAGAAAGGGTTGAAATAAATCCTATTAGTCAATTCTTTGAATGATGCAAATCCTGTAATAAGAGTCAATTTATGAATTATTGTTTATGAAATTTTTTACTCTTTATAAAGTGTAGTGAGTAGACCTTCAAAGGAGGGTTCTCAATTATAAAGTATAAGATATTTCTATCATTAGGTTTTATTTTCTTAAAATGAATTTATTAATCTCTTACTTTAGTAACATGTCACATGGATTTTGTTGACAAAATCTTGTCCTTCGAAGGGAATTTCTTTATAATACTTTTATATTTGATTAAAGGATAAGTCTAAATTTCATAAAGTAAAGACTCGAGGTTATGTATGTAATATGATATGTTTTAAATTGACTTCTACCTAGCATTTGGATTCATATCCCATTTTTGGATATTTCGAAGATATACTTTTGTGTTATCCTTTATCAATACATAAAATTAATCCATTTTTAAAGAATCTATACAACGATCTTCATAGTACGTATTTTCTCAACTATTAAACCTTAAATATTTGAAATTTTGAACACGAAAAACTTCTGTGACGATTATCTTACTTTTTTGTTTGGTTTCTCCTCCTATTTTATAAAATTTTAATATATGCACTATTTCTAAATAGAAATCTTATACAAAAATTTTTGAGAGTTTTATCTTACTATTCTTTAATTGGGAAAAAGGAGGGACCATAAACACTCCATCAGAAGGTTCTAATAGTAAATTAAAGATAAAAAGAAAAAATGGGTGGGGAGAAATAAACCGAAGTAAAGTCAGAATCTACTTTTGTTTTACTAATCGTGGGGAGGAACGTAGGAAATAAAGGAATTACCAAAAGAACTTGTCACAAAACACGAAAAATGTAATAGAAATAGTTAATTTTAAGTAAAAGTATTACTTTTTCTTTCCATAGTAAAGTCTTAGAGAGGGGGTTGTGTGTATGACACACTGGAGATTTTAGTAAAATCTCCCTTTACTGTTGAAAAAAAATCAACACAACACATTAAATTTTATATATATATATATATTGGTCGTTTCTTTTTTTAGTAAAACTGTTATTCACTGATAAGTCCTCGTGTATATAAGATTGATATTTCCGACATCCAAATTAGATAATCGAAAAGGTCCTATGTACCAAACTTTATAAAGGGATAGATTCTCGTTACACGTTGTGAAGGTAAAACGGTGTCTCAAGACCTTTATGACGTCTTCATCATCTCAACTATATAGTATCTACTGTCGATAACCGAAATTTCAGTATGTCCCAGTCTGAATGGAGAGGTGATATATTCCGATACACTGGAACTTATAGTTATGATAGTGACCATTAACCCTATTTTTATCGTAGATTATACAGACGACGTTTGTAATGTGATGTATTGCGGATCACAGACGTGTATCATTTATCATGTATTTACAATCGATAATATTAAAATTAATTATAATTTGTCCCGTCACTATAGTCGTCACACCACCTTACCCTCCAGGGTCGTGAGAAGGGAGGTTATCTTTGTTCATAAATTGTTAGTAGGTACCTACTTTTTTGGAAATGTTCTTGAGGTCTTAGGTTTATTCTCCAATGTTATAAGGTCAACTCGTATCTTTCCTCTTTTTTTTTACGTGATAGTTCCAATTCTTCGTTTCAAAGTGAAATGTAGTGGGGAAGGGGTTGGGAGGGTACATGTTAAGATTCTCTCTAGGGGAACCTTGTACTCTCGACAGGAGTCTCGTTCTCAAGAACGTACCTCAATTTTGTCTCGTTGAGTAGTTGTTTGTGGTACACTAATATCAATTGTTCACCTCTTCCTTTACCGTTGTGTGAGGTCATTAAAACGGACCTTTTAGGGTACCTTCCTCCGCCGCCGACCTGATGTCAGGTACCGCAGTATTCCTTAGTCTGTGTTGAATTGTTGACTCGTGTATCAATTACTATATTATAGTATATGAACTTTCAACGATTATGTCATCTAGAATTTCCACAAGTAGTGTGTTTTATTCTTTATTATTAATACATTATACTTCCACACTTGACTACGAGTACATTATTAGAAAAACGCTATATATTCATATAGTTTAGTTGTGTAACATGTGGGACAACAACAAAAAGTCAGTGATTTAGTACAACTTGAGAAACGTTGAGGTATCTGACATCGGGTGGTCCCAGGAGACAGGAACCCTAAAGGGTCCGTCCTTATGACCTCACCCAACGGTAAAGGAAGAGTCCGCTAGTAACGTCTAGTCTCTAGTTTGGGTCCAGAGGACGTGACCATCCGTCTAAGAAATGGTGACTCAGTGGTCCCTTCGGTGACATGTGGAATTTCAATGTGTTACAATAGACAGTTATTATAAAGTTATTTCGGTTCCTTTTTCGTGTTAAGGTGAAGTTTCTTTGTGTAATTTCTAAATTTCTAATCTGGACTTTAGTATTTATCTTTTTTCAAAAAACTATCAGAATCGATACTAAAAAAAAACCTATACTTTAGTTTTCGTGTCTGGTTTTTTTGTTTTTTATTTGTTCACATTGATATAGTTTGATTTGTCAAAGTCGGTACGTTTCCTTTGTTTGTTTTACTTTTCCGTCTCCAAAGTGACCACCAAGTCACCACTTCTTAGACGGAAGGTCACGGTCTCTGTACTCAAGTTAGAGACTAGACCATTCTGAGGTAGAGTCTCGTTGATTTACACACGTGGTGTTGATAACTCGGGTGTGAGGTCTCGGGTACTCGGTGTTGAGTGCTCAGGTGTACGACGTTGATGACCGGACCCACGGGATCTCGGACATAAGAGGTTGTTCTCTTCGGTGGCGTTACTCTTTGGGTGCGTGGTGATCTCTCATCGGGGGCGAGTGTTGATCTCTTTTTGACACGTCGTTGTTACTGGACCCTGTCGGTTTTTATTTTATTTATGCAAAAAATTTTCCGTTGGATACCCTTTTTTATAAACGTTTGTTATGTTGATTCTCGGTGATAGGTCTAATAAGTCAGTCGGGAGTTAGACGTCTAGGTTGGTTACCGGCTAGTTGACATGATGTGGTATAATATATTCCCTGACCCCTAGACATCCCCAGGACCTTGGTTAGTGGGAGTCCATGGTTCCCTTTTGATACATTCTTTGATCTTCGTCCATGTCCTTTTACTTTCTACAACCAGTTTCCCATGTTTCAAAAGTCAATACGTTCTACTTATTTAAGTCCTCAAGATTACATGGTCATCCTACTGACAATTGGTATTTGTCATGAGATAAAATATGAATTCTCATTTAAAATTTGTGTTTTTTCCCTCTTTTTATAATTTATACACTCTAACTATACAATTAACTAACTAAGTCATTAGTAAAAAATGGATACATAGACTTTTATAGTCCAACATATATGATAAAACAGTCAATATCAAGAGATTTGACTTTTTAAGTATACTTTGGTGCTTTCTGGAACTTAATGGTTTCTTTAAAACTCATTCTTATTTTTTTTCGACCTTTGTAGTGTAAAGGATTTGAGTTTTATATAATGTTTTAATGTCAAAAGTTTTGGCAACAAGTCAACGTTTCAGGACAGGTTGAGAAACGTTGAGGTACCTGACGTCGGACAGTCCGAGGAGACAGGAACCCTAAAGGGTCCGTTCTTGTGACCTCTCCCAGTGGTAAAGGAAGGGGTAGTTTTGTCATCTCATGACCGTATTTTTTCTGTATGTCCAGTTACTTTGTTTTATCTGTGGTGTCTTTGTTCGAGTACGTATAAGACAGTTGTCTAGAAGGTGTTTCCAGGGTACATAATATGTTATCCCTTTCATATTAGAGAAGTTATTTACGACGATCCTTTTGACGTATAGGTGTACGTTTTAAACTGGGAAGAGAATGTAAGACGTGTTTGTAATTGTGTTTTACCTAATTTCTAAATATATATTCTGGATTTTTAGTATTTTCTTTTGAATTTCTTTAAGAAGATTTGTAATCGAAACCGTTACCAAAGAAACAATACTGTGTCCGTTGTTTTCGTTTTCATCCGTACACCCTGACGTAGTTTGATTTTGCAAGATGTTTCGTTAGTTTTTTACTTTTTCGTTAGATGTCTTGCCCTCTTTTTATAACTGTTTGATATGTGAACGATTTCCCAATTATAGGTTTGGTATGTCCCCGGAGTTATCGTTTTGGTTTATCGGATAAAATTTTGAACCATTTCCTTGGCTTACTCGAAGAGACCACCGAGTCACGACTTCTTAGGTGGACGGTTATGTCCTGTACGTCCAAACTAGAGACCCAGTCCTTCTAGGGGACCTCTTCTTTTACCGTAGGGTGAGGTCATAAGAACAGACCTTTAGGGTACCTGTCTCCTCGGACCGTCCGATGTATGTCAGGTACCCCAACGTCTCAACCTCCACTAATCGTCGATTTGTTGTTGTTTCTTTGGTTGCCTGGAGAGAAGTTTCTATGTTTATCGGTTGTTTAAATACTTTTCCACAAGTTTAGTGATCAGTAAGTCAAGTCACCGAGTCAGCACAGGCTGAGAAACGTTGGGGTACTTAGCGTCGTACGGTCCGGAGACACAGGTAGTGGTTGAGGGCCTCAAGTGAGTCTGAGCGCAGGTAGCTCAGTCACTACGGTAGGTCGGTAGAGTAGAAGTCAGCAGGGGAAGAGGAGGAAGGGGGTTAGGGAGGCTCTTAGTTTCAGAAGAGGTTACTCAGTTGAGAAGCGTACTCCACCGGTTTCATGACCTCAAAGTCGAAATCGTAGTCAGGAAGGTTTCTTTAGGGTCCCAACTAGAGGAAGTCTTACCTGACCAACCTAGAGGAACGTCAGGTTCCCTGAGAGTTCTCAGAAGAGGTTGTGGTGTCAAGTTCTCGTAGTTAAGAAGTCACGAGTCGGAAGAAGTCTCAGGTTGAGAGTGTAGGTATGTACTGATGACCCTTTTTGGTATCGGAACTGATCTACCTGGAAACAACCGTTTTATTACAGAGACGAAACGTTATACGACAGATGTAACCAATATTGAAAAGAAGGTTCCTCATTCGCAGAAAAATTCAAGTACCGATATTAGTGGTAGACGTCACTAAAACCTCGGGTTTTTTTATTTCGGACTGTGACAAAGGTGACAAAGGGGTAGATAAAGTGTACCTCACTACCCTGGCCTACGGTACTAGACGCAAAAGACTTACAACTCGAAATTCAGTTGAAAAAGCGAGAGGAGAAAATGAAAGTAGTTCTCCGAAAAATCAAGAAGAAGTGAAAGACGGTATTCCCACCACAGTAGACGTATAGACTCCAATAACTATAAAGAGGGTCGTTAGAACTAAGGTCGAACACAAAGAAGGTCAGGTCGTAAAGAGTACTACATGAGACGTATCTTCAATTTATTCGTCCCACTGTTATATGTCGGTACTACATGAGGAAAAGGATAAACCTTGGTCAGACACGAAGGTACAGGTCAAGATTGACATCGAAGGACTGGACGTATGTCTAAAGAGTTCTCCGTCCAGTGCACCAGACCATAAGGGTAGCGAGAGTCTTAAAAGGTCAAAGAACACTAGGTGTGTCAGTTTCCGAAACCGTATCAGTTATTTCGTCTTAATCTACAAAAAGACCTTAAGAGAACGAAAAAGGTACTAGGTCGCCTACAACCGTTAAACTAGAGACCAAGGAGACGGAAAAGATTTTGGTCGAACTTGTAGTCCCTCAAGTACCAAGTGCATAACGACTTCGGACCGAACTTCTCAAAACTCGTAATGAAATGATCGGACACTCTACCCACGTTAACACACCATCAAACTCGTAAGAAACCGTAACGGAAAGAAACCCTAACCTTACTTTTGACTGGAAAAGGTCAGATCACCGGTGACGACTCAAAAGGTCTAAACGACCGTATAACTCACGTCGTGAAAGTGTCGTAGTAGAAAGTCCTAAACTTTATCGAGATGACCTTAAGGTAGTGGGGGTGATCGAAACAAGTATCACTACGAAAGATTCCGGGTGAACTGAAGTGTAAGATCCTACAGACCGAGATCTAATCACTAGTGTGGTAGCACTAATAGGTCCAGTACTTCTAGAAAAAACATGTCAAGAAGACACATAAGAACGGTAGAGAAGAATTATAGAAGACGAAGACAATCCAGGTATGGTAAAGACAGGAAATAGCTCGGGTAGAAACGTACTTTACAAGGGAACCATAGAGATTAAAAGAACTTCTCTAGAGATCAGAAAGGGTAAGACAACAAAAGGAGATAAAGAAACGTAACTAGTGACTTCTTCCGAAAGAATAGAGAAGAACGATAAGAAACCTTGAGACGTAATCCCTTTACGTTTAGTTTTGGTGTCACTCTATAGTGGAGTATGGTTGACCCTACTGATTAATGTTTTTTGTTTTCTATTAATCATAACCACTCATAAACTTCTTTTTTTTTTGGTAACAGATGATGATGATGACTATCCTTACATTTAACCACATCGGTATACCTTTTCTTATGTCTTCAAGGAACTTTGAATTTTTTCTCTTGATGGTACACACACGCGTGTACGAGCCAGTACAGGTAGACTGAGAAACACTTGGGCACCTGATATCGGGTGGTCCGAAGAGACAGGTACCCTAAAGGGTCCGTTTTTATAACCTCACCTAACGGTAAAGATGAGGTCCCTTAGAAGGACTGGGTCTCTAACTTGGGTACAGAGATCACAGAGGACGTGACCGTCCGTCTAAGAAGTGGTGACACGGTGGACCCTTCGGGTTATGTACGTGACGACGACGACGACGATTCAGTGCAGTCAGCACAGGCTGAGACACACTGGGGTATCTGCCGTCGGGTGGTCCGAGGAGGCAGGGACCCTAAGAGGTCCGTTCTTGTGACCTCACCCAATGGTAAAGGAAGAGGTTACGTACTTTCACCTTTCATTTTCCCTTCAGCGAGTCAGCACAGACTGAGGATCGCTGGGGAACCTGACGTCGGGTGGTCCGAGGAGGCAGGTACCCTAAAAGGTCCGTTCTCATGACCTCACCCCACGGTAACGGAAGAGGCTTATGTACGTGATGTTTTCGTATGATAGTTGTCTATTTTTCTTCTTTCTTTTTTGGGATACTTAGTTATTCCTGTTTGTTTATAAATCTTTTTATAACTAATTTTAAAAAGGTCTCCTTTTATTTTTTTTTTCCTTTAAGGATGTGTATGTATACTTTTTATAAGGTGGAGTAATTTTTCTTTTACTTTTATTGTTGGTATATAGGGAAGTGTGGGAGTTCTCAACACTTTAAATTCTTCGGTTATGGTTTAAACCGATCCTACACGTGACTGTTTTTAAGAGGAGGTGACCATCTTCCCATTAAATCTTGTTGGAGAACCCTTTCACACCGTAATGGAGTTTTTTGTCTTGTACACGTTTGAGGTACTAGTTCGTCAAGGTACAGACACACAGTACATAGTCAAGTCAAGTCAGCGAGTCAGGACAGGTACCTGACGTTGTGTGGTTCGGAGGGTAACGGTGGAGGGTCTCAAATGAGTTTGAGTACAGGTAACTCAGCCATTACGGTAGGTTGGTAGAGTCGGAGCCAATAGGGGAAAAGGAGGGTGGAAGTTAGAAAGGGTCGTAATCCCAGGAAAGGTTACTTTCTCAAGAAGTGCAGTCTATCGGTTTTATAACCTCAAAGTCGAAGTCGTAGTCCGGAAGGTTACTTATAAGTCCTGACTAAAGGAACTACCTGACCAACCTAGAGAAGTGACGGGTTCCATGAGAGCTCTCAGAAGAGGTTGTGGTGACAAGTTTCGTAGTCAAGAAGTTACGAGTCGAAAGAAATCCCAGGTTGAGAGAGTATGTATGTACTGATGACCTTTTTGGTATCGAAACTGATCTGTCTTGAAACAACCGTTTCATTACAGAACGAAAAATTATACGACAGATCTAACCAGTATTGAAAAGAAGGTTCCTCGTTCGTAGAAAATTAAAGTACCGAACGTCAGTGGTAGGCGTCACTAAAACCTCTGGGTTTTTCAAACAGTAACAAAGGTGACAAAGAGTAGATAAACAACTCGAAATTCGGTTGAAGAAGTGAGAGGAGTAGTGAAAGTGTTCTCTGTGAAATCAAGGAGAAGTGAAAGACGGTATTCCCACCACAGTAGACGTATAGAGTCCAATGACTATAAAGAGGGCCGTTAGAACTAAGGTAGATATACTATTATCTAAAAATACAAAGTCGGGGAGTAGATATTTAACTATTATCTCGGATCGATCCGAGATAATAGCCTCTTCCGTTACTGTGGGGTGAGGTCATCAGAACGGACCTTTTAGGGTACCCGCCTCCTCGGACCATCCGACGTCAGGTACCCCAGTGTGTCTCAACCTGTGTTGACTTCGTTGAATCGTCGTCATCGTCGTCGTCCGAGATAATATAGAAAGGAAAAGAGGAAACGAAAAGTGAAGAGAAGAAAAGTGTCGATAAACATTCCGGAGAGGTCTGTCGGTAAAACGGGATATCCGTCCAGTCCTTCGTTGTCAATCTTGACCTGTACCCTGTTGTCTGACCTTTTCCTCATGCAGTTCCGACATATAACAGTGAGACGAATAAATTGAATATACGTCTCATGTAGTACTCTTTACGACCTGACCTTCTTTGTGTTCGACCTTAGTTCTAACGACCCTCTTTATAGTTATTGGAGTCTATACGTCTACTGTGACGGGAATACCGTCTTTCACTTCTCCTTGATTTTTTGGAGAACTAGTTTCATTTTCTCCTCTCACTTTTTCAACCGAATTTCGAGTTGTAAGTCTTTTACTTCTAGTACCGTAGACCAGGACTATGAAGTACCCTTTATCTACCCCTTTGTCACCTTTGTCACAGTCCGAAATAAAAAAACCCGAGGTTTTAGTGACGTCTACCACTAATATCGGTACTTGAATTTTCTGCGAATGAGGAACCTTCTTTTCAATACTGGTTACATCTATCGTATAAGTTTTTGTCTCTGTAATGAAACGGTTGTTTCCAGACAGAACAGTTCCGATACCAAAAAGGTCATCAGTACATACCTACAGTCTCAACCTGACCTCGATTCGCGGTTTCTTAACTACGAAAACTTGACACCACAACCTCTTCTGAGAACTCTCAGGGAACCTGACGTTCCTCTATGTTGGTCAGGTAAGATTTCCTCTAGTCAGGACCCACAAGAAACCTCCCTTACTACGACTTCGACTTTGAGGTCATGAAACCGGTGGAGTACGCTTCTCAACTGAGTAACCTCTTCTGAAACTAAGAGCCTCCCTAACCCCCGTCCTCCTCCTCCTCTGCTGTCTCCCACTCTACCGACCTACTGTAGTGCCTGAGCTACCTGCACTCAAACTCACTTGAGACCCTCAACTACTACCTCTCCCTCCGGACCGTACGACGTTAAGTACCCCAACGTTTCTCAGTCTGTGCTGACTCGTTGACTTGACTTGACTTATTATGTATTTCACCTTTTTATAGATCGTGTACTCTTCGTAATATCGAATTTCGACAATAAGTGTCGTCCTAATAATTAGTATTGGTTTTTTTGACCCTTGTTTCGTTTAAACATATGATTACCTTATTTATTCGGTAGTACCGTTTATATACGTACTTATATACTTATACGTTTGTACATATAAGGGTCAATATGAAATATATTTGTATTATGTGGTGAATTACTATCATTTTAATTTACCTGACAGAGTAATTGTCCTTTTTTTGGTTTGTTCATTGAGTGTTTTATGTATGTTATACTAAGGTATGTACGTTCAAAGAATTCCAATTCTACCATGTAACAACTTACTCTACATAGAAAAAAATATTTTAATCTTTCTTTACACTTCCTAATTAATAGTGTTTAAGTCTTAGAGTCCTACCACTATGGAAAGATCTTCGATTCTCCTTCTCCCTTCGTTCCTTTCAGTAGGTCCAATAAAGATACTACGATTATTACAAGATAAAGAATTGGACCTAGTACTCTTTTATCTTTACGTAAATCCGAAGTTCGACGTGTATATAGAGAGTGATAAAATATAGCAGATGTAAATGTTTTCAAAAAAAATATACTTTATGAAGTGTTTAAACCCCACAATTATACAGAAGAAACGAAAATATAATTAACGAAATGAATAGTGAACGAAATGACTTCTCTTTTAATGAAGGAGAGAGTAAGGAAAGAGATCTTTATGACAGGGTTTGTGTCTTAAAAAAGGTATAGGTCTTTGATTATATAATCTCACGACGTATCAAAGACTGAGGTCAAAGGTGACAAAAGGTGTTAAAATTTCGTTGTAATTTTGACTAAGATGCGGTAGAATGACAACTACCCCTACGTCAGACTGTGTCTGTCTATTAAGTGTAATGTGTGTGTCAAAGGACAGTTATCGTTAAAGACTTTACTCCGACCTCGTCGTACTCTTTGTCTCTTTCCTTCTTCTACCTTTACTTCTTACCTTAATACTTGTTATCTTTTTTAAAGTGGGGACTTCCCAGTTTAACTCTTGTTTTGGTTTGGTCGGAGTTTGTCTAGAATGGGTTTGAATTATTCTTGGTAGTGATTTTAACATGAAGAACGCTGTCTTTTGTCCCAAGACCGTTGTAATTCCGACCTCATGCCCAGGACTTAAAGGATAAAAAGGTACATCTCAGTACACAGTGTAAACTCCTACTCGGTGAGTGTGTTCCGACGAATCCAAGACAAGTACTATGTGTCGCATTCAAGGACTTAACTTTCACAGACTGTCTCTCTCAACTATCCCAGATGTACTCCCGAGTAACAATTCTTCCGAATAATACAACTGGAGTGTTTGTTTCTTATTTTAGTGTCACTAGGAACTCTGACTGGTTTAACGAGTTTACTGTAAGATAAAAGAGTGGATGGAAGAGTTTCGATTCTCTGGTGGTCTAAGGTCTAGAAGCCGATGTACTGGTATCCTGAGTTGTCGTCCGATTTTTAATTGGTAGGGAAGTCTCTTAAAAAGTAACCACCCCATATTCTTTCTGGAACAGTCTTTCCCTCCTGTGGTCAAGAGGAATTCCCGGCCAGTGAAAGGACAAAGGGAGATCATTCAAAGGGAAACCGGACTGAACGAGAACAAAAGAGACGTGGGAGGAATGTTCTCAGTTTTACTTTTACTCTTTAAACCTCTTACACTAAAAATTTTACGAGTAATCCATATTATAAAAATTTTTACATAAGATCTCAGACATAATGTTTCTAAAACGAGTATTAAGGTCTCATCTTTTACAATTCGTACTGACGTGTCTATACTTTTCCGTGACTAAATACACATCTGATCCCCTCTTTTGTTAAAAAAAACTAATCTGACAAGATATAGTGTTTATATTTTGCCGAAAAGGAAAAATAACAAATCAAGTTATTTAGAACAGATGATTAGACATTTAACGACCGAGTTCGATGTCCGGTTCTAAAAGAGTAATTTTATATCAGATACCTTCTCCGGGGACCGTACTTCGTTTTAGGAGATAGATCACATGTTAAAAAGATAGGGAACGTCTGGGTGGTGTTCTTCTAAAATTACACAAATGAATAACTTCATTTGACCCTTTTACGGACAATTATAAATTCCGTCGTTACTAAAGGTACTCCTGAGTTTCAGAAAATTTTGGAAAATCTACAACATTGTGTAGGGTTTAATCGGTCAGAAGGATAGTCCTGGTTGCGTTCTTCTTTATGACTCACATTTTTCACAATTTCTCAGATCTATTCTATTACTAATATGTCAGAGTAAATACTTCAATTTTTCTTTTAACACTTATGACCGATTTTGGTCATACATTTATTACTCTGTTTCTACTTTCACGAGATTACAGGACTTTGTGATTTCGTTTCCGAAGTCTCTCGACCCTTGATCTCGTCAATACGGGGGTCTCCTAGTACACCCTCTTCGCCTCAGTTATGAAGTCTCGGTCTCTCGTTCTCACTCGACCGGATCTACGGGACTCCTGTTCGGAAGGTCGTTGTGTCAAAACCCCTACAACCTTCTCTTCGACTCAGACGTGAGTAGAGGAGACTTAGGTTTTGAGAATTCTTCGTGTTTTTAGGATAACTCGTCCGAACGTTTCAAAGGTCGCTATTTTGTGAGGATTGATATATTACTAACGTGTGTACATCGTTTCATTCGGTGATTTTCAGTTTAGGTCGTTTTTGTTCTTCGGTGTCTAATTATTTCTAAAGTATGAACATTAGGAACTTCTAAAACTTTAACAGCAAGGGTCGCAAGTTTCTTTGGTACGTACTTTACAAATTTACTTGTAAACCCGTTACCGTTTCTATTCGTACTTAGTTCTTTAAGAGTCTCTATTTATGTATTTTAAATTTTTTATATTAAACTTCTTCACTTAAACTTTATTTATTACGGTATTTACAAATGTTGACGTCCTTTCTATGTCTTGTTTTGTCTTAAACACTTCATTTTCTGTATGTATTTATTAAATAAGTCTTACTTTGTTCTCTTTCTCTACTTTTTACACTTTCTCTACCTCCTGTCTTACTCTTAGTTTACAAGGTCTTACGACCTTAGTGTTTTACATTTACCTCTTCTCTACCATAAATTCTCAATTTATTTCGGACTCAGATAAGATCTTACATTCTTTTCATATTTAGTTTTGTAGTCTCCTCGTGTCTCATAGGATTCGTCTTTTGACTTTGTCTTCAGAAACTATCGAAAGAAACGAGACATGAGTTCAGAGAGTAAAAAGGGTTTACAGATTCAAAGATTTTTCTATCTCTTGCCATGAATCTTCCTCATTAGACTCATGATACCCACAAATAACGATGTCTCGAGTAATGTAGATCCGGAAAGTCATCCTTTTTTTTTGCTCCTTTACTCGTAAAGAATTTCTTCTTTTACGTCGTACTTCTCGGTCAAGTACAACAAAGAAAAACTTAAATTTAATAGAAATAGAGGAAAGGGAGTAAGTCTTTTTGAAACCAAGAACCATCATAATTGTATAAGGAATCAAGAAAATCAGATGGTCATTCTCTTATTGTTAGACTGATGATATTGTTTATCGTGTTGATGAATTTTTTTACGTCAAAAGTTCATGTTAACTGGAAACTCGTTGTACTCAAACTTGACATGACCCAAGGTGGATGTACGTCTCAAAAAAATTAACATTTATGTATGATGTCCTAGGTTTCAACCAACTTAGACTCCTATGTCTTGACACCTGTACCTCCTGGTTGACTTCAATTTGACTTTAAAGGTGTCGAATTCACCACCACGGGGTTGGGGTGTGCAAATTTCCAAATCTTATATTAGGTGATGTCTAGGTGTCATTTAAACGGTCTTAAATTTTGGTGACTATTATTAAGGAAGGATATACTACATATATGAGTATTACGTTGTCCAAGTAGGCAAGTAAAAAAAAAAATTGAAACTTTCACTTTCGGCGAGTCAGCATTTGAGAAACGTTGGGGTACCTGACTTATCAGGGATCTTAAGAGGTCCCGTCTTATGACCTCACCCATCGGAAAGGGAAGAGGTCTCCTAGAAGGGTTGGGTCCCTAGTTTGGGTCCAGAGGGCGTAACGTCCGACTAAGAAATGGTCTACTCGGTGTTCCCTTCGGACTCTTATGACCGCACCCTTCGGGTAGGGAAGAGGTCGCCTAGAAGGGTTGGGTCCTTAGTTTGTCCCCAGAGGACATAACGTCCACCTAAGAAATGGTTGACTCGATAATGTACAGTCGATCTTTTATATCAGTGTGGGACTTTCGTCTTTCAATAAAATACACGACCGTTACTAATCTTGAGACTCGGACCCTCTGTCGACGAGGTTCCTCCGTCCTCCCCTTCAGTTCTATATTTGTTCAAACGTTGCTTCCCTCGTCCGTCAGACTTGCAGTTTCTAGTCCATAGTTCAATTGTTTAAATCGTAAGAGACCTACCCTTCTACGTTCGGAGACCCGAATAACTTAAGTAAGGAAGTACACTTGGAGTTGATAGACCTCGGTTAGGACAAACGAACAAGTGGAATTCATCACCGTCTACTGACGAAGAATGTAAGGGGGTAGAGAGTCGTCAGTGGTACTTCCCACGACCGTAGACGACCTAGTGTCAAACCCCCCTTGAAAAAGTGTAAACCTCCGGTCTTTAGTAACTGCCGATACTGTAAAGACAATACCGTCCTCTATAAAAGTGTAATAAGAAACATTTTAAAAGATTGAACGTATTTTTATTTGTGTAGATGGACCAAAGTTTCAGTTTAGGTATATTACACCATATAAATCAAATCGAAACTAAATACACGGGAGGTATATAACAAGTGGAAAATTTCATAAGAATAAATAAGTTGTTGACAAAATTACACACATAATCAGTGAACACAGGTTGAGAAACACTGGGGTACCTCACATCGGACGGTCCGAGGAGATAGGTACCTTAAGAGGTCCGTTCTTATGACCCCACCCAACGGTAAGAGAAGAGGACCACAAGAAGGACTGGGTCCCTAGTTTGGGTCCAGAGGACGTAACGTCCGTCTAAGAAATATCGGTTTAAATATATATGTATATATATGGATAAAATATATTATATGTTGAAATATGTTATATATTTTTAATGTATAAATATCTATGTAACGTATATACATATTTATATGTACACGTACAGTTATATACATACGTATAAATATATAGATTTATGTGTCTATATTCGTCATTATACATATTGTGTAAAAAGATGTAATAAAATAAGGTATCGTTATATGTCTCTATAAAAAGTAAGAAAAGTTGACTTATTTTGAGGTAACACACCGAAAAAGTGTATTATAGTTTGGGTTTATATAAAGTTTCCCCTGACCTTTATAATTCTGAGGAAGTCACTTCCCAGAATTGTTCAATAGAAAAACGTAAAAACGAACTCATAGAAACGTTATCTAAAGTTAGTCTCCTTAACGATTTAGTTAGAATGTTTCTAAAAGAAGTATTATCGAGGTAGTAAAACACAAGGGTGATTGTCGTACACTCTTGTGGATAAAGGGGTGTTCGAACAACTAGTTTCTTGTACGACAGTTTAACCTTGAAAACAGTCAGATTATTTTACCTTAGAGGATCAAAGTTAAACGGAAAATGAACAACCCTTGTTTCAACTCTTTGAAAAGGATACAAATTCCTAGTAAAGTGGAGAGAAGAAATACTTGACGATAGAAAAGAGATATCAACATTCATTAAAGAAATAAAAATTTTGGAGACGTAGTATTGATATCATAAAAAATTTATTTGACATTCATGAAGAGAGTAAAGAGTAAATAGAAACAAAACAAACGTCAAGAAATAATTTCATAAGTTCAGTGAGTTAAAAAAATTCACCAGTTTATATGGTCAGAAACCATGAAGAAGGAAAATTAGTTCAATTCTTTACAGAGATGAGAATCCGATGTCTCCTTGTATGAGTCCAAAGGAAGATCGTGAACATATTAAACCAAAAATTTAAACGTAAAGAGTAGGTAAACTTTAAAAGGAAATTCATACCACATGCTTACTTACCTTATAAATGAAAAATATTCAGATCAACCAATAGAGTAGTGAAAACGTTTTTATAGATAGAAAAGTGGTTACTAACTATACGACTCAAATATTATTTAAAAGTATTCCTAATCCTAGATAAACGTCGAAAAGAATAAAGGAAGAGAAACAGATTTTCAGAATTATGTGATAAAACTAGAAATACACAAAATTGTAGTCTACCTCTGTAGAGTGAGGTGTACAGTACTAAGACATAGTCCTGTAAGTACCGACATGAACGAATAAACAAAAAGGTTTACTTTACCGATTACTTGTATAAATAGGGGTCTCTCTTTTTGTCATTTACTATTAAGGTGACTCTGACGTAATTACGTAATTAAATATTTTATAATCAGAAATATACTACACTTTAGTTACTTCGTTATATCATATATTTGGGTTGGGTTTTGGTTAATCTCCTATATTACTTTCTCTCCTGAGGTTGTTCTAATATAAGTGAAAGTTCGAATTTTTACAAAGTTTCGATGTAATTCCTTTCGGTTATTTTAAGAGGACTTTCCATGTCCTCGTCGATCTTGTTTCCCCGTTGTATGACATAAAGATGTTTGTGTTAAGTTATAGTGTACTCACAATTAGTGACGGAAGTATTGATACTGAAGTCAAAAGGGGTCACCGTTTTGATCTGTTGACGTTGGGGATTGACAGGTAAGCATTTGTTAGAACCTTGATAAACTCCTACCTTATATGTAGGACGAATAGCAGACTTGAAAAGTACAATAAATGTCTTTCATAGTTGTCTTCCTCAAGTCATAGTTTTATATGACCTACTTATCGTAATCAAACCTTTTCTTAATGTTCCATATACCATCTTCCCCGAAGGGACTGTCGAGTCACCATTTCTTGTGTGGACGGTTAAGTCCTCTGTACTCAAGCCAGGGACCAGCTCCTTCTAGGGGACCTCTTATACCGTTGGGTGAGGTCATAAAAACGGTCATTTTGGGGTACCCGTCTCCTCGGACCGTCTGATGTCAACTACCTCAGTGTCTCTTAGTCTGTACTGGAACGTTGACTTGTTGTTGTCGTTTGTGTCATCTTGTAGGACAGTTCTTTACGATGTGATAATTACGATGACTACTACGTCTCATATTAAGATGTACCTTTTCCCGTAGTTTTTGGAATTTAGATTTTTTCGATCTAAGATTTACGTTTCTTTAAACTCTTGTGGAGTTGAATCTTTAGGAGTCCCCCCGGGACTCTGGAAGTCCCAAGACGTTTCAATTTTGTAAATTTACATGATATACGGAATACAGTGATACAACTGTACTCGGTTCGTTAGTAGTCATTTTGACGACCGTGGTAGTGTACTTAGCTCACCATAGTTCGACAGATCAGATCAGATTCATCGATTCAGCACAGTCTGAGAACTCTGGGGCATTCTGACATCGGGTGATCTGAGGAGACAGGTACCCTAAAAGGTCCGTTCTTATGGTAAAGGAAGACGTCCCCTAGAAGGACTTGATCCCTAACTTGGGCCCAGAGGACGTAACGTCCGACTAAGAAATGGTTGATTCGATACTCCCTTCTGACCATAGTTCGACATGAACATCACTATAAAAAGTGGGGGTATGTGAGTCTCATTTTTTTTTTAAACTATTATTAGTCTCTCTTTTCCGTTAAAGTCAATTTTATTGGAACGTCTTCGTTATCTTTAATAGTAATCATAATTTAGAGTTGAGAAACCATACGTAGAAATTTGATAAGACAAACTGTCCCCCTTTATATGTATTTGGTCACTATGAAACGACCTAGGTTCATTCTACAAAAACCCTTTTCGTGGGTACGTCAACACTCAACACCCGACTTGATCGATCAAAAAGTACTTCATGATAAAAACGAACTTTATTACTGTCTGTTTATTTACTATCGATAAGTCTAACCCCTATAATCTATCTTCTTTTTAAAAATTACTCGTTTCATTCGGACAGTGGAGTTCTTTTTCTTGACTGATCTAAACAACGGTTACTATTTTAACCGTGAAGGTTCTCTTTTACTCTTAACTTTTTGAACATAGACGGAGATTCGTACAAGGGTCAGAAGTTTCTGAAAAGACTATTCAAGGTACAACTATAATTATTCGTCTTCGAAACCTATGATGTATTATTTTACACGGTTATAAACCTTCTAGGAGTGTTGAGTACTCATAAAAGGTTTACTGATTACGACCTACAATTTTATTATACATACTATTTTCTGTTAAGTCTAACTTTCTATTTGGTTACTTAAAATTACGTTATCTCATCCTGTTCCAGTGAATATAGACATCGTCCAACTTACCACCAAGGTTTTTTTTATACAGGTACAGAATTAGGGTTCTTGTACCTGAATTACTATTTTCTTACTTAATGAACAGTTTTCTATGTTAATGTAATACTAAAAAACTCTGTTCTTCAAATAGGACCTAATAGACCCATCGAGGTGTAGGTCACTTTGATAGAATTATTCTTTTATCTCTTCTAAAATATCCGTCATCGATATCTGCACTTTTGACTTGGTATTTCTTCTAACTTGTGACTTCTTAACTACGAAAGTTTGACACCACAACTTCTTCTGAGAACTCTCAGGGAACCTAACATCCCTCTAGTTTGGTCAGTTAGGATTTCCTTTAGTTGGGACTTATAAGTAACCTTTCTGACTACGACTTCGACTTTGAGGTTATGAAACCGGTGGACTACGGTTCTCGGATAAGTGACCTTTTCTAGGACTACGACCCTTTCTGTCTTCCGTTCTCGTTCCCCATCGTCTCCTACTCTATTGGTAGGCCATTATAGTGACTGAGTTGTCTGTCCTTAGACACGTTTGAGGTCCTCTATTATTTCCTATCCCTTCGGACAACACGACGTCAGGTACCCCAGTGTACCTCAGTCTGTACTGAATCACTGACTTGTTGTTGTTGTTCTCCTGTCTCGTTACACTGATCTCCATCTCTAACGTCACTACTCTAGTGTTTAGTCCCTTGTGGTTGTCAGTAGTCCCCTAGTTTCTCCGTTCTTGTCTTAGAGAGGTTCTCGGAATCTCTCTTCCGGTGGGCTGTCCGTGGAACTAAGGTCTGAAACCCGGAGACGTTGACACTCTCATTTAAGACAATGGTTGATGAATCAAACACCGTTAACATCTCCCTCGTTATCTTTTGTTTATGTCATATCAAAGTCAAAGGTGTGAAGTGGATTTGAAATTCTTTGATAGTGAATAATTTGAAGTCGTATCATAACTTTTTATAAGTGTTAATAGACTTTTTAGATAATTCTATGAGAAGGGAAAAAGTCGATATATTCACACTTTTGTCTTAAAGACACATAAAAATAGTTTTATTATGAACCGTCGTCTTCCTATGTCTTAGTGTACTGTTATGTCGACAGAAGATAGTTCGGTCCATAGTTTCGTCAAATGTGTTTGCATTTTGTTACGATCAGATTATTGATAAAAGATGAAACCTTTTCACATCAATTGAAAGTATTGACAAATACAATTATTTATTAGTATAATAAAGATTTACTTAATCATACCTTTGTAAAATTTTAAAGAGTCAACACTAAAATTATGTTATTCGTGATTATCTGTATCGAGTATATTTGTTTTCAAGACTCCTAAGGAGTTATTAAAAATCCTTATACGGTACCGGGATTTTGGTTCTTCTTAATATAATTTAATATAATTAGGTAAATGTTGTGAATATTAAAGGACTAAATATGTAAGTATTCTTGTTGTGGACTCCTTCTTTGGATGTAGAGATACTTAAGTTTTCTGAAAGAATAAGAACTTATTTTATACTCTTTTCCTTAACTCTCCGGTTCGTAGAAATCCTTCTTCGCTTTAAAGCATATGTTACACAAAGATTTTTAAGGTCATGATTTTTAGGAAACTGGAAAGTTAAGTGTTTTCTATGTCTGTCTTTCTCTTTATTTCTTGAACCCTCTTTTTTTGATAATTTCTCAGTGTCAGTCTTAAAATCCCCCGGGAAGAACAATGGGACACTTTCCTAATATGTCTGTTATTATGAAGAAGTTTAAGGACATTTAGAAGGTCTATTAATTAAGTGTGTCTTGTAGATAAGGAAGAGAAGTTTAAAGACGTTTTGAGAAAGGATCAGAATTGTACGGGAAACTGGATACTGGGAAGAGGAAAGGAGAACACAGACGTAGTGTTTCCGGGGTCTGGACTCCACGATGGACCTTGTACGGATCATTCATCTCTTCCTTTTCAATGAGTTCTAAGTTTCGGTCTGGTTTGAATTTCCACTTCTACTATCACTTTATGTCTGAGTCTTGTAAGTATCTAAACCAAGACATATGTATCCGAATATAATTATAGAAGAAGAAGTACCTTCTTTCTAGTGATAAAAATAATGATATAATATCTAGGACAACTAACCAAGAGTTTAAAAACTTCATTAATATGTAGTTTTTGTCTTATGTTTTAATATTATTAATCTTTATTAATCGAAGTGTGTATAACTGTTACATTTTAACTAGGGACCCAACCCTTCTAGGGCACCTCTTCCCTTTCCGACGGGTGTGGTCATAAGACCGGGCCTCTTAAGGTACCCGACATGTCAGGCACCCCAGTGTTCCTCAACCTGTGATAACTCGTTGAAAGTGAAAGTGAGTGAAAGTGATAACTGTTACACCTTCACTACCATCTCGACTGTCTTCAACTACAGTTTTTCCTTGGTCTTCATTTCTCTTCACAGTCAAGTCAAGTCTACGAGTCAGCACAGGCTGAGAAACGCTGGGGTACTGAGCGTCGTGCGGTCCGGAGGGACAGGTAGTGGTTGAGGGTCTCAAGTGAGTCTGAGTACAGGTAGTTCAGTCACTACAGTAGGTCGGTAGAGTAGGAGACAGTAGGGGAAGAGGAAGGGGTTAGGGAGGGTCGTAGTTTCAGAAAAGGTTACTCAGTTGGGAAACGTACTCCACGGGTTTCATGACCTCGAAGTCGAAATCGTGGTAAGGAAGGTTCCTTTAGGGTCCCGACTAGAGGAAGTCTTACCTGATCGACCTAGAGGAACGTCAGGTTCCCTGAGAGTTCTCAGAAGAGGTTGTGGTGTCAAGTTTTCGTAGTTAAGAAGCCGCGAGTCGGAAGAAGTGTCAGGTTGAGAGTGTAGGTTTGTACTGATGACCTTTTTGGTATCGGAACTGATCTGTCTGGAATCAGTCGTTTCATTACAGAGACGAAAACTTATACGATAGATCCAACCAGTATTGAAAAGAAGGTTCCTCATTCGCAGAAAATTAAAGTACCGACGTTAGTAGTAGACGTCACTAAAACCTCGGGTTTTTATATTTCAGACTGTGACAAAGGTGACAAAGGGGTAGATAAAGGGTACTTCACTACCCTGGTCCACATCCTACTACAGAAGTAAGATGTCACTCACTGAGTTATTTATGATAGATTTCGTCACAATCTTTTGGTGAAGAGTCCGGAGGGGGGTGTGGACAACAACTTCTAAATCGACTTGATGAGACACCATAACGACGAGTCGTCAGAAAAACACTCCGGTTCGTCGGAACTTGACTGTCCTCGGGGAGGCAACGTGAACACTAACCAAAGGAGGAGTCGGAGGGTCCCATAAGGAGAATACGTGAGGAATGTATTCTTGGGAAAGTTCGAAAGGATAAGAAGACCAAACTTAACTGGTGAGACCGGAATCGGCTCCTTAGAGGTTCGTACGGTGGGTGGTTTAGATTTCTTCCGTACAAGGGTCCAGGACAGTCCGAGAGAGACGGACGTGGGACGGAACTGGTGGGGGACACCAGGACACTCCGTCGAGCACATGAAGGAAGTGCTAAACACTCGTTATTTGAAGAGATAAAGTTAAACGAAGATCAGAGAATAACTTAGAACCGAGTGGTACGTTATCGGGTTGTAAATTCGGGACCCAAGATGAATTGTTTGCAATTAAATTGTTTCAGTGTTGTGAACGAAGTAGTGTAAGATCCCCACCCCAGGTCGTTGGACTCAAGATCGTTCGGGAGGTCCACTAAAACTACGTACGATTTCAAACTCTTGGTTATTAACAATAAACAGTCTAGTTCTTTATCCAGATTTTTAATAAAAATATACTTTTTTTTCATTGGTGATCTTATTGATATGTTCTCAAAGAGATTTTTCTATGTATATTCTTTTGGTTCTC